>SJYX01009603.1:132723-187772 GCA_006410675.1 Oreotragus oreotragus | reverse complement strand
AAGTGGAACTACCATGGGATCCTGCAGTCCCACTCCTGGGCATATATCTGGAAAAGAGGAAAACACTCATTTGAAAAGATACATGGATCCCAGTGTTCATAGCAGCACTATTCACAATAGCCAAGACACGAAAGCAACCTGCTGCTGCTGCTGGCCGCTTCAGTCGTGTCTGAACCTGTGTGACCCCATAGACGGCAGCCCACCAGGCTCCCCCGTCCCTGGGATTCTCCAGGCAAGAACACTGGAGTGGGTTGCCATGTCCTTCTCCAACTGAAAGCAACCTACATGCCCATCAACAGATGAATGGGTAATGTGGTATATATACCCAGTAGAATATTACTCAGCCATTAAAAGGATGAACTATTGCCATTTGCAGCAACATGGATGGGCCTAGAGATTTTCATACTAAGTAAAATAAACAAGACAGAGAAATACAAATATCATATGGTATTTCTTATGTGTGGAGCCTTTAAGAGATGATACAGATGAACTTATTACAGAAATAGGCTCAGAGGCATGGAGAACAAACTTTGCGGTTACCAAAAGGGAAAGAGGGGGAGGAATACATTAAGAGTTTGGGACTGACACACACGCATGACTATGAAATGGATAAACAAGGACCTGCTGCATAGCACAGGGAACTGTACTCAACACCTTATAATGAGCCATAATGAGAAAGTTTGAAAAAGAAAAAAAAATAAGCCAAAAGGACATAATTAACCTTAGCAGCATTTTCACAGCAAAGGAAACCCTAGATGAAAGAAAAACACACTCAGAATAGGGAAAAGAATATATTTCCAAACAAAGATCCCCGTAGAGAATTCATCTCCATAACATAGAAGCAACTCAATATCAAAAATAAAATGAACCAAAACTAGGAAATGAACCAAAGATCTCAATGGACATTTCACGAAGAAGGCATACGCATGATCATTAAGCGCTGAAAAAGATGCTCAGCATCACTAATTATTAGAGGAAGGCAAATCAAAAGTCCTATGAGCTAACACCTCACACCTGTCAGAATGGCCATCTCAGAGAATCTCCAACAAACATGTTGCAGAGGATGCGGAGAGAAGAGAACTTCCCTGCACTCTTGGTGGGGATATAAATCGGTACATCCATTAGGCAAAGAGTATGAAAGTCAAAGTGAAAATCACTCAGTCGTGTCTGACTCTTTTCATCCCCATGGACTGTATAGTCCATGGAATTCTCCAGGCCAGAATACTAGAGTGGGTAGCCTTTCCCTTCTCCAGGGGACCTTCCCAACCAAGGGATTGAACCCAGGTCTCCCACATTGCAGGCAGATGCTTTACCAGCTGAGCCACAAAGGAAGCCCAAAGAGTATGAAGTTTCTTTAAAAAAAAAAAAAAAAAGAAGTACCGTAGGATCCAACAATCCCACACCTGGGTGTACTTATGGAGAAAACCAAAATGTGAAGACACCTGCAGCCTTATGATCACAGCGGCACTAGGTACCGCAAACAAGACAGGGAGGCAAGGCAAGTGCAGGACACAGATGAGCGGCTAAGAGGATGGGGCACCCAGACACAACACAGCATTACTCAGTCACTGAAAAGGATCAAGTAATGACATTTCCATCCACCAGGAGGAAAGCAGAGGGGATCGTTCCAAGTGAAGCAGGGGAGACAGGGCAAGGCAAGGATCATGTGGTATCACTTCTAGGTGCAATCTAAAAGTGGAGACAGATGAACTTCTTTACCAAAGAGAAATGCCCTCACAGACTTATGGTTCTCAAGGAGAAGCTTATGGTTCCCAAGGAGGAAAAGAGGAGGGCAGTGAGAAATGAGCTGGTTCAGATTAATACGCTCAGTGCAGTCGCTCAGTCGCGTCCGACTCTTTGTGACCCCATGAATCGCAGCACGCCAGGCTTCCCTGTCCATCACCAACTCCCAGGGTTCACACAAACTCACATCCATTGAGTAGGTGATGCCACCCAGCCATCTCATCCTCTGTCGTCCCCTTCTCCTCCTGCCCCCAATCCCTCCCAGCATCAGAGTCTTTTCCAATGAGTCAACTCTTCGCATCAGGTGGCCAAAATACTGGAGTTTCAGCTTCAGCATCATTCCTTCCAAAGAACACCCAGGCCTGATCTCCTTTAGAATGCACTGGTTGGATCTCCTTGCAGTCCAAGGGACTCTCAAGAGTCTTCTCCAACACCATAGTTCAAAAGTATCAATTCTTCAGCGCTCAGCTTTCTTCACAGTCCAACTCTCACATCCATACATGACCATTGGAAAAACCATAGCCTTGACTAGACGGACCTTTGTTGGCAAAGTAATGTCTCTGCTCTTCAATATTCTGTCTAGGTTGGTCATAACTTTCCTTCCAAGGAGTGTCTTTTAATTTCAGGGCTGCAGTCACCATCTGCAGTGATTTTGGAGCCCAGAAAAATAAAGTCTGACACTGTTTCCACTGTTTCCGTTCAGTAGATTAACACACTGCTGCTGCTGCTACGTCGCTTCAGTCGTGTCCGACTCTGTGCGACCCCATAGATGGCAGCCCACCAGGCTCCTCTGCCCCTGGGATTCTCCAGGCAAGAATACTAGAGTGGGTTGCCATTTCCTTCTCCAAGATTAACACACTACTCTTCATAAAATCACCCGCAAGAACCCACTGCATAGCACAAGAAGCACTCCTCAGCACTCCGTGATAATCTATGTGGGAAGAGACCCTGAGAAAGAACTTGTGTGTGTCTAGCTGTACTCGAGCCAAGCACTGGAAAGACACGCCCTCACTCATCGCTGTGCTCAGCTGCTGAGTCGTGTCCGACTCTTTGCAACCCATGGACCGTACGTAGCCTTCCAGTCTCCTCTATCCTTGGAATTTTCCAGGAAGAATACTGGAGTGGGTTGCCTTTCCTTCTCCAGGGGATCATCCTGTCTCAGGGATCAAATCTACATCTCTAGCATCTCCTGCATTGCAGGCAGATTCTTTACTGCTGAGCCACACCAGGGAAGACCCACTCATTATTAAATCAATGCAAATAAAATCTACACTGAGGAACGCCCCCCCACCCCGCCAACACACACCGGTCAGAATGGCCATCATCAGAAAGATCTCCAACGAATAAATGCTGCAGAAGACGTAGAGAAAATGGAATCCTTCCTACACTCTGGGGATGCACAAGGGTGCAGCCACATTGGAAAACAGCATGGAGATTCCTGAAAAAAGTATGGGAGCCATGGGATCCTGCAACCCCACTTCTGGGCTCAGGTCTGGAGAACATCACAATTTGGAATGACACGTGCACCGCTGTTTTCAGGGAAGCATAGAGTCCACTAAAATGTCCAGCAACAGGAGCACGAAGACTGAGTGGTCCATCTATACACGGGATTACTCCTCAGGCTCTGGGGGTAGAACCAGAATGGGAGAATGTGAGCCTCTGACCAGCAGCTGGTTGGAAGACGGCAGGGGTTCCCTGAAGTCTGTGGGCCCTGGTGCCTTGATGGGCTTCATCCCCAGTGGGAATATGGGCATGGCCTGAGGCCCTTTGTGAAGCCACAGCAGCACTGGGCTCAGAAGTCTCCTGAGGGTGTCTCAAACTCTGACACAGTGTTTTACAAAGGAATAAGAGAATGAAGCTGTGCCTCTGAAGGCCAGTCCTCCCAGCTCTGAGTNCTGTGGGCCCTGGTGCCTTGATGGGCTTCATCCCCAGTGGGAATATGGGCATGGCCTGAGGCCCTTTGTGAAGCCACAGCAGCACTGGGCTCAGAAGTCTCCTGAGGGTGTCTCAAACTCTGACACAGTGTTTTACAAAGGAATAAGAGAATGAAGCTGTGCCTCTGAAGGCCAGTCCTCCCAGCTCTGAGTTGCTTCCAGCAGAACCACCACCACCTGCACAGGGTTGGCTGTGACCCACCTGCCCCCCAACCCCAACCCCGGCCTTTCCTCTTCCTTCCGATGATGATTCCAGTGACATTTCCAGCCTGGATCCCTCTCCCAGACCAGATGCATCTGTCTATCCACTGCCTCACCATCTCACCTTGGGGGCTAAGAGGCCCCTAAGAGAACTGTGATCCTGCTGCTCCCCACACCAAGGAGGGGGCCCCACCTTCCCCAGCTGCTGAGCCTAGACACCTGGTGTAATAGAGCAGGAGCCTATAGGGCCTTCCCAGGACAGACCGCATCCCGTATCCTCTGCTGTAGCTCCTCTCTGAAGTACGGAGTTAACGGTATCTGATGCGCACTCCCTGAGTTGTTACACAGATGCTAAAATTCCCACTGAATGGAAGAAGTTAACTACTTGATGAGCACGAACACACAGCCCTCTGATGAGCGTCTCCGGTGGGGTTTGATTCTAGTCGCAATTTCGCCCCTCGTGCATCTTGTTGGGGCTTCTCCTTTGCCCTTGGACACGGGGTGTCTGTCTTTGGTGGGATCCAACATTCTCCTGCTGATGGTTGTGCAGCAGCGAGTCGCAGCTTTGGAGTTCTCACAGGAGAAGATGAGCGCATGTCCTACCCCACCATCTTGTTCTTGTTTGGCCTATTGTTTGCCAAAGAGACTTGTTCTATTTTTCCAAGACAATAAACTTTTTAAAAAAAATCTTTTGTTTGAAAAAAATCAGTGTTTCTGGTATAGTGAAGGACAGGGAAAGCTGGCATGCTGCAGTCCACGGGGTCGCAAAGAGTCAGATGTGACTGAGCCACTAAACAACAACAAAGGATTATCTGCTTCCCTCCTTCCTGCCTGCCTGCCTGCCTGTCATGTACATATAGATACCTGTATCTCTGAAAGTTAATCTGCAATGTTTATCTCCTTCCTTCCTCATACTGAGGCTCCAATACTTTGGCCACCTGATGAGAAAAACTGACTCATTGGAAAAGACTCTGATGCTGGGAAAGATTGAAGGCAAGAGGGGAAGGGGATGACAGAGGATGAGATGGTTGGATGGCATCAGTGACTCGATGGACATGAGTTTGAGCAAGCTCCAGGAGTTGGTGATGGACAGGGAAGCCTGGCGTGCTGCAGTCCATGGGGTTGCAAAGAGTCGGACACAACTGAGCAACTGAACTGAACTTCCTCATATATACAGAAAGCTGATGTTCAACACTCTGATAGAAAATTTATGGCAAAGATAAAAGAATCGAGATATTCCATAGATACGTAATACCCCTATTAGGCGGCTATATACAGACAGCAATCACTACATTGTATTTTGTCTATACTGCATGATGTTAAATAAAAGGAAAGAAAATCAGTGCCTATTTTCTTATCTCTGAAATCTGACTTGGATGCTCTCCCATGCCTGGAAACTGAGCAGGCTTCGGTCCTACTGCTGGGCTGGGGTGGTAACCCCACCCCAATGAAGGGCACGATGCCCTTCATTGACCCTTTTTTTTTTTTAGTTCTACCAACCCATCTCCCTCCACCAACCCATCTCCCTCCACCCTCATGCATGCATGCTCAGTCATGTAACCCCATAGACTGCAGCCCACCAGGCTCCTCTGTCCATGGACTTTTCCAGGCAAGAATACTGNCATTGACCCTTTTTTTTTTTTAGTTCTACCAACCCATCTCCCTCCACCAACCCATCTCCCTCCACCCTCATGCATGCATGCTCAGTCATGTAACCCCATAGACTGCAGCCCACCAGGCTCCTCTGTCCATGGACTTTTCCAGGCAAGAATACTGGAGTGGGTTGCCATTTCCTTCTCCATTCACTGACCCTTTCTAAACATCCACTGTCTGCTATGGTCTGGTTGTGGCAAGAGTCCCATGTGGCATCAAAGCCTGGAGGAATTTGAAGGCAAGGGTCAGCTAGCTACAACCTCTTCTGGTGCTGGCGTTCGCAGCTCAAGCCTCTTACCTGAGAGTGCAGCCTCCTAGCACCTCAGCACATTCAGCAGGGTTCAGTGGATCTGGGAGGGATTAGTCTGGACAGGGTGTTTGTGTGATGCTTTAGGGGGAAAAAGTAGTGAGACTCAAGCTGTTAAGGGCTTGCTCAGGCACACTCCACTCTATTTCACAGTGGTAGAAAGCATGCTTTCCCTAAGGCTTTGGTTGCCCCAGGAAACAGATTCTTTTTTTAAGATTTTAAAGTTGCTCAGTCGTGCTATACAGTCCATGGAATTCTCTAGGCCAGAATACTGGAGTTGGTAGCCTTTCCCTTCTCCAGGGAATCTTCCCAACCCAGGGATCGGACCCAGGTCTCCCACATAGCAGGCGGATTCTTTGCCAGCTGAGCTACTAGGGAACAGAGGTGGGCATGAAAAAGTGCTGCCACCTTGTGGACATTCTCTATAACTACAATATGACCACCAGTACTCACCGCAGCCTCTAATTCACAAGGCCTGCTGCTGCTGCTGCTGCTAAGTCACTTCAGTCGTGTCCGACTCTGGGTGACCCCATAGACGGCAGCCCACCAGGCTCCCCTGTCCCTGGGATTCTCCAGGCAAGAACACTGGAGTGGGTTGCCATTTCCTTCTCCAATGCATGAAAGTGAAAAGTGAAAGTGAAGTCGCTCAGTCGTGTCCGACTCTTCGCGACCCCACGGACTGCAGCCCACCAGGCTCCTCCGTCCATGGGGTTTTCCAGGCAAGAGTACTGGAGTGCGGTGCCATCACCTCCGTAACAACAGCTACCCTCAGTAATTAATGTCCTGGGATGGGAATTGCAGAAATATATCCCAAATACAACTGACTTACAGGAAGCCAATTACCAAAGGTAAGTTTTCCTCAAACCCTTTAAGGAAAAAAAAACCTCATACCTCCACCACAGGACAAGATGCTCAGCATCCCTAATTGCTGTAGGAATGTCAACAAATGACAATGAAATATCAAAACCCCCCAGTCACCATAGACATCTTCTAATAGACAAGTTAACAAACAATACAGGCGGGAGAGGGCCTAGAGGCAAAAGCACCTCCTACTCTATCTGTAGCAGCAGCCAGTATAATGGACAGTCTCCGAATGCCTGAAAAAAAAAAAAAAAAGAAAGAAACTAGCAAAGAGAACAAAGCCTGAGATTTGAATTCCCACACCGGGGCCTATATCCCAAGAAGACCGCAGAGGCAAAGGCACACACACACCAAGAAACACTGCTGCAGCACCTCATCAATAGCCAAGACACACGACCCACAGAGTCGCCACTGAGAGGTTACTGCTCCAACAAGACCGGGCATGTATACGGTGGACTATTTCTCACCCATGAAAAGCAGCCCCTGAAATTAGGGAATTATGACACTGGTAGCCACAGGGATGGACCTTGAAGAATCACACACTAAGGGTGGTCAGGCAGGCAGATGAAGACCATAGTATGTGCGGCACCTTCCAGGCAAAGTAAAAATAGACAAATAAGGCAACAAATTTACAATCCAAAAAGAGATTCAGAGAATTCAAAGTCAAACAAAGGGTTCCAGGGGGGAAAAAAAAAGTGAAGGGCCTAGAATGAATTAGGATCTCCAGACCAACATAGACATAGAAACCTGTATCTGTAATAGATAACCCACAAGGATTATCCTCTTCCTGTCTTCCTTCCTTCCACATATACACAAAAATCTGTATCACTACCTATACACAGACATCTGTATCTCTAAGAGACAATCTACTGCAATTATTTTGTTCCTTTCTCCATTGTATATACAGAAAAATGTATCTGAGATAAATAATTCACAAAGACCTGATGCTCGGCATGATATTCAACCTTCTATGGCCAAAAAAAAAAAAAAAAAGGATGTTCCATGGATAAATAATACCGGAATTGGGCGGCTGTACACTGAGCACAACACTGCCGATCAGCTATACTCCAGCATAACGTTGGCATAGTGTTAAGGACAGAAAAGCAGTCCCTATTGCACTATCTCTGACCTCCCTGACTTGGGCTGCTATCCCATCCCCGGAGTCTGGGCAGGCTTGGGTCCCACGGCGGCACTGAGGTGGTGTCGACATACCAGGCGCACTTAGTTGAGCTCCCTCTTAAACCTGTACTGTCTGGTTACCTCTCTGGGACCAGAGTACCCGATGCACCCAAAGGATGGTGCTGGGGCCTCTGGCCTCAGGGACCTTTGGGAGAAGGCTCCCAGCTCAAGCCTCCTTCCCGCCAGTGCATCCTTCTAGGCACCTGAGAACCCTCAATTGGGTGTTGTGGCCCCGATTGGAATGCTCCTGCAAACAAGGTGTGAAACTTTAGGGGGCAGAAATAGTGAGACACAAGCCCAGGCACATTTCACTCTATTTCGCAGCTAGGAAGCCGACTTTCCCTAACTCTGGTTGCCCCATTAACCAAAGCTGGTATGAAGAACTGCTGCCGACTTGTGGACATTTCCTGTAACTACAACTTGACCACCACAGTTCAATTCAATTCAGTTCAGTTGCTCAGTCGTGTCCGACTCTTTGCGACCCCATGAATCGCAGCACGCCAGGCCTCCCTGTTCATCACCATCTTCTGGAGTTCACTCAGACTCACGTCCATCGAGTTCGTGACGCCATCCAACCGTCTCATCCTCGGTCATCCCCTTCTCCTCCTGCCCCCAATCCCTCCCAGCATCAGAGTCTTTTCCGATGAGTCAACTCTTCGCATGAGGTGGCCAAAGTACTGGAGTTTCAGCTTTAACATCATTCCTTCCAAAGAACACTCAGGGCTGATCTCCTTTAGAATGGATTGGTTGGATCTCCTTGCAGTCCAAGGGACTCTCAAGAGTCTTCTCCAACACCACAGTTCAAAAGCATCAATTTTTCGGCGCTCAGTTTTCTTCACAGTCCAACTCTCACATCCATACATGACCATTGAAAAAACCATAACCTTGACTAGACGGACCTTGGCACAGTAATGTCTCTGCTTTTGAATATGCTATCTAGGTTGGTCATAACTTTTCTTCCAAGGAGTAAGCGTCTTTTAATTTCATGGCTGCAGTCACCATCTGCAATGATTATGGACCCCCAANATGTTGGCAATTTGATCTCTGGTTCCTCTGCCTGTTCTAAAACCAGCTTGAACATCAGGGAGTTCACGGTTCATGTATTGCTGAAGCCTGGCTTGGAGAATTTTGAGCATTACCTTACTAACATGTGAGATGAGTGCAGTAGTTTGAGCATTCTTTGGCATTGCCTTTCTTTGAGTTTGGAATGAAAACTGACCTTTTCCAGTCCTGTGGCCATTGCCAAGTTTTCCAAATTTGCTGGCATATTGAGTGCAGCACTTTCACAGCATCATCTTTCAGGATTTGAAACAGCTCAACTGGAATTCCATCACCTCCACTAGCTTTGTTTGTAGTGATGCTTTCTAAGGCCCACTTGACTTCATATTCCAAGATGTCTGGCTCTAGATTAGTGATTACATCCTCATGATTATTTGGGTCGTGAAGATCTTTGTTTTATTGTGAGCAATTGCTCTTCTGATCTTAACATATCTAATATGCAACCCAAAGATCTTTCCTTCTGGATAGATGAAATATTTCCCATTTTTGTCCCATAAAGGAAAAACACAAATTGAGGGGGGAAAATGTTTCCAATGTGCACATTGGAGTGACTTACCCTCCAAAATTGAGCCCGCAGGCTCTTAACACGAACAGGCAATCAAAACAAGCAAACTGGCTGAATAGGCTATTGGATTGGGTAGACTTACTCTACAAATGAAATCGAGTCCATCAATGAAGGAAAGTTACATGGCTCAAAATAGCCGGGAGTTAAAACTCCCCTCCAGGTCCTCCTCACCATTTTATGCAAAACAAAGAACTCTTTCACCAGAAGAAAAAAAAAAAGGACATTAAGGTTGATTACCCCAAGCCTACGCCCAGCTGGTCCAGCCTTTGGCCTATCTCCAGAATTTCTTGCCCCAGCCGTTTAAGAAAGAACTACTCCAAACAACCTTGGAGAATAGGCCCCCTTAAGACGGTAGCTTTCCATATATATGCCTATATATACTTTTTTCTTGGGTTAGTGCAGCAGCTCACTAATCTGACTGCTGCCTCTTCTCGCCTCATTAAAGGTGATCTGTTCCTGTAAAGGGTCTTCTCTAACTCCCTTACCCTGCAGTCTACTCTTGGAAGTTTGTTGGTTCCTGGTCTCAACCACCAAGCACTGGGGGCAGCCGGTGCCACTAGAGAATCTTAAAGAAAAGACCCTCAGGACAAATGGTCCCAATACTCCCTGATCAGGGCCAGCTAGCCACCAGCAGCAAGGATCCTGGCTGGTTAAGCCAAAATGTTACTGAGTCCAAGCTCACTCTGCTTGCCACACAACAGGCCAATGAATCTGAGAGATGAGGGGATGAGGTAAGGAAGAAGCTTTTTTATTCAAAGCCACTTGACCAAAATGATAGCAGGCTAGTGTCTCAAAATAACCGTCTTGTCAAGGCCTGGTTGCCAGTTCTTTTATGGATCAGAGATAGGAGGGGGGGGAGGTGAGGAAACTAAGTAAAATTATTCAATCCTTGCAAATGTCCCCTAGAATGCGGCAAGCCTTTAAGCAGGGGAATGTGTTAGTTTCACTTCGAACAGTCCTTCACTGGTGGACTGCTCAGGTTATCTCCGTCAGGCAGGGCATTATGTATGTTTATAATAAAAAAGGGTTAAAGTCACAGAAGCAGATGCAGTGTAAATTTCAAATTAACCCTTCTCCATTACAGTCTGTCCAGGTTGATGATAGCCCTTTGAATTATATCTTTTTCACAATGTATAATTCTCCGGTTGCAGGTCACAAGCCATCTGATCTCCATTCGAAGATAGATTAGGGAGATAAGCTTTAGGAACAAACTTAGGTCTATAATAAATGAAGTAAACTTTTTAACAATATAACACAGCAGCAAGGAACTAACTGGGAAGTGAGCTTTGCCAAACACAAACCTTAATTAACAAGACTGGAATTTAACACTTAGTGAAACAAAAAAAAATTTTTTTTTCATTGTGAAGACATTAGTCTCAGCCTGAGAAGGCTTTATTCCATGAAATAAAAGTGAATTTCATCAGAGGGCCAAGAAAAGCCAAGTGTCCCTGCCTGTTTGACAATAATAGTTATGTCAGGCGAGTGTATACTCCTCCGTTCTGTCTCGTCACAACAAAGATTGGGAGTGACGGACATTAACGCCCTCCGCGTGTCACAGCTCTTGCGTCTTGGACAGACCGTGTTATAGCTCTCAGGTCTCAAATGGACCGTGTTATAGCTGTTACACAAATCAGTGTTACAGCTCCGTGTTACAGCTCTATTTTATTTAGATAACAGGAAAATCCATCCTCGAGGCGTGAGGGCATGTCGACCCAAAGACGCTCAGAGAAGAGCGCCCCAGCGGGCGCGCTGTGGCTCCTTTTTATATGCTTCCCCTCCCCCTGGGCCTGCCCTGTGCAAAGTGGGCTAGCCAGGAGTGCCCTTTGTTCTACCTGAGGTCCTCACTCAGGTTCTCCGACCTTCCTTTGACCTTCTTTTGTTTTATATTCGCAGGCTTTTCCCTTCCTTATCTTTTAGCCATCCTCATTCTGGACTCCTTTTCCCTATTCCGGAGAAGGCAATGGCACCCCACTCCAGTACTCTCGCCTGGAAAATCCAATGGACGGAGGAGCCTGGTGGGCTGCAGTCCATGGGGTCGCTAACAGTCGGACAGACTGAGCGACTTCACTTTCACTTTTCTCTTTCATGCATTGGAGAAGGAAATGGCAACCCACTCCAGTGTTCTTGCCTGGAGAATCCCAGGGACCGGGGAGCCTGGTGGGCTGCCGTCTATGGGGTCGCACAGAGTCGGACACGACTGAAGTGACTTAGCAGTAGCAGTTTTCCTATTCTAACTACCTAACAGTTATTATTCACTTAGCCAAAGTAACTGTTAGGGGAAGTACACTGACGGAAACCACCCACCCTGGCCAGGCACTGTCTAACCACGTAACCATTTGCAGGAGCTGTTTTACGACAGGAGGTTCCTAAGGAACATGGAACTAATAAGCCACCACCAACTGGAAGAGATCAGGAAAGGTCAGAAGGTGACACCACGTGTCTAACCAACTCCCAGAATCCTTCTCCCTGACATCCATCTTGGCTGAGCAATGCGTGTGCCACCAGGAAGGACTCTGAGTCAGAATGATTGGCCAAAGACAACCCAGAAACTAAGCCCATCACCATAAAATCTGAGACTGTGAGCCATGTGGCAGAGCAGTCCTCCTGGGTTCCCTTAGCCTGCTGCTCTCCACCCAGGGGCCCCTTCCCAATAAAGTCTCTTGCTTTGTCAGCACATGTGTCTCCTTGGACAATTAGTTCATTTCTGAATGTTAGACAAGAACCCCATTTGGGCACTGGAAAGAGTCGGTCCCTCTTCCTGCAACATAACCATGGGCGACTTCAAAGGTAGTATAACATCTTAATAAAACTTGTACCATGGACAAAATTCTTTTCGTATATTCCACTTTCCACAAAATTTTTTACTTTCTATATCTTTCTCCATTCAGAAACAGTCGCCTGTAAACCAGACTTACTTCCCCCACCCCTCCCTTCCCCTATTATTATTACTTTTTTTTTTGGCTTTAAATCTAAGGCAATGAGGACTGTATCTCAAGGATATGATAAGAGTTAACTTCAAGCTTTTTTTTTTAGGCTAGTTTTTAACATGCTAGAGGGTTTTACTTGGATATGCAAAAATAACTGTTTTTATAATTTCAAAACAAATTTTCTCTTAGCCAATTTTCTCCAGAGTCTAAAGAATATTGTGGCCACCTTGTTGTTGGGGCCCCTGGGAGGAGGGCAAAAGGGATTCCATCTTGAAGACTGTCAGCCATTTTAAGGCAGGATGTGAACTGGGCCTGAAACTTGCTGCTGCTGCTAAGTCGCCTCAGTCGTGTTCGATTCTGTGCGACCCCATAGATGGCAGCCCACCAGGCTCCCCCGTCCCTGGGATTCTCCAGGCAAGAACACTAGAGTGGATTGCCATTTCCTTCTCCAGTGCATGAAAGTGAAAAGTGAAAGTGAAGTCGCTCAGTCGTGTCTGACTCTTTGCGACCCCATAGACTGCAGCCTACCAGGCTCCTCCATCCATGGGATTTTCCAGGCAAGAGTACTGGAGTGGGGTGCCATTGCCTTCTCCTGAACCTTGCTAACCATCCTTAAAGGAAAACCAGGAAACCCCCTCCCAGATGGCAAATAAAGACTGGAAGCAAAGGTCAGGCAGTCTCAGTTAGATAAACGACAGCGCCTGCACCACCATATTGTAATTGTTAATTCTTCTGCACCTGCATGTTGTAAAAATAATTACTAATGTAACCAGTCATGTAGCAGAGGGCATAGAACCAAGTCCTCCAAAATCATCGGGGTCCTTGTTGGGAGCCAATTCCACTGTCTTGAGTGTCCTCCCAGGTGTGTTTTGTGACTGGATTCTTCAACACTGTCTTTTCTCTTTCAGTGTTCTTAATATTGATATTACCTTTTAGAAGTAGAGGTACTTCATATATAATATGTACACAGATATAAAGAGGCAGACTAGAGTTCTCATTGTTGGTTTTCAGTCACTCAGTCATGTCCAACTCTTTGTGACCCCAGGAACTACAGCACACAGGCTTCCCTGCCCTTCACCATCTCCTGGAGCTTACTCAAACTCACGACCATTAGGTCAGTGATGTCATCCAACCATCTCATCCTCTGTTGTCCCCTTCACCTCTTGCCTTCACTCTTTCCCAGCCTCAGGGACATTTTTAACGAGTCTGCTCTTTGCATGAGGTGGCCAAAGTATGGGAGCTTCAGCTTCAGCATCAGTCTTTCCAAAAAACACCCAGGGCTGATCTCCTTTAGAATGGACTGGTTGGATCTCCTTACAGTCCAAGGGACTCTCAAAAGTCTCCTCCAACACCACAGTTCAAAAGCATCAATTCTTCATGCTCAGCCTTCTTTATGGTCCAACTCTCACATCCATACATGACTACTGGAAAAACCATAGCATGGACTAGACAGACCTTTGTTGGCAAAGTAATGTCTCTGCTTTTTTAATATGCTGTCTAGGGTTATCATAGGTTTTCGTCCAAGGAAAAGAGTCTTAATTTCATAGCTGCAGTCACCACCACCACCTGGAGTGATTTTGGAGCCCAAGAAAATAAAGTCTGTTTCTGCTTCCATTGTTTCCCTACCTATATGCCATGAAGTGATGAGACCAGATGCCATAATCTTCTTTTTTTGAATGTTGTTTTAAACTAGCTTTTTCACTCTCCTTTTTCACTTTCATCAAGGCGCTCTTTTTTATTCCTCTTTGCTTTCTGCCATGAGGGTATTGTCATCTGCATATCTGAGTTTATTGATATTTCTCCCAGTAAACTTAATTCTACCTTGTGCTTCAACCAGCCCTGCATTTCTCATGATGTACTCTGCATAAAAGTTAAATAAGTAAGGTTGACAATATATACCCATTGTTACCGAGTCAAATCTCACTCTGCCTTCTGCACAATAGGCCAATGAATCCGAGAGACAAACTGTTGAGGCAAGGAAGATACTTTAATTGGGGACTCGAAGACTGAGAAGATGGCAGGCTAGCACCTCAAAATAACCATCTTATTGGGGCCTGGATGCCAGGTTCTTTTATAGGTCAGAGAGAAAGAAGTAACGAGGAGCTAAAGTCAAAAGGCAGAAGAGAGAGGGAGATGCAGTAGGCAAGAACAGTAAAAGGATGGTCAGTCTTGTAAAACATCTCCAAGGGAATGTCCAGCCTTCAGAAGGGGTGTTAGTCTCTTCTATTCACAGGTGGGCAGGGACAAACTCTCTCTCCAAGAGCTGAACAAAGGCACTTTAGTTTACAGTCCAGAAGAAGAGCAGGGTCCTCTAGGCAAGCCATTGAGTATGACTATAATATTAAAAGCAAGTCAAAGAAGCAGTTTCCAGCATGGAGTCAGAATTGGTTTCTTCCCTGCAGCACCTTGATGTACCCCTTTCCCAGTTTTGAACCAGCCCATTGGTCCATGTCTGGTTCTAACTGTTGCTTCTTGACCTGCACAAAGGTTTCCCAGGAAGCAGGTAAGGTGGTCTGGCATTTCACCTTCCCTCCCTCCTTTGAGAGATCTCATGGCTTCATTTAAAAGCTTAGTTATGAATCAGGGATTATCACATAAACTTACTAGTTTATAAGCAGTTGGTATACATCAAAGTTGTGTCAGGCGAGTGTATGCTCCTCAGTTCTGTCTCGTCACAACAAAGATTTGGAGTGACGGACATTAAAGNGGGATTATCACATAAACTTACTAGTTTATAAGCAGTTGGTATACATCAAAGTTGTGTCAGGCGAGTGTATGCTCCTCAGTTCTGTCTCGTCACAACAAAGATTTGGAGTGACGGACATTAAAGCCCTCTGCGTGTCTCAGCTCTTGGGTCTTAGATCGTGTTATAGCTCTCAGGTCTCAGATGGACCGTGTGATAGCTCTTAGACAAGTCAGTGTTACAGCTTCGTGTTACAGCTCTATTTTATTTAGATAATAGCAGGAAAATCCATCCTCGAGGCATGAGGGCATGTTGACCCAGTGACGCAAAGAGAAGAACGCCCCAGCGCGAGAGACTGCCCTATGCAAATTGGGCTAGCCAGGAGTGCTGTTTGTTCCACCCAAGGTCCTCACTCAGGTCCTCCTACCTGCCTTTGACTTTCCTTTGTTCTATTTTCTCGGGCTTTTCCCTTGTAGCCACCGCCGTTCTGGACTCCTGTTTCCTATCTAACTACCTAACAGGTGCATGTTCAGATGACTGAGGTCAGCTATCTGTAAGTTTGGCTGAGGAACATTTTAGTCTTTTACATTTAAAAGTGTCGTTTTTTTACCTTGGTTGCAGGTCCTTGAGTCCTGTATTTATATTCTGGTTTAGATATTTGCAAAACAAAGACACTACTTGCTTTTTCAAAGAGCAGTTCTGTTGCCTAAAGTTACTAAAATCAGGGACAAGATTTTTAATCAAACTGATTTAGGAAGTTCTATGTTCTATAACTTCAGAGTTAAATTATTATGCCTTCAAAGTTTGTATAAGGTATTCAGCACAGATCTTTCTGAATTTATAAATTGAGCCAAAGCAAAATTCCTATTTTTATATAAGAGGTTCTTGGAGCCCCAGAGTCAGGTAGAGCTGAGGAAGTCAGGCCCTTTTTGCCTAACTGTTCCAAAATTATTGCTGGACAGATATCTTAGTGTAAATTTTTCTAGCCTCTTAAATATATAGCTTAAAACTAGGGTAAATAGAACACACTTGTTTGGATTTTACTGTTGCAGACCAGTAGGGAGCCTCTCTTGGCTCATTAACTTTAGGTAGTATAATAATGTAAAATTTTAATTACATAAATGTCCATTCTATTTATCCCATACCAAATAAACATAAGATTTTTTTTTAATTTGTGGAGAATTTTTTTTTTTTAACTTTACCTCCTTGTAAATAGTAGCTAGATTTTCCTTCCAAATTCTTCCTGTTGATATTCTTAATTGTTCTTATTAGCGTCTGTAAGAGACACTGAGGGGAACATCACAATGACACTACCTAAACCAGTTTCTTGGGCTTCCCTGATAGCTCGGTTGGTAAAGAATCCACCTGTAATGCAGGAGACCCCAGTTTGACAGGAGACCTTGGTTCAATTCCTGGGTCAGGAAGATCCCCTGGAGAAGGGATAGGTTACCCACTCCAGTATTCTTGGGCTTCCTTTGTGGCTCAGCTGGTAAAAAATATGCCCGCAATGTGGGCAGACCTGGGTTTGATCCCTGGTTTGGGAAGATCCCCTGGAGAAGGGAAAGGCTACCCACTCCAGTATTCTGGCCTGGAGAATTCCATGGACTATACATGGGGTCACAAACAGTAGGACACAACTCAGTGACTAGCACTTTTTTTCTTTCACAAACCAGTATCTCTCCTTCTCAAGTTAATTAGACTTTTGCTTTATCAATCAGTTTGGTTCAGTTGCTCAGTCCTGTCCCACTCTTTGAGACCCCATGGACTGCAGCAAACCAGGCTTCCCTGTCCATAACCAACTCCAGAGCTTGCCCAAATTCATGTCCATCGAGTCAGTCATGTCATCCAACCATCTCATCCTCTGTCGTCCCCTTCTCCTCCTGCCTTCACTCTTTCCCAGCATCAGGGTCTTTTCTAGTGAGTCAGCCTTTTGAATCAGGTGGCCAAAGTATTGCAGCTTCAGCTTCAGCACCACTCCTTCCAATGAATATTCAAGACTGCTTTCCTTTAGGATTGACTGGTTTGATTTCCTTGCAGTCCAAAGGATTCTCAAGAGTCTTCTCCAATACCACAGTTCAAAAGCATCAATTCTTCTGCACTCAGCTCTTTTTATGGTCCAACTCTCACATCCATACATGACTACTGGAAAAACTATACCTTTGACTGTACAGACCTTTGTCGGTAAAATAATATCTCTGCTTTTTAATATACTGTCTAGGTTTGCCATTGCTTTTTTCCCAAGGAGCAAGCGTCTTTTAATTTCATGGTTGCAGTCATCATCTGCAGCAATTTTGGAGACCAAGGAAATAGTCTGTCACTGCTTCCATTGTTTCCCCATCTATTTGCCATGATCGGACTGGATGCCATGATTTTAGTTTTCTGAATGTTGAGTTTCAAGCCAGCTTTTTTACACTCCTCTTTCACTTTCATCAAGAGGCTCTTTAGTTCCTCTTCACTTTCTGCCATAAGGGTGGTGTCCGCAGGCCAGAAACTCTGCACCCTGTCATGGCCCAGGCATAGGTTAGAAAAGAATTTCCAGACGAGACAGAATGAGAGGGAAATAAAGTTTATTAGAGTGTGAGACGCTGTCAGAACAACAGGCCAGCTCAAGGGAGAACCGGAGTTGAACAGGGGTCCTTAGTTCACTTTTATAGACAGGGTACAAGGAGTAGGACAGGGGTCTTGCGGGTCATTTGCTGATTGGATGAGGCATGTATACTGGGTGGGGAAGAGTAGGGCAAATACCTTCTGCCTATAGGGTAGGAGGGGAGACAGGTTATACTGTTCCATTAATAGTTACAACATGAGGGAGGGAAGGATGATAAGGGTCTGGTTTTTCCGTTTCTGCATTCCAAGACCCTCCTTGGTTTTATCTGCTCTTTTGTCCTTGGGTCACCATATTCCTCCCTCTCTTTATTTTTAGGGTCAATTCTTTGGCCCCTGCTGATACCCTGCTCATGTCTAACTATCTACCTATTTCCCTTTTCAGGCATTTGGGAACCTAGTCTCAAAGGAAAAGGGGCAATGACTGCTCTGACTTCAGGCTGCACAGGGGCACTGTGGGGCTCTGGGCTCCCTTTTCCGGCTGTCAGGGTGCATTTACAGAGGGAGATGAGAGTCCATGGAATGATAAGGTAACTTGTTTCAGCGTTGTCTAGGTGTTGGTCAGGGAATATTCTTGTCATACTACCACTTTAGATTTGTTGTATTCTAGAAGAAACAAACTTAGCAAGGAAGTCAAAGGTACATGGCCCAAAGATTAATAGAAATAGAAAAGCTGCTCAGGGGCTAGCCAGGAGAACCAGGGCCAGACATTGGTTCATGATGTTAGTGTTTCTCTGGGTGCAGAAGAGGCAAGAATTTGGGCTCAAAAAATATTTACCTAAAAACCATCTGACTATCTGAAGGCTGGTTCTTCTGGGTTTTTCCCAGAGCACAGAGTGCCTTATTTCTAATCTCCACCCTGAACTCCATTCAGGGGGTGTTGAAGGTCAACAGCTTGCAGTGGTCATGATTTAATCTTTGTAGAGACAGCTGGCCAGTGCCAACTTCCATTCGGCAGGGTCCCTTCATAGCCCCATATCTGACCATACTTTGGGGCATTTCGTGGCCATTTGTGTCCCACAGTGCTGGGAAGGTTCATTCCTAGGTCTACCAAAGATTCCATTGACAGTCCACTCAATATGCTGTTACTAGACCAGGCCTTGGCAAGCAACAAAAATCTCTGGACCATTCCTGTCTTACTAGCCTCTTGGTCCAGGGAAATATTCCCTCTTGTTGCTTCTTCCCATATCTAGTTACATTATTACAATCATTGATCTCATATGGAACTGCATATCAGCATTTTATCACAGGCTCAGTCACACATTTTGTAACATAAGAAACAATCTTCTGAAACAAATGACATAGAAAATAATATAGCTAGCAGTTATTAGTAAGGTCACAAGCAAGAATTTAAGTCAATTACAAAACAAGTTTGGTTTAAAATGGGAAACGTGGTGGGAGGGATAAATCAGGAGCTTAGGCTGAACATGCACACACTACTATATTTAAAATAGATAACCAATAAGGACCTACTATACCACACAAGGAACTCTACTCAATATTGTGTAATAACCTATATGAGAAAAGAATCTGAAAAAGAATGAATATATGTATAACTGAATCACTTTGTTGTATACCTGAAACTAACACAACACTGTAAATCAACCATACTCTGATTAAATTTAAGAGAAAAAAAAAAAAGAATTTAAGTCAAGAACTTTCGTTAGATATAACCCAGTATACCCCAGGTCATCTGACTTAAATGATTACAGCCAGTTGTTAATCTCCTGGTTGTATATCGTGGAGCATCTGATCTTTATCTGAAGGTTGGTTACTGAGATAAGCTTTAGAAACAAACTTAGAGTGTCTTTTAAAATAATTTAATCTTTTAGCAATATAACATAACAAGGAACTGTCTCAGAAGTGAGTCTTAGTAAACACTAGACCTTAATTAACAAAACTAGAAACTTGGTTTAAAAATTAACAAAACTTAATATTCAGTGAAACATGATTTTTTCATTATGAGGGCATTAACCCTGTAGCCAGGGAAGGCTTTGACCCATCAAATAAAAATGAGGTTTGTCAGGGAGCCAGGAAAATCCAAGTAGCCATCTTGGATTTCCCATAGTCCTGACTCTTTGATTTACAGCTATTGTTCACCCATTTTTAATTCCCTGATTTAGGAGTAGACTGTTGCCATGTTTTAAGAACATCACAATATCAAAAGTCTAACCGTGAGGGCTTATTTTTTGTAGAAGCAGAATGAGCTTTGTCTACATGTACCATAATCTTACATAATGTTTATTTGCTTTATCAAAGTAACAAAAGATTTTAAAAACAAATATAAATCACTTAAAGGCAAAGAAATTCATAATCTGTTATCAAAAGCTTCACTCTAAGAAAACTTTGTTCTCTTAACAGAGAGAGTAGACTAAATTCCAGTCTGTTACCCGTTTACCAGATAACAAACAAACAAAATTTGGTTATTGGTTATTCTTAGAAAAGCCTTTTCCATAAATCTTGAAGGTAGTAGTATTCTTGCAAAGGCATCAGAGTGAAACCATAGAAGGCATGTTTAAAATCTGATTAAATTGCAATTGACAAAGTAACCTGGTCATTGCTGTGACTTGTAACACTTTAACATGATAACTAGAATTATAACTGACATTATACCAGGACATATCAGATTTACATGAACTACACATAATTTTAGGATATCTATATTAGTAACATCAACCATAACAGTATAACCTGAGATTTATCACCCCTTCAACAGTACTTCCCATGTAATTTAACATGTCCAGTGAACCTAGGTAGTTTCACACCTCTTTGGTATGTTTCAGGGGCCCTCTGAAGCATCCCGAAGTTAGCTAGAAGTCAAGTTATTTAGGAAGTTTTGCCAATAAATATCAAAAGGGTTTGTAACACTCAGTCAGATAGAATCATATAGATCACTGTGAAATATATTCACTTAGCCAAAGTAACAAAGAAGATTTCAAAGGTAAACATACAACAGATCACTTCAGAGGTAAAGAAACTTAAAATCCATTATCAAAGGCATTTCAATATCTCAAGAAAACTTGTATTTATGCACAAAACTCTTCCCTTGGGGTCCACTTTCTATAAAACCTTCTTATCACTTTTTATACCCCTAACTTTGTTCTCCCATCCTGAAACAGCCACCTGTAAGTCAGACCTTTTTTTTCCCTTTATAAAATGTAATTTCATTCCTCATACATTCTTTACTGAAAACACACTTCCTACTTTGCTTTAGCAACCAAAAACTGACCTTTATATTAGCATTCTATGGATTGGTAAACATAAATACCAGTGATAATTTAAAAAAAAAATTGCTTTCTTATAGGGAATATCTCAGGATGGCACCAAACACTGTTCATTAATAGTCCAAAATCTTTAAGGGTGTTTGATATGACCGGTGCATTCTCTTGGTAGAACTCTATTAGACTTTGCCCTGCTTCATTCTGTACTCCAAGACCAAATTTGCCTGTTACTCCAGGTGTTTCTTGACTTCCTACTTTTGCATTCCGGTTCCCTATAACGAAAAGGACATCTTTTTTTGGTGTTAATCCTAGAAGGTCTTGTAGGTCTTCATAAAACTGTTCAACTTCAGCTTCTTCAGCATTAGTGGTTGGGGCATAGACTTGGATTACCTTGATATTGAATAGTTTGCCTTGGAAACGAACAGAGATCATTCTGTCATTTTTAAGACTGCATCCAAGTACTGCATTTTGGACTCTTTTGTTGACTATGATGACTACTCCATTTCTTCTAAGGGATTCTTGCCCACAGTAGTAGATATAATGGTCATCAAGAAAATTAGAGATACCAAGGGAACATTCCATGCAAAGATGGGCTCGATAAAGGACAGAAATTGTATGGACTTAACAAAAGCAGAAGATATTAAGAAGAGATGGCAAGAATACACAGAAGAACTATACAAAAATCTTCATGACCCAGATAATCACGATGGTATGATCACTCACCTACAGCCAGACATCCTTGAATGAGAAGTGGGCCTTAGGAAGCATAACTATAAACAAAGCTAGTGGAGGTGACAAAATTCCAGTTGAGCTATTTCAAATCCTGAAAGATGATGTTGTGAAAGTGCTGCACTCAACATTCCAGCAAATTTGGAAACCTCAGCAGTGGCCACAGCACTGAAAAAGGTTAGTTTTCTTTCCAATCCCAATGAAAGACAATGCCAAAGAATGCTCAAACTACTGCACAATTGCACTCATCTCATATGATAGCAAAGTAATGCTCAAAATTCTCCAAGCCAGGCTTCAACAGTATGTGAACTGTGAACTTCCAGATGTTCAAGCTGGATTTAGAAAAGGCAGAGGAACCAAAGATCAAATTGCCAACATCCATTGTATCATAGAAAAAGCAAGAGAGTTCCAGAAAAACATCTACTTCTGCTTCATAAACTATGCCAAAGCCTTTGACTGTGTGGATCACAACAAACTGTGGAAAATTCTGAAAGAGACTGGAATACCAGACCACCTGATCTGCCTCTTGAGAAATCTGTATGCAGGTCAGGAAGCAACAGTTAGAACTGGACATGGAACAACAGACTGGTTCCAAATGAAAGGAGTACGTCAAGGCTGAACATTATCACCCAGCTTATTTAACTTATACACCCTGCTTAGTTAACTTATATGCAGAGTACATTATGAGAAACGCTGGGCTGAATGAAGAACAAGCTGGAATCAAAACTAAGGGGAGAAATATCAATAACCTCAGATATGCAGATAATATCACCCTTATGGCAGAAAGTGAAGAACTAAAGAACCTCTTGATGAAAGTGAAAGAGGAGAGTGAAAAAGTTGGCTTAAAGCTCAACAGTCAGAAAACTAAGATCATGGCATCCAGTCCCATCACTTCATGGCAAATAGATGGAGAAACAGTGAAAACAGTGACAGACTTTATTTTGGGGGCTTCAAAATCACTGCAGATGGTGATTCCAGCCATGAAATTAAAAGACGCTTGCTCCTTTGAAGAAAAGTTATGAGCAACCTAGACAGCATATTACAGAGCAGAGACTTTACTTTGCCAACAAAGGTCCATCTAGTCAAAGCTATGATTTTTCCAGTAGTCATGTATGAATGTGAGAGTTGAAACTATAAAGAAAGCTCATTGCTGAAGTATTGATGCTTTTGAACTGTGATGTTGGAGAAGACTCTTGAGAGTCCCTTGGACTGCAAGGAGATCAAACCAGTCCATCCTAAAGGAAATCAGTCCTGAATATTCATTGGAAGGACTGATGCTGAAGCTGAAACTCCAATACTTTGGCCACCTGATGTGAAGAACTGACTCATTTGAAAAGACCCTAATGCTGGGAAAGATTGAAGGCGGGAGGAGAAAGATGACAGAGTTTGGATGGCATCACCAACTCAATGGACATGAGTTTGAGTAAACTCCAGAAGCTGGTGATGGACACCAGGGAGGCCTGGTGTGCTGCAGTCCATGGGGTCACAAAGAGTTGGACATGACTTAGCGACTGAACTGAGCTGAATTAATGTTTCAAAATCTTATTTTATTTGGAAATGACATAGCTATTCAATAAACTTCTATCATTTAGTTTAGTACAACTCTAGAAATTCAGGTTACCAAAATCTAGACAGACTGTTTTAGACAGACATTTCTAAAGTATGCTGCTGCTGCTGCTAAGTCACTTTAGTCGTGTCCGACTCTGTGTGAACCCATAGACAGCAGCCCATCAGGTTCCCCTGTCCCTGGGATTCTCCAGGCAAGAACACTGGAGTAGGTTGCTATTTCCTTCTCCAATGCATGAAAGTGAAAAGTAAAAGTGAAGTCGCTCAGTTCTATTCGACTCCTAGCGACCCAGACNGAGGTAAAGAAACTTAAAATCCATTATCAAAGGCATTTCAATATCTCAAGAAAACTTGTATTTATGCACAAAACTCTTCCCTTGGGGTCCACTTTCTATAAAACCTTCTTATCACTTTTTATACCCCTAACTTTGTTCTCCCATCCTGAAACAGCCACCTGTAAGTCAGACCTTTTTTTTCCCTTTATAAAATGTAATTTCATTCCTCATACATTCTTTACTGAAAACACACTTCCTACTTTGCTTTAGCAACCAAAAACTGACCTTTATATTAGCATTCTATGGATTGGTAAACATAAATACCAGTGATAATTTAAAAAAAAAATTGCTTTCTTATAGGGAATATCTCAGGATGGCACCAAACACTGTTCATTAATAGTCCAAAATCTTTAAGGGTGTTTGATATGACCGGTGCATTCTCTTGGTAGAACTCTATTAGACTTTGCCCTGCTTCATTCTGTACTCCAAGACCAAATTTGCCTGTTACTCCAGGTGTTTCTTGACTTCCTACTTTTGCATTCCGGTTCCCTATAACGAAAAGGACATCTTTTTTTGGTGTTAATCCTAGAAGGTCTTGTAGGTCTTCATAAAACTGTTCAACTTCAGCTTCTTCAGCATTAGTGGTTGGGGCATAGACTTGGATTACCTTGATATTGAATAGTTTGCCTTGGAAACGAACAGAGATCATTCTGTCATTTTTAAGACTGCATCCAAGTACTGCATTTTGGACTCTTTTGTTGACTATGATGACTACTCCATTTCTTCTAAGGGATTCTTGCCCACAGTAGTAGATATAATGGTCATCAAGAAAATTAGAGATACCAAGGGAACATTCCATGCAAAGATGGGCTCGATAAAGGACAGAAATTGTATGGACTTAACAAAAGCAGAAGATATTAAGAAGAGATGGCAAGAATACACAGAAGAACTATACAAAAATCTTCATGACCCAGATAATCACGATGGTATGATCACTCACCTACAGCCAGACATCCTTGAATGAGAAGTGGGCCTTAGGAAGCATAACTATAAACAAAGCTAGTGGAGGTGACAAAATTCCAGTTGAGCTATTTCAAATCCTGAAAGATGATGTTGTGAAAGTGCTGCACTCAACATTCCAGCAAATTTGGAAACCTCAGCAGTGGCCACAGCACTGGAAAAGGTTAGTTTTCTTTCCAATCCCAATGAAAGACAATGCCAAAGAATGCTCAAACTACTGCACAATTGCACTCATCTCATATGATAGCAAAGTAATGCTCAAAATTCTCCAAGCCAGGCTTCAACAGTATGTGAACTGTGAACTTCCAGATGTTCAAGCTGGATTTAGAAAAGGCAGAGGAACCAAAGATCAAATTGCCAACATCCATTGTATCATAGAAAAAGCAAGAGAGTTCCAGAAAAACATCTACTTCTGCTTCATAAACTATGCCAAAGCCTTTGACTGTGTGGATCACAACAAACTGTGGAAAATTCTGAAAGAGACTGGAATACCAGACCACCTGATCTGCCTCTTGAGAAATCTGTATGCAGGTCAGGAAGCAACAGTTAGAACTGGACATGGAACAACAGACTGGTTCCAAATGAAAGGAGTACGTCAAGGCTGAACATTATCACCCAGCTTATTTAACTTATACACCCTGCTTAGTTAACTTATATGCAGAGTACATTATGAGAAACGCTGGGCTGAATGAAGAACAAGCTGGAATCAAAACTAAGGGGAGAAATATCAATAACCTCAGATATGCAGATAATATCACCCTTATGGCAGAAAGTGAAGAACTAAAGAACCTCTTGATGAAAGTGAAAGAGGAGAGTGAAAAAGTTGGCTTAAAGCTCAACAGTCAGAAAACTAAGATCATGGCATCCAGTCCCATCACTTCATGGCAAATAGATGGAGAAACAGTGAAAACAGTGACAGACTTTATTTTGGGGGCTTCAAAATCACTGCAGATGGTGATTCCAGCCATGAAATTAAAAGACGCTTGCTCCTTTGAAGAAAAGTTATGAGCAACCTAGACAGCATATTACAGAGCAGAGACTTTACTTTGCCAACAAAGGTCCATCTAGTCAAAGCTATGATTTTTCCAGTAGTCATGTATGAATGTGAGAGTTGAAACTATAAAGAAAGCTCATTGCTGAAGTATTGATGCTTTTGAACTGTGATGTTGGAGAAGACTCTTGAGAGTCCCTTGGACTGCAAGGAGATCAAACCAGTCCATCCTAAAGGAAATCAGTCCTGAATATTCATTGGAAGGACTGATGCTGAAGCTGAACCTCCAATACTTTGGCCACCTGATGTGAAGAACTGACTCATTTGAAAAGACCCTAATGCTGGGAAAGATTGAAGGCGGGAGGAGAAAGATGACAGAGTTTGGATGGCATCACCAACTCAATGGACATGAGTTTGAGTAAACTCCAGAAGCTGGTGATGGACACCAGGGAGGCCTGGTGTGCTGCAGTCCATGGGGTCACAAAGAGTTGGACATGACTTAGCGACTGAACTGAGCTGAATTAATGTTTCAAAATCTTATTTTATTTGGAAATGACATAGCTATTCAATAAACTTCTATCATTTAGTTTAGTACAACTCTAGAAATTCAGGTTACCAAAATCTAGACAGACTGTTTTAGACAGACATTTCTAAAGTATGCTGCTGCTGCTGCTAAGTCACTTTAGTCGTGTCCGACTCTGTGTGAACCCATAGACAGCAGCCCATCAGGTTCCCCTGTCCCTGGGATTCTCCAGGCAAGAACACTGGAGTAGGTTGCTATTTCCTTCTCCAATGCATGAAAGTGAAAAGTAAAAGTGAAGTCGCTCAGTTCTATTCGACTCCTAGCGACCCAGACTCCTCTGTCCATGGGATTTTCCAGGCAAGAGCACTGGAGTGGGGTGCCATTGCCTTCTCCGTTCTAAAGTATAATTATTCTTAATAGTTTATCTAAAAAAATATATCTCGTTTATGTATTTTTTTGAAGTTTCTTCACTCGAAGTACTTTGCTTGCTGACAAACTTGTAACAGATATAACAATATTACAATATTTAATTTATAATAAACCTGCTAAGCTGCTAAGTCGCTTCAGTCGTGTCCAACTCTGTGCAACCCCACAGACGGCAGCCCATTGGGCTCCGCCATCCCTGGGATTCTCCAGGCAAGAACACTGGAGTGGGTTGCCATTTCTTTCTCCAATGCGTGAAAGTGAAAAGTGAAAGTGAAGTCGCTCAGTCGTGTCTGACTCAACGACCCCATGGACTGCAGCCCACCAGCCTCCTCCATCCATGGGAGTTTCCAGGCAAGAGTACTGGAGTGGGGTACCATTGCCTTCTCCGTATAATAAACCTAGACACAATGAGAATATTATGCTTAATGTTAACAACTCAGACCTGTCTATATCAGATTAGCAAACAAACATTAATTCTAGATATTTAATATTATTTCCCAGTTCATGTGAATCTGAAATTCATTTAGGTTAATTTCTCTTGTATTAAGAATTGTCTGATTTGTAAGCACTTACTTTTCTTTAGGCCAGTTAGAACTCATTTACAACTTCAGCAATATTAAAAAAAAAAAAAGTCAAAAGACACACACGTTTTTTATCCCAATTTAAAATTTACCAATATAGAAAATCTTTTAGAAACACAAAAGTATGTGATGAAACCTAATTAAAACATATGAAACATAATCTAAAAATATAAACTGGAAAAAAATACTAAAATCCAGTAAGCAGGGATGGTAGGAAGCACTGGTGGGAAGTAGGCCTGACCAAACATTTGCAGCCACTGCTACATAAGAAGAAAATTAAACCAGTGGAATTACTCTTTGCCTAAAATGCAACATATCAAGAGCTGGAAAAGATTCATTTCTTTACAAGACAATGTGCCCTTTTAATTTGTAGAGACATTTTGGCAGAAATCAACTACATGTACACCAAACCTATTACCTCTACTTCATCAGGACACAGAGTCCATTACCAAGCTTCTTTTGGAGTTAGATGCAGCCACATGACTAAATTGTTACCAGCAGGATATGGATGATGCTTCTCTTCCATAAAGAAACAGATGCCCCTCCCCAAAGAGCTGCCCCAACCTCTTCTCGCTGGCTGAGCAGTAACTAGCAGTAAGCCCAGTTAATGATGTCCTGAGCCTGGTAAAGGAGGAAAGAATATATGTAAAGAATCATAAGAAGTAGCTGGCATACTCTAGCAGGAACCAAGGAAGTACACCTGGAATTAGATTTTGAGAGTAATTGATAAGGAGGCTAGAATGTTAAAGCAGATAAGAATTCTTTGCCTTGGAGACACTTAGATATTAGTTTTAATAACGTAACCAGTAACTGCAGGAATGGGAGCAAACTTTCATTGGCACTGAGAAGCTTGGGAAAAACAATAGTAATTTTCAGTAAGCAGAAATGCCTGTGCTTCCCTGAAAGAAGGCAGAAGCAGGCACAAAGAGGTTAAGGTAAGTGAGCATACTGGAACATACATATTTTAAAAGGCCAGTGGATTCTGGACTATGTTCCACACAAAGGCCCACAGAACACATCATTCTGTGAGGCAGTCAGCAAGGTACTAGTAAGAGGGGCATCAGCATCACTAAGAAATTCAGTAGTGGTTCTTCGCAGGTCTGGAATAATGAAAGGCTAGATGGTCACAGAGTTGGCAAAGTGGCAGCATATAACTGCCAGAAGGCAGGAGGCAGCAATTACTGTAATGAGTGACACTGTCAGAGGAACAGCCAAGGGGCTGAACACACTAGGAGTTTTGGAGGTGGTTAATAGAGCATGGTGTCCACAAGGGCAAAAAAGAGGGGATGCCAGTAAGAATGCTGCCTATCATACATAATCACAAAAAGCAAGAACAGAGAAGCAGGAGGCTAAAGGTGGTTTCTCCAATAAAAAGCCAAACTCTCTTCTCAATTCTCAGACCTGAGCCAATTTTCAGATCCAAACTCATTAGCTACACAGAGCAACTATAAGCCTTTTGCATTTGCTATTCTCTTTGACTGGAATATTCTCAGTACTCACTTGTTCACTGCCTCCTCTCTTGTAGGTCTTTGCTCAAAAGTCACTTTTTCAAAGGTGAGACTTTGCCAACCATCCTATATTAAATTGCAATGCTCCTCTCAACCTGGCACACTGTCCCTCTTCCCTGCTTTATTCTTTAAAGCCCTTATCACTATCTGACATTTCTTATATTTTATTGCCCATTTTACCACTAAAAATGTAATTCTACTAAAATTTTTCTGTGTATATTGTTTCCTTGCCTAAAATAGTACCTGATCCTCATGTACATAAGAAGTGCTCAAAAAATTCTTGATAATGAGTGACTTCAGCTAAGAGGTTTGGGACAAATAAAATCTGAGTTGTCTGACTATAGACAGAATCTCAACTCATGAAAACACATGCAGTCAGTTGGGAAAAGAGTAGAGAGAAGAGAGCACTAAGGCTCAAGGATCATTCAAGAGAATAGAAGAGTAGGAATCTGCCCAGGAAACTAAGAGCTCTGTGAGGCTGAAGAAAATCCAGGAAATTTTGTTATATTGAAAATCAAGAGAAGAAACTGGGGAAACAGGAAATTGTCAACCTGGCAAATGTTTTTATAAGTGCAAGATAGGTGAGGACTAAAAACTATGTATTAGATTTGGCAATGTGGAATTCATCAATGAATCTGTCATATGCAGCTGTTGCTGAGAGGGGCAACATCTTCCTAGTTATGGTTTAGAGGTATGCTTGCATATGGTCAAAGTCAGATGCCTGAAATGGGTGGCTACTGTACCTCTTTCTATCAGCTTTCTCATGAAGGTCTGACCAGAGACCTTTTCCAGAAAATCACCCCCTGCCTACCATCTCTTTCTGGATTAGGGTGTGCCATTGGCACAGTTTCCTTAAAATCTAATGGTTACATCTATCAAACAGCTGGTATTTCATAACATTCAATTCCCAGTAGAGGTCTAGAGTATGTGGGATGTCAGAAAGAGGCACTGTTACAATAAATCAAGTGTGTCTGCTGCACAGAAAGAATAAGCCCTGCCCTGAGGAAACTAAACCCCTGCATTTGCTGAGACACCTGGAATCTGATGAGTCACCTGAAGTGGTGCTTTTTAAAATCCCTTCTTTAAAGTGATGAAATATCTATAAGAGAGAGCCAGGGGAAACAACAGAAACCACCAGGAGGAAGACAGCCCTAATCACCCCCCTTCTTTGTACACAGTTTCTCTTTTCCACCATCCTAAACCCATGCTTTAGAGCACTTAACAAATAAACTTCAGAGTAAAATAAAACATAAAAAGAGAAGGTAGATTAAACATTATAGAAACTCAATGTTGAGAAAAAACAATGAACTAGAATGAAGCAAAAATAAATTCAAAAATAATGTAGGCAAGATAAAATAAGATCTAGACATGAGTGCTTTCCTAAAGTGAAAATTTTTAAATAAGATGAAGAGAAAGTAAAGAGATGCAGTAAATCAGACTTAACCTAGAAGTATTAAAATCAATGAAATAAAAACTTAAAAATGAATTTACTGAAGATAAAATATCATAATAAAGAAAATAAATAAAGTATATAGTGAAAATTCACAGAAATGCAGACTGAGAAGGAAATTCAAAGGCTATAAAAAGAATAGAATATAAATACAATAATATAATATAAAGAATAATATGTTTATGAGAAAATAAAATGGATTGTGAGGCAGAATTTAAAACATTAAAGTAAAAACAGAATAAGCAAAGCAAAAGAACAGATAAGACACCAGAAATCCAGGGAATAAATGTGGACAAAACAATGATGGACAGCCTGTACAAATTTCCCCAACAAACTCTGTACTTGGTATGTCTTAAACAGCATGTTATGGAGAAATTCAGTATCTTGAAAGATTTTATGTAATGGGAGCACTGCACCCACTACATGAAGGGGCTCAGAGATAATACACAATTTGCCCAAAACCACGTGGGCTTCCCAGGTGGCACCAGTAGTAAAGAATCTGCCTGCCAAAGCAAGAGGCTCAAGAGACTCAGGTTCATTCCTTGGGTTGGGAAGACCCTCTGGAGGAAGAAGCGGCAACTCACTCCACTATTCTTGCCAGGAGAATCTCATGGACAGAGGAGCCTGGTGGGCTACAGTCCAATGTCCCACAGAGTCAAACATGACAGAGCATCTGAGAACAGTACACATGTCCCATTTCTTACAATATAACTTGTGACTTTTTAAAAGAATTCCTTACCCCTTGAGTAAAAGAAAAAAATTTACCTTACAAAGTATCATACTTCTTAATTCATCTGTTTGAAAAACAGTATAGTGTTTAGAGCTACTTTAAAGTAAAACACATTAAAGACAAAATGTTTGATAACATTTAAAGATCTTTTAACTCCACTAGGCAATTCTAGTCTGACAATTAACATGCCTCCACAAAATGCACAATCCATTCCATCATGTTGACACATCAAATCCAAAATACACTCTATTAATTAATACAGGAAATAGTAGGTCATTGAATGTTGACTTTGAAGGAAATTGTTTTGTTATAGATTTCTAAAGAAGTCACATTTTACTTTTAGATTGCAAAATGTTGCTCAGAGTCTTAAAAAATTAATTCTTATCATGATAAAGATACACTGCTTTGAAATTCTCATAAAAGTTAATTGTTTAAAAACAATTATAATAATAGCTTCAATTTATTTAGTAAATATTATTGATGAGATAAATGTTCTAGGAACTTTATAAGCATCTTTATTTAATCCTTCAACTCTGTAAGACAGAATAAAATTTTCACATTTTACAGTCTCATAAGGCTTAAGAAACTGAACTAGCTCATACAGCAGAGAAGGCAATGGCACTCCACTCCAGTACTCTTGCCTGGAAAATCCCAAGGATGGAGGAGCCTGGTGGGCTGCAGTGCACGGGGTCACTAAGAGTCAGACAGGACTGAGCAACTTCACTTTCACTTTTCACTTTCATGCATTGGAGAAGGAAATGGCAACCCTCTACAATGTTTTGCTTGGAGAGTCCCAGGGATGGGGAAGCCTGGTGGGCTGCCGTCTATGGGGTTCCAGAGTCAGACACAACTGAAGCGACTTAGCAGCAGCAGCAGCAGCAGCTCATACAGTATAAATTATGAAATCATAATGCAAACGCAGATGGATCTAACTCTAAAGACCATGCTATCTCCACTGATGGAACCACATTAGAAAAGGTATTACTCAGTGGTCCCAGTTTGGAGTGTGAAGGAAAGATATAGAAATTTCCCATATACCTCTTACCTTCACACATACATAGCTTCTCCCATTATCAATATTCCTCCATCACAGTAGTATATTTCTTACAATTCAAGGACCAACACTGATACATCATAGTGACCCAAAGGCCACAGTTTACATTACTGCTTACTCTTGGTGTTATACATTCTATAACAATAATGGACAATGATGTATCTTCATCAAGGCATCATACAGAGTATTTTCACTGTGCTAAATATATGTTTTAACTTAGAATATAAATTTACTTCTAAATTTAAAAACTTTTCAGAAAAGACTTTTTCATATTAAGGACTTTTTCTGCCATTTTAACAAAACCTTTTGAACTAATGAATAATGGCAATTTTACATTACTTAGAGAGAAGACACAACAGACTGTGCATTGATTATATAAAAAGTCAAACTGTAGCATAATTATCAGTAGGTAACTGCTCCACTTAATCTTTTATGCATAACAAAATTGGCTTCTAAATTTAACTATTCATATGAGAAATTTAGCCCTTTGTTTTCTTATTTCAGGTAATTTGACTTTGCTAAGTAAAACATGAAGATTTGACTACACACTGATTAGAAGGAATATAATAGTGAATGGCTGAAGTCAGAAATGGTTGTTCCAACAGTTGGAAGATCACCTTAAACCATCCAGTTTTGAGGGAAGGAGTCCCACTAACTGACAGTTATCTTGGCTGCTATCAAGTATTAAGTGTACTATGTCCTTGCCTCAAAAATAACACTGGAAATTTTATAACCAAATAGTAATTAAAATTCTGCTACTATATGCTTTTTCTCCCCATATCCCAGTTAACCCTATATAGAAGTTCTAATCAGCCATCCAGTTGACTAGTTGCCTAACTCATTTTAAGTCTTCAGACCTCTCATCTTGATAATTTAATTTTCTGTTTTTTCATTCAACAAATACTAACTCCTAGAATTGGATAGAAATACAATAATAAACAACACACTTGTTAGGAACTGAATTGTGTTCCATCAAATTCTTATTTTTAAATCCTAACTCCAAGTACTTAAAAATATGATTTTGGAGACAGTTTTCAAAGAGATATTAAAGTCAAATGGCTTCCCAGGTGGCAATAGTGGTAAAGAACCCGCCTCCCAGTGCAAGAGACCTAAGAGGCACAGTTGACTCCTGGGTCAGGAAGATCCCCTACAGAGAGGATGGCAACCCACTCCAGTATTCTTCCCTGGAGGATTCCATCGACAGAGGAGCCTGGTGGGCTATGGTCCATAGGATCACAAGGAAATGGACATGACTGAGCAAGTAAGCACTCACGCATGCACAAGGTCATTAGGGTGAGCCCTAATCCTATATGAGGAGTGTCCTTATTTATAAAAAGGAGATTAATATACATACACACAGAGGAAAGACTACATGAAGACAAAGAGAAAAGATGGCCAACTGAAAGCCATGGAGTGAGGGTCAGAGGACATCAACCTTAATGGCATTTTAATCTTGAACTTCTAACCTCCAGAATTATGAGAAAATTCTGAAAATTTCTATTGTTAAAGTCACCCAGTTTGTCTCATCTGTTACAGCAGCCCTGGAAAATGAATGTACATTCATTATTTATCTGTGGCCCCTCACTCATTACTCTAAACCCCCAAGTGAAAGTTTGAAGCTTAAAACAAAATTATGAACATGGTTAAACACTAAGGGTTGGAGAAACTTTGAGAATTTTCATTTTAGAACTCTAACTGAAAGTAGAGCTGTATAAAAATGGGGAGTGGAAAAGAACAATTTTGAAATAGAGAAACAAAAAAGAAGTATACCCCAAATTTATATCAACCTTGCTCCTTGCAAATGTTTTCCCAAATGTCCAATAATTACAGAAATTATTGAACTTGAAGGCAGCATGGATAAACAGACAAATAAATCATAGAGCTTAGAGACAGATAAATCTGTCTCTGAGCAATTACTTAGCCTTTCTTAACCTCAATTCCTAACATGAAAATTCAGAAGTTCATAGTGAGAGTCAAGAGATACAATCAATATTAAAGCAATTTGTATGCTCGAAGTCACATTACAAAGATGAGGACTAATTTTCCAGATCTACCAATCTAAAAAAACCCATAACAAAGGATATCAGTGAATTTCCCATCAAGAATATTGACAAGGAATAACATAAAGTTTACTAGTTTCTGGAAACTATTCTCTTTAAAACTATTAAATTCAATATTCTGGCATTTCCTCAATTCTCCTTAAACTTTCAAATGATGAGCAGAGGCCCTGACACCGTATTTAGAGTGAGAGAGTGAAAAAAAAAAAAAAAATCCAGACACTACANTTACTAGTTTCTGGAAACTATTCTCTTTAAAACTATTAAATTCAATATTCTGGCATTTCCTCAATTCTCCTTAAACTTTCAAATGATGAGCAGAGGCCCTGACACCATATTTAGAGTGAGAGAGTGAAGAAAAAAAAAAAATCCAGACACTACAGACTTGCCCTGTCATTCATCTCAATGGAATAATAGACCCAGATAAAGCCTGCTGCAAACTTAATAGGAAACAATACTTCTCCCAAGAAAATGCTGCAGCTATAACGGATCTTAACAACTCCTTTCTTTGAATGATGACCGCTTTCTTATTCAGCAAGAAACTTCGTACTCTAAAATCACAGATGATGAGACACTGCTTTTGAAATTATATCAGTAAGAATGAAATATCCCACTCTTGCCTGGAGGATCGAAATCACTTCCATACAGATAGGAAGCCTCTATTTAGGACCCAGGCAAACAGCTTCAGATAAAGGAATGGTTGAAAGACCCAAGACTCCAAATTTATCTTAATTGCTTTCAGAGAAACAGCAACATAAATCCACTTTACATCTCTACTTGAACCATTCATACTCAGCCTTGATCCTGTCTTTCCTTTAGTTTATCAAACCCTTACACATTTATTTACATATTTAAAGCAGTTTGAATTATTCATTCCTAAACTCTTTGCTGTATATTGTCTCCCTGCTTATTTAATTTATATGCAGAGTACATCATGAGAAACGCTGGAATGGAAGAAACACAAGCTGGAATCAAGATTGCCGGGAGAACTATCAATAACCTCAGATATGCTGATGACACCACCCTTATGGCAGAAAGTGAGAAGGAGCTAAAAAGCCTCTTGATGAAAGTGAAGGAGAACGAAAAAGTTGGCTTAAAGCTCAACATTCAGAAAACGAAGATCATATGATCTTCGTTTTCTGAATGTTGAGCTTTAAGCCAACTTTTTCGTTCTCCTTCACTTTCATCAAGAGGCTTTTTAGCTCCTTCTCACTTTCTGCCATAAGGGTGGTGTCATCAGCATATCTGAGGTTATTGATAGTTCTCCCGGCAATCTTGATTCCAGNGTCCCATCACTTCATGGGAAATAGATGGGGAAACAGTGGAAACAGTGTCAGACTTTATTTTTTTGGGCTCCAAAATCACTGCAGATGGTGACTGCAGCCATGAAATTAAAAGACACTTACTCTTTGGAAGAAAAGTTATGGCCAACCTAGATAGTATATTCAAAAGCAGAGACATTACTTTGCCGACTAAGGTCCGTCTAGTCAATGCTATGGTTTTTCCACTGGTCATGTATGGATGTGAGAGTTGGACTGTGAAGAAGGCTGAGCACTGAGGAATTGATGCTTTTGAACTGTGGTGTTGGAGAAGACTCTTGAGAGTCCCTTGGACTGCAAGGAGATCCAACCAGTCCATTCTGAAGGAGATCAATCCTGGGATTTCTTTGGAAGGAATGATGCTAAAGCTGAAACTCCAGTACTTTGGCCACCTCATGCAAACAGTTGACTCATTGGAAAAGACTCTGATGCTGGGAGGGATTGGGGGCAGGAGAAGAAGGGGACGACCGAGGATGAGATGGCTGGATGGCATCACTGACTCAATGGACGTGAGTCTGAGTGAACTCTGGGAGTTGGTGATGGACGGGGAGGCCTGGTGTGCTGCGATTCATGAGGTCGCAAAGAGTCAGACACGACTGAGCAACTGAACTGAACTGAATGTATATACTTTAATGGTACTCTCAATTTGTCCCACCATTTCCTTCCCCACTGTGTCCAAAAGTCTGTTCTCTATGTTTGCATCTCCCTGCAGATAGATTTATCAGTACCATCTTTGTAGATCCCATATATCTGTGTTAATATACCATATTTGGTTTTTCTCTTTCTGACTTACTTCACTCTGCATAATAACTTCTAGGTTCAACCACCTTATAAGAATTGAGTCAAATGCATTTCTTTTTATGGCTGAATAATATTCCACTGCATATGTGTACCACAGCCTCTTTATCCCGTCACCTGTTAATGGACATCTAAGTTGCTTCCATTTCCTAGCTGCTGTAAACAGTGCTATGGTGAACACTCGGGTTTGAATCTTTTTTGATTATGGTATCCTCAGGGTATATACTGGGCATATATCTTGAGTCTTTACTTTAAAAAATAAAACAGACAAAAATAAAGCTATTTTCTATATTATTTACATTCACAGTATTTCTCCCTCTAAATATTTCTTGAGTGTTGTCTATAATGTGTGTTCACATGAATTATCAAGGTGACTGTGAATATTAAGTATGTCTATAATTCATGCTTGTGTTTGCCTATTCATCTGCTTAAGAATAGCTAGAAGGAATAAAGAGAAGCACTTAAAAATATTTTGAAGTAAAATCATCCATAGAATGACTATATTTTCCTTCTATAGGTGAGCCAAGAATATGGTGGGTAGTTTAATTTGTGAACCATTTTATGAACTGGAGATTTAGGAATGAGCAGTCATAGGCATCTTTTTATTGTACTCTTCTATAAAGTAAAATTAAATAAAAAATGAAAAAAGGGAAATATAATCAGAATTGGTGCTTAGAAGATACTGAAATAGGAATGATGAGGCTCCAACTCTGAGCCAGAAGGTAGAAAGACAGCATTAACCACAAATTGATAGAAATACCAGATCCCCAACCACAGGCAATGTTTTTCTGAATATAAGAGAGCCAGAGATGTCTAAGGGAAAGTAAAGTAGGTATTTTCCTTAATTCAATCAAGATTTGGAAGACATATACGTCAAGTAGGGAGGAAATATGAGAGAGATCCATGAAGGCCTCGGGCATGAGATGAGATGAGGTCAGCATGTCCTTTTATAATCAGGTTGAGCCCTTTGAATACTCACAACATTCAAAGTAGTTAACTGTATACATCTGATATCAATGTAGAGTATGATTCTAATCAACCACTGGAGAGATTTTCCACTTTCGGTTTCTCATTATCCTGCATACAGTATACCAAAGGGAAAGGACAAAAGGCCAGATATGAAAGCTAGTCCTAAAACATAATACCAGGTCACTGCAAACTTTTGGGGAAGGCAATGGCACCCCACCCCAGTACTCTTGCCTGGAAAATCCAATGGACGGAGTAGCCTGGTGGGCTGCAGTCCATGGGGTCGCTAACAGTCGGACAGACTGAGTGACTTCACTTTCACTTTTCTCTTTCACGCATTGGAGAAGGAAATGGCAACCCACTCCAGTATTCTTGCCTGGAGAATCCCAGGGATGGGGGAGCCTGGTGGGCTGCCATCTATGGGGTCACACAGAGTCGGACACGACTGAAGTGACTTAGCAGCAGCAGCAAACTTTTACCACTTTCTAATAAGAACTTAGTATGCTTTTAAGCCAAGTGGCTTAACTTTTCTTGATTTCCTAAGTACCTTAACAAGAGCAAAAATAAAAGTTGAGTTGATTGTTCTCAACTTTCTTTACTTCACTACTCTCAGGAAGTCCCAGTCTAAACAAGATTCATATTATATTTCTGCTGAAGTTGCTTTTGTTCAGTCACTCAGTAGTGTTCAACTTTTTGCAACTCCATGGACTGCAGCATGCCAGGCCTCCCTGTCCTTCACCATCTCCCAGGGCTTGCTCAAACTCATGTCCATTGAATCAGTGATGCTTGGGGTCACACAGAGTCGGACACGACTGAAGTGACTTAGCAGCAGCAGCAGCAGCATAGGCTCATAGATTTTTTATAAAATTGTATAAATCAATTACTGTTATTCTTTTGGATGTTTGAATTGTTCAACTTTGAGTAGTAGCTACCCACAAATTTTCTTCTGGCTTGACTATCCATTTCTCATGGGGTAGAAAACATGATTTTCTGAGAAGTGTTGCGTTTAAGGGGAGTATGAAATTAGGCTTTGAGGTGGAGTGATATCAAACTTAGTTACATTTACCAAACAGATGGCAAGGAGAGAAAGCTGAGATTAAACCAGAAGGGAAATATGCAGCTTTATTTTGACATGCTATTTTCTTTTCTAGATGCTAAGTATGATTTTTAATGGATACTTACAATTATTTTGTTCTTCTGCCCATTAAGTTGGGAAGAGCTTATTTGAGCTCAACTCTTTCATTCATATTTTTATCTGGATTAAAGGGAGAACTGTAAGCAATATTGTGAGTCATTTGTTTTCTCAAAGTGAAATGCTTTGCAAGGGAAAAATACCTTAAGATAATATTAGCTCTTTTCCAGTGAATCCTAGAGAGTTTTCTGAATTTATCATCAAATAAATTATACTGAAGAAGCAGAAGTTAGAACCAGACATGGAACAACACACTGGTTTCAAATCAGGAATGGAGTACGTCAAGGCTGTATATTGTCACCCTGCTTATTTAACTTCTATGCAGAGTACATCATTCCAAGGGACTCTCAAGAGTCTTCTCCAACACCACAGTTCAACAGCATCAATTCTTTGGCACTCAGTCTTCTTTATGGTCCAACTCCCACATCCACACGTGACAGCTGGAAAAACCATAGCTTTGACTAGATAGACCTTTGTTAGCAAAGTAATGCCTCTGCTTTTTAATACACTGTCTAGACTTGACACAGCTTTTCTTCCAAAGAGAAAGCATCTTTTAATTTTGTGACTGCAATCACCATCTGCAGTGATTTTCAAGCCAAAAATAAAGGCTATCACTATTTCCACTGTTTCCCCAGCCATTTGCCATGAAGTGATGGGAATAGATGCCATGATCTTTGTTTTTTGAATGTTGAGCTTTAAGCCAGCTTTTTCACTCTTGTCTTTCATTTTCATCAAGAGGCTCTTTAGTTCCTCTTCACTTTTTCTGCCATAAGGATGGTGTCATCTACATATCTGAGGTTATTGATATTTCTCCTGGAAATCTTGATTCCAGCTTGTGCTTCATCCAGTCTGGCATGTCACATGATGTACTGTGCATATAAGTTGAAAAAGTTATATAGCCTTGATGTACTCCTTTCCCTATTTGGAACCAGTCTGTTGTTCCATGTATGGTCCTAACTGTTGCTTCTTGACCTGCATATAGCTTTCTCAGGAGGCAAGTAAGGTGGTGTGGTATTCCCATCATTTTAAGAATTTCCCAACTTGTGATCCACACAGTCAAAGGCTTTAGCATAGTCAATGAAGCAGAAGTACATCTATTTTTCTGGTATTCTCTTACTGTTTCTATGATCCAATGGATGTTGGCAATTTGATCTCTGGTTCCTCTTTCTTTTCTAAATTTGCTGCAATTAGGAAGTATTAAAAATGTGGCTAAATTTCCCATGGTGTCATCTCATTATAATAACCAAAAATGTAATCAAGTAAAGCATATTCCAAAGTGACTTCCTTATGACTGGTGGTGGTTTAGTCGCTAAGTCATGTCAGACTCTTGCGACCTCATGGGCTATAGCCCACCAGGCTCCTCTGTCCATGGGGTTCTACAGGCAAGAATACTGGAGTGTGTTGCCATTTCTTTCTACAGGGGAATCTTCTTGATCCAGGGATTGAACCTGGGTCTCTTGTACTGCAGGCAGTTCTTTACCAACTGAGCTACCAGGCAAGACCTTTATGATCACTGGCATATAATCTACCCTTGAAAAAAGACTGGTATTTTTTTTTCCTTTGTAATTTAATAGAAAAAAAATCATCAAAAGATGAAATGGCACTTTTATTGCTGGAGTGTGCAAATGAGAGTAACTTCTTCAACTGTGATAAGCCATTTTTCCCTGGAGTGACCAGTTAAAGGAAGATTGTGGAAGAGTCACATTCAATGTAATGAACAGAACATGTTTTGAGAACTTAAATTTTCCTTATACCATTCAACATTTTCAAAATTGATCTACTTCCATGGCATAGTTTATTATTCACTTGAACAGTAAGCATTCCCATCAGCACACTTGTACATAGACATAGTTTTAGTCAAATAAGGAATAGACTCAGTCCTTAGACTTACTGGATACAAGTATTTTACCAGAGGAAAGAGGAAACTGAACTTAAAGAAGACTAGGATAAACTGGGAGAGCAAGATCCAAGGTCTGGAGAAAACAGGAGTGAGGAAAAGAGGTGATGGGTGAGGCATGCAGATACAGCCACAGGTAGGGGAGTAGGAAGCTGCAGAAGTTCATGCCTGGCATCTCAGTATCTGGAAGAGATGGAAGGAAGGAAGTAGATGGTCCCTTGGAGAAGGAGGAATGGGGCTAGATGGATGAGAGGAATGAGGAAAGAGGTCATGTTTGGGGGCACTATCCAGCAGGATAGAGAGAAAGTTAACTAGCAACGTATGGAAGGATCTCAAGCCCTAGGATACAAACCAGCAGTATTCAAGACTCCATCTGAAAAGGAATCATCTACAAACTCAAATTCACGCCTTCAACCCTCTGTGTCACCTTACCTTCCAGGAATCTTCTTTCTTGTCTATAAAATGGGACAATGACTAAATAACTTCTGCAAAACATCCAGTGCCAGATTTCTATAATTTTTGCTTTACATTTCATTCAGTCTTTCAAAACACAATCTAGAGATTGCCAGACTTAACAGTAAAATCATGCTAGAAAAAAATTAAAGCCAAAATTATTGGGTAATGAACTAATCAGTTCAGTTCAGTCGCCACAGTCACGTCCAACTCTGCAACCCCATGAATCGCAGCACGCCAGGCCTCCCTGTCCATCACCAACTCCCGGAGCTCACTCAGACTCGCGTCCATCGAGTCCGTGATGCCATCCAGCCATCTCATCCTCGGTCGTCCCCTTCTCCTCCTGCCCCCAATCCCTCTCAGCATCAGAGTCCTTTCCAATGAGTCAACTGTTTGCATGAGGTGGCCAAAGTACTAAAATACAATCTAGAGATTGCCAGACTTAACAGTAAAATCATGCTAGAAAAAATTAAAGCCAAAATTATTGGGCAATGAACTAATCAGTTCAGTTCAGTCGCCACAGTCACGTCCAACTCTGCAACACCATGAATCGCAGCACGCCAGGCCTCCCTGTCCATCCAACTCCCGGAGCTCACTCAGACTCACGTCCATCGAGTCCGCGATGCCATCCAGCCATCGCATCCTCTGTCGTCCTCTTCTCCTCCTGCCCCCAATCCCTCCCAGCATCAGAGTCTTTTCCAATGAGTCAACTGTTTGCATGAGGTGGCCAAAGTACTGGAGTTTCAGCTTTAGCATCATTCCTTCCAGAGAAATCCCAGGGTTGATCTCCTTCAGAATGGACTGGTTGGATCTCCTTGCAGTCCAAGGGACTCTCAAGAGTCTTCTCCAACACCACAGTTCAAAAGCATTAATTCTTTGGCGCTCAGCCTTCTTCACAGTCCAACTCTCACATCCATGCATGACCAGTGGAAAAACCATAGCCTTGACTAGACGGACCTTACTTAAATCCAAATTAAATGACATTTTATTATGAGGTAAGTTAAGATATAGATGAACAGAAAGGCATTCTTTTATTTTTCTATAGCAGGAAACTGCCCACATTTTCTGCAAAGGGCCAGAGAGTGAATCCTTATTTCCAGGTTTATGTTTTTCTAAAACAAACAGAAAAATAATGTCCAGTATGAAGCAAAACAAAAATCTGTTTTGAAAGGGTCCCACTGGATTACATCCTAATTCATCAGAAAATTAAGAGTAAACTGAAATTGATAATATTTGGGGGTAGATCTTAAAATCTAATTAGTAGAATTACTAGTAACTCACCATTTCTTAGATTTAAATTGGGTCTTGTTACTATTCATAATTTATGAAAACAAAATCAATCAAAATAATTAAAATCCATTCCAAATTAGTGAAATTATTTATTTATACTCTCCCCCCAGAAGAGAGAAGGAAACTTTTTCTATAATTAAATGCATTGCTTATTAAGGCAATTTCCATGGTTAAAATGGATAAGGTTTTGTTGTTAAATTTATTGAAATTTACTTAAATTGTGACTATTCAGACAAATGTTAAATGGCTAAATCTACAAGCAAATACTATAATAAACTATTGTTTCCTGCTTTAAAGAAAACAGGAAATCTACTTTTTATGAATAATTTTAAATTTAGAAAACTATTGATTTCTACAACACAGATTTACCTCAACAATTTTTTTCTAGTTACCCTTTGAGCCTGAAGAAAGGCTCTAAAGGCATCATATCTTCTTTACAATGAACAATAACTCAATTTACTGGCTTGAAACTTCATAAACCATAGAAATGAAACCCTCTCCTGATGTGTTAATCAGTCAACCACAGATTCTCAATGAATGCTATCAAGTTGCTGGCACCTAGGGAGAGACATTGTACAGGGCACTGTGGAAGGGCGAGACAAAGACCTCAAATGTGATTGACCTTCCAAGACTAAAGCTAGAACATCTTCAGAAATTCACAATGGAAAGTGTTTATCTGTAGAGGGTAAGATGGGGCTAAGTCACTCACATCCCACTTTGGATTCTGAGAGAGCTGGCTCAAAAACTATGATCATGGAAAAAAAGGAAACTAACAGCCCACTTGGCAATTAATGCTAGGGCAAAAGAAATATGTTTTAGATTTCCCAGCATTCCTCCAGTTCAAATACTCCACGATTTAGAAACATTTTAGTCAGGTTGATCTGGTTCCTACCGTGATTATTATGACAGTACTAAAATAGGATGACTGGTCATTCATTTCTCGATATATTATTTTACAAAAGAGATGTAGGTAAATGAGCATGGATAGTTTTACAGATGTTGACATGCTTCCAAATTTTCACTATGCTTAGAAGTAACACCTATGAACAATACTAGCAGGAATATCTTCTGATAAACAATTTAGGTAGACATTCTACTCACATACTACCCAAATTACAGTCAAACTAACGAAAAGACTTAGGCAATTTTAAAACAGGGTTATTTTCAAAGTTCCTATGTTAATTGTAGCATACTAGGTTTGGAAAAAAACGTATCTATTACTGCATAAGAACAAGGTCAAAAGCATGCTTCCTATTCATAGAAGCTTTTGGCTGGCTCCCCATTCCAAATTTTCCTGGCCAACATATCTTTAATATTTTTCCAGAAATGGGGGAAAAAGGAAAGACAGGATCGATCAGTCTGCAACTGGTTTCCTGTAGAAAGTCCTCTAATGATCCCAGAAAGATTATAGCATCTCCTGACATAGTCCATAAATACATATTTCCACAGGTTTTCACAATGACTTATATCCCAGACTGAGTTTTGCTCATATATTTGACATTTAGGAAGTACAATCAAGTTCTGAGTCATTTCACATTTGATAATTCCTCCAGAATTCTAATCAATGAAAAATGTCACTGATTATGTAGCCTCCTCATTCTTTGTTGTTTTCCATTGTTTGCCTAGCTGCCTCTTTGTATTTTTCAAAATTATTTTACTATAGAACTTTTTAATGGCTTTTATAACTGGTTGTCTCAAAGACTGATTCTTCAAACATTAAATCACTATTTAATGTATAGTTCATTTAATGAGCACCTCCTGGACTACAGCCCAGCCCTACACTAGGCCTCAAGGATACAGAGATAAAAGGCTTGAAGACCATGACAAGTAAATAAGCAATAAAATACGTACCAGACTGATCTGAGAATATAAAGGGAAGTCCCATAATCGGGAGAGTTTTAGGAATGAAGATGGGAAATGTCAGAGATCTCATCTGGGTATCTGAGTGGATGCTGGAAGGATGAGTCATTCTAATGAGTGGAGTGAGGAGGTGGGAGAGTCAGCAGTACATTCATTAAACGTGAAGAAGTTTGGTATGGCTGGAGGCAAGGTGTGTGTTGTAGACAAGGAGTGGGGCTAGAAAATTGGACATACTACTGACTATGAAAGGCCATATAATTTTTGTGTGTATTTGAAAAGGAAAAAAAAAAAACACTGAATACTTTTGTGTAAGAAACTGATACAAATAGGTTTTCTTTATAGAGATAGGACTAGGGAGGCAGCTCTATGGAAAATTGAAATGGAAGGGAGGAACCCCAGTTAGGATTCCACACCATCTGGATGAGAAAACAATGGTGAATCAAATAAAGCAGAAGGGGGACTTCCCTGGTGGTCCACCTGGTGGTCCAGTGGTTAAGAGTCCGCCTTGCAATGCAGAGGTCACGGGTTTGATCCCTGGTTGGGAAACTAAGATTCCACATTCCATGGGACAACAAAGCCTGCGTGCCACAACTACTGAGCCAGTAGTTGTGGAACTCAACCAGAGGGTCTGTGTGTTGCAATGAAAGATCTCACACGACACAATGAAGATCACACGTGCCACAACTAACACCCAAGGCAGCCTAAACAAATAACCAAATATTAACAAACAAACAAACAAAACCCAAATAAAGCAGATGGATTAGAGATGGAGAAGGGGAGACCCAACCAATCTGATGAGAGTGAACAAGAGAGACAGAACTTGAGGGTTATTTGCTGGTTTCTGCCTGGGTGCCTAGGTGAATGGTGATTCCTTTCATGGAGCTGGCAAACACGAGACAAAAAGTCAGTTTTAGATGATAGTGAGTTTAGCATTGGTCATTTTGAGCTTAAAAGGTCTATGGTAAATCAAGGCACATTGGCAGCTGGAAAGCTGAACATGTGGACTTGGAACTCCAGGAAGAAACATAAGGCAGAAGTAGAGAACGGCCAGGAGCAGTTAGGTAGCAGGAAAAACAACGCAAGAGAATGAAAGCACCCAGCCTAAGTGTGCAAGAGTTGGAGAAAGGTGGGAAATGTTTATATTGAAGAGCAGATGGAACAAACACGTCCTGCAAAGGAGCATAATGAGTGACTCATCGTGGAGATGAAAACCAGGAAAAACCGATGATCTGAGGCCAAAGGGGAAAAGTACCAAGAAGGAAATGATAAACAGGGTTAAAGCGGGCAGAGCAGACAACAAAAATTAGGGCAGAGAAACACACTGGAAATGGAACTCAAGAAATCTGATTACACTAGAAAATCAATCACGGTGAGCTGCTTCTCATAATGAGAAGGTAATCTGCCCTCTAAAAACTAACTTGTTCAAGAGTAACGTCATCTAAAAATCACAGGCTTGAGAATCATCTAGATTTGGGTTTGATTTATAATCCCCCAGTTACTAGCTATGTTTGAATAGAAAAGCTGTCTAATTGCTCCATGCCTCAGTCGCCTTATCTCTAAAGACGGATCAGAATAACCGTACAATGGTTATTTGCATATTAAATTAAGGCAGACAACAAATAATATATAAAAACACCTAGTGCATTGTCTGGCACAGAATAGTCACTCAATACATCAGGAACCTTGTTAGATACACATATGCGCACATTATATACATATCAGTCAAACCACCGAGGGAAGATTTCCACCGAATCTTCATTTATCTACCTAATTTGAGTATCATCCTAAAATGAATGAAAGCTGTATCTGAATAACGTTCAGGCTGACAGGAAATAAAATCAGCTCTTTTAGATATGTAGTCTTATAGGCTACATACACCCTGATTCCTTGAAAGACTTCATACATCTCACAAAGATGAATATTTGCTTACAGAGACTAGATAAATCACACCAGCGTGTCACAAGCTTAAATACAATAGAAATAGATATTAACCAATGAGCTTATTTTTTTAAATAGAGGAACAAATACCCATCTAGCAATAAGCTTTTCCCTTTAATTATGAAGCTGGGACATAGAAAAAAGTAGCCAAAAGCATTCAAATGAGCTATAATGTGCTTGAGGCCCAAGAACTAAAAGAAATTATTCATTTTGCCTCAACAGTAAGAGAGAAAACAGCAGAAAGTTCTAAAATTTAAATTTAAAATTCAGGCTAAAACTCTGTATTGGTATTAGACTACTTCATGGAACTGTTCTTCCATGTGATCAAAGAAAACATAATTAAGAGAATATTAAAATAGAGCAGGGATATATTGTTTTGTGATTTAATACATTTTAAAGGCTATCTGTTGAGTTATAGTAAAGATTTCTTTAACACTTGTTCTGAGATAATCTTTGTTACATAACATACCTGATTTGAAAGTATGCTATGTACACTACAAGAAAAAAAAATGAAATATACAGATAGCCAACAGGGCCCTACGGAAGAGCATAGGTAACTCTGCTCAATGTTATGTGGCAACCAGGATGGGAAAGGAGTTGGGGGGTGAATGGATATGTGTATATGTATGGCTGAGTCCCTTTACTGTCTACCTGAAATTATTGCATTGTTAATCAGCTAAACTCCAATATGAAATAAAAAGTTAAAAAAGAAAAAAAACAGAAAAATACAAAGATATGGAAAATAAAGACTTGGCTTAAGGATGCAGATAAACCACGTATAAAAAGTTGACATAGATCAATAGCCTTTCTATTCATCGGCACATCTATGGCTCCCACTATATAAGGTAGCAAAGTGGCTATAGTTAGACCCAAAGCAGATATCAGCAGGCAACACAGTTTCTTCAGAAAATGCACCTTTTGCCATGTTTGACTTCTGTATATGAAGGCACATCCACTGTACCCTAAGCAGTACATAGTTCTGTGAATACACAGTATTAATTTTGTTTTATTCACCTGACCCTCAACTTATTCACAGTGAAACAGAAAGGACACTCTGAGAAAAATGAAGTTTGTATAGGAAAAGAAAAAGGGAAATGGCCAAGAAAAGAATCACACTGAGCAGTATTGATAAGCAAGATTGATGGCTTCAGATTTCTCTTTGTGTTTACTGACAAAAGGCAGCATGAAGTAGCAGGCTCAGCTCGTCCCAGTGAAAAATGAAGGAGGGTTAGTAGACTGCCTACCTCCAAAAAACACTTTCTCAAACACCAGCTATCTTTTGCCAGTCTAATATCTTCTGTGTCCACTGGACTATAGTCTATCTTTGGAAACACAATTAGAATCTATGCTTATGGTATTTGCTTCAAGAATAACAAGGCCTTCTGAATAAGGGTAGATGATCGTGGAAGATGTTATCCACAGTATTTATGCAACCAAGTATGTATACAAATTTGTGGATAGGCAAAAATATCCACATCCAAGTAGCTGGTATCACTAAACATTCATAGCCTTCAAAGACTGAAAAATGAGTATCCACAAAACAAAACAGGAGGGAAAAAAATAGAAGAGTCCCATTCATAACCACAATCAAGCATGAATAATTACCAATTTTGAATGTAAAGATCATTCAAATAAATGTAACTGATGGATCATCCACATAGGGTGCAAGTCAAAGTAAAGAGACAGTCCACTTTAGAAAGTGTCTAGTGAATTGATTTAACAAGTTTAATGCGAGCATCAGTGTGGGGCTATTACTGATCGTAAGCTTTACTGATGTTATTTGTTCGCTTGGAAAAATACCGCTCTTTGGAATGAGCACATTAAGGCTAAAATTGCAGAGAAAACCCTATTACAACTTTATTGCTGGCAAATTGGAACCAAACCTTGTCTGTATATCAATTACTTAGAGTTACCACAGAGATAAATCCTTTTTTTTTTGTTTTGTTTTGTATAGGCTCAATCTCAAAGACAGTGATGAGAAACTCCTTATTATACCCTACCAACATCACTAGGTTTTCTTAGCAATTTCAAGAAATTGTCAATTAAGTTCTTTTTATTAGGTTCCAAAAGCTGTTAAGTCAAACACAAATCTATCATAAGACTTGTAACAGCATGTGATTTAGGCACATTTCAGTGCCTCCTTCCTTCATTATCTACCTACCCCAATGTGACTGCAAAGTTCAAGTAAAGTAAAGGAATTTCTTCTTGATTATGTTAGGTTTGGTAGGCTGCAGTCCATGGGGTCGCTAAGAGTCGGACACAACTGAGCGACTTCACTTTCACGCATTGAAGAAGGAAATGGCAACCCACTCCAGTGTTCTTGCCTGGAGAATCCCAGGGATGGGGGAGCCTGGTGGGCTGCTGACTATGGGGTTGCACAGAGTCAGACACGACTGAAGCGACTTAGCAGCAGCAGCACAGAAATTTGGAGTAAGCGACCACTCACTGTATCAAATACTCCACTGAACTCCCATTTTTATTAAAAGCAGAGGGAGGAGGCAATAAAAGTTACATATATGTGTGTGTATATGTATATATATGTGTGTGTATATGTGTGTATACATGCACGTGTGTATGTGTACGTACATATATATATATATATAAAGGATAGGTTTGCTTCCAAACTTATTACAATGGAGGAAATGGTTTTGATGCAGTTACCCAGAGTAGTAGCCACTCAAAAAGCTTAAGGATTTTTAAAACAGTACTACAAATGTGTTCATTTTTTGCTGATTTCACTTGTGAACTCTGAGATCATTAAGAAAAAACATCAAGTCATCCCCGTGACAATGGATGACAACACGGCCCTTGTACAGCAGCAGGCATCACGGGAACATGTAAGTGGTTGTCCTTCTTACTCCCTGACCTAAGAAAGGGTAAATGCTTTGAAAGGACCCTCCTACAGGTCCCCAGGAAGAAGGAAAGAGTTAGTACCATTGAAAGAGCAAAACAATCAAGGTGCATAGAGGTCAGCCCAGGAAGCAGCTGCTCCTTTGACCTTCTAGGCAGACAAATGAGGCTTAATAAGAAAGGAAGACAAAAATGGCACATAATTCTAATGAATAAATATGGCCCAATGCTATTCAGGAGCCTTGCACTGGAGGCATTCCATGACATTCACATTTCAATTGAGAATTTAGTTTTTTTTTTAAAAGGAATTAAAATGGAATAAAGACCATGAGCACCCAACTGAAGAACACTCTGTTCTTTCGTTTGATTCTTTGAAGAAATTTTGACAATTGCCTTCGTTTTTTAAAAAAGGCAAAAAGTAATAAACACTTTTTATATAATCTTAAATCCCCTGCCCAACTTTCTAAATAAAAATGAATACTGTTCAAATCTTCCAAATCTTTTTTAGTCTCTAGATAAATATTTAAATTTAACTTATTTCCCAAGAAGTGTCACTGAGCAATTTGACTTTGATTCTTGGGATTGTAAGCTACCAGGGTCAATTGCTTACACCATGTATGTTCAAAGACAAACAGTTCTGTAAACCCAGTTCTAGAAGCAGAACTTCCAAACCCAGAAACAGGGGCCAAAGAATAATGGGAAGAAAGCATACCTGCCACACTGAAGGGCAACACACCTGCAGAATTCCAAAAGGCATCTACTGTACTCTCAGACTTTTACTGCTATGGTTTTGTAAGAATTCTCACTTTGTCCTTAGGTTTCCACAGCGTTTTCGCTACAGCCTGACTACTTGGTCACAGGCTAATGGCATCTGAAGAGGAAGAAGGTCAAAGCTATCATTATGGTGGTGACAACCAATCACAGTGGGAAAAAATAAGTTTTATTTATTACTCTTAACACAAGAAACCTTTATGGCAGAATATAATTGCACTGTCACTACACACCAGAGATTTTTAATCCCCAATCATTTCAACATATTTTACAGTTCATTACCTTTCCAGCTAGTATTGCAGGGAGGACTCTCCTGAGCCTATACAAAAGCATTAAAAAATCTACTATTTTTACACTCATACTTCAGCCATGCAAAATACTGAATAGAGAATTTTAAAAAGCTTAAAAACTTGTATATTTCAAATGAACACTGGAAAGGAAATGTACATCTCAGGATCAATTTAAAATCCTTCCACTGAAGATTAGAACACCTAAAATTATGAATCGTGGAAAGAAAAGGGGGCTGTGAAACATACAGGTTAGAATTTTAAATTTGTTTTTGACAACCAACATGGCAGTGTCTAGACTACACAAGACAGACTATACACCTTTTGCCTGCAGCATACACAGCACTGCAGAGGATATGAAGTTATGTTACCTTTAGGAGGAGATTACCTGTTATGATTCTCGTCAGTTCTAAACAGTGCCATTGTGAAAAGGTAAGCAGTTGTATCACTGAATTTGGTTCAGTAAAAACTTATCACTGACAGTCGTTTTTCACACATTGGAGTTCATGCATCTTGCCCTGCGTGGGTGGGATTCAGACTTCATCAGAATTGCACCCTGACAGAAGTTGTCTACTTGTCTAAACTACATCATGAAAATCTAACACACCTTCTAACCACTTCTGATTCCGCAAATTCTGCGGATGTGGGCAATCTTTGCAGGTCCATCACGGATGTGAGAGCAGGCATTACAGTGAGCTTACATTCTCTAGAGCTCTTACAGAGTAAACTGACACTTATGGAGGACAATTTCCACAAAACAATAATAAAAATGGCTCTTGGCAAATAGCTTTTAATTAAAAATAATTCCACAGTTTCTATAAGCATCCTTCTAAAAACCCTTCTTCTCATTAATGAAAAATGTTTGAAGTTAAATTGTTTAATTTCAAACTTGAGTATGGCTTTTTACTGGAAATTGTGACAAATTCATAATAGAATGTAGCCATTTTATCAACTTGCAGTGAATTTGTCCCCAAAGTAGCAAGAATTTAAAGGGAAAACCTGCTTCAATGCAAATGCCATACTGTTACTACATATTGCAATTGCTGGAATTATAAAGTTTCCACTGATGGTATTTTTTTCTAAGGAAACTAGTGTGACTATTTAAAAATAAATGAGTCCAAAGCCTTCTCCTTATTTTTGAGTAAAGGAAAAATACCATTCCGGACATTTTTAAGGATTTCACGAGAAGAAAAATAGTGTAAAACAAGGAGCAATGCCCTCTACTCATAATGAGCTATCTGAGCTACTAAAGGTTCAGGTGGTCTCCATACAGAATTGACATCTGAAATTCCCCTATATCTGCAAATGTATTTAAAAGAGAAAATATAATTAAAATTAGAAATAAATGATTATACCAAGTGAACACAGGTAACAATGGGAAACGTAAAAAATAAGCAGTAAAATATGAACCCTTTTAATCCGGAGGGATGATGCGGGGTGGGAGGTGGGGGGGCGGTGTTCATGTTTGGGAGTTCATGTACACCCATGACGGATTAATGTCAATGTATGCCAAAATCAATACAGTACTGTAAAGTAAAATAAAGTAAAAAAAAAATAAAGTTTTAAATAAAATAAAATCTACCTGTAACTTAAAAAAAATTTAGAATATAGAGAAAATTTGCACAAATACAGCTCTAGGAATTTCTCCCTTAACCCACTATTTCACTAGCAAATCTTAGATTACTGAATCTATGATTCCAGGAATAATGTGTTCCCTTCCAAAAACTGGAACATACGAGCAGACCAAGACTGAAGCATACTCTGCTGATAAGAATCAAAGCTCTGAAGGTAAGTGAGCAGGGAGGTCCCACCAGAAGTCAGATGCTGTGTGCCGCCCCCATTCAGGTCACCTCAGGTGGTCCTCACCGTAATCTTCTGAGGCGGCCTGAGTAGTCTCAGTTACACAGACAGAGAAATCGAGACTCAGAGCATTTCATAAGCGCGCCCAAGGTCACAAAGCTGGTTAGCGACAAAAACAAGCTCTGACTGATCTCAGGCCAGGAGATTCTGAATTCAAGTTCTAGCTTCCAACTATAAAGCTGCCGAAGGGAGAAATAACAAAAACTAAATGGCAAGATATGTTTTTGTCTGCTTATATGTAAACAAGCTAGATTTTTTGGAAGAAAAGCTATGACAAACCTAGAATGCAGACATCACTTTGCTGACAGTGGTTCATACAGTCAAAACTATGGTTTTTTCATTAATCAGGTACGGATGTGAGAGTTGGACCATAAAAAAAGCTGAATGCCAAACAACTGATGCTTTTGAACTCTGGTGCCGAAGACTCTTGAGAGCCCCTTGGACTACAAGGAGATCTAACCTAGGAGTCAATCCTGAAAGAAATCAACCCTGAATATTCATTAAAAGGACTGAGGCTGAAGCTCCAACACTTTGGCCACATGATGGAAAGAGGTGACTCACTGGAAAAGACCCTGATGCTGGGAAAGATTGAGGGAAGGAGGAGAAGGCAGTGACAGAGGACCAGATGGCTGGATGGCATCATTGACTCAATGGACATAAATATGAGCAAACTCTGGGAGACAGTGAAGGACAGGGAAGCCTGGCCTGCTGCAGTCGGGCTTGCAAAGAGTTAGACATGACTGAACACTGAAAAACAACAACAACAAATTGATTTTAATTGAAAATTAAAACATGATTTGGTGTTAAGACTGTACACTGGCTACAAAGCTTGAAGCTATGACTTGCTCAACTATTTCTTTAAAAATTAAAAATTAGCATGAGATAGTTTTGGTATTCTTCACTAACACAGTGTCAGGAAAATGTTTACTTTGACAGGACAAGCAGACAGGGCCTACAGGAAACTGTAATGGGTCCTCACAGCAGCCTGTTTCACTCTAGAAAATTTAAATCCTGTTTGGAAACTGCTCACTGTCAAATTTAAGAACATTTTTTAATGAATGATCGGGAGTGGACAGAGGATACTCATCTCATGTTTCTCAGTCTGGTATCTTACTCCTAGAAGAAATTTACATTATGAATCATTTCAAAGTACCCTAATTTTCAGCAGGTTACTATAAAAGAATGCAGTATCTTGGCAACAGACATCCCCTATTGCAAAACCAGCTCAGAGGTACATATCTGGGTTTTGAGGGAATCAGGGAAAAGTGTCAGCTTGGAAAGAGAAGTTAGGTCAAAGACTTAACAGAATATAAGTACTCTCAATCTGGAAATTGATTATCTGATAGTGAATTGTGGTTCTTCTAACTGGCTACTTCTGGACCATCAGGATTAAACGAGATAATCCTTGGTACCCTTAATGCAAGTTGGCACACAGGAATACAGGTTCAGTAATATTAGTTATCATTATTATTATTCTCAAATCAGACTGGTAATTACAGCTTTCTAGTAAATTTCTAATGTAAACTCTGAATCAGGTAGTCTGACTGAAAGCGAAAGTCACTTAGTTGTTTCTGACCCCATGGACTACACAGTCCATGGAATTTTCCAGGCCAGAATACTGGAGTGGGTAACCTTTCCCTTGTCCAGGGGATCTTCTCAGCCCAGGGATCAAATCCAGATCTCTTGCATTGTAGGCAGATTCTTTGCAGCTGAGCCACAAGCTGCTGCTGCTGCTAAGTCACTTCAGTCGTGTCCGACTCTGTGCGACCCCATAGACGGCAGCCCACCAGGCTCCCCTGTCCCTGAGATTCTCTAGGCAAGAACACTGGAGTGGGGTGCCATTTCCTTCTCCAATGCAGGAAAGTGAAAAGTGAAAGTGAAGTCGCTCAGTTGTGTCCAACTCTTAGTGACCCCATGGGCTGCAGCCCACCAGGCTCCTCCGTCCATGGGACTTTCCAGGCAACAGGACTGGGGTGGGGTGCCATTGCCTTCTCCAGGAAGCCCAATAATACTGGAGTGGGTAGCCTATCCCTTCCCCAATGGCTCTTTCCAACCCAGGAATCGAACAAGGGTGTTCTGAATTGCAGGAGGATTCTTTATCAACTGAGCTATCAGGGAAACCAGTCTGACAGAGACTACGATGCTATTTCATGAAAGTCTTACAGCTGAATAAGGAGAGCTCCAAAGATAGGAACCATTTGCACAGAGCTATGATTTCCAAATAGCTTTCTATACATTTTGTTTGTATGTCAAGGTAATGTTTCCTTAGATAAAAACACGAAAAAGTTAGAAAAAAAAGTTGGAAACCATCAACCTGCAGAAAAATCACTTTTCCATCCAACAAGTACAAGACATGGTCAGAGGAAACAAACAAAGCAGGGAAGGGAGGTCCATTCAAGCTGACAAGAGTAAACTGGCCTCCATGCATTCAATGCTGAGTCAGGGTTTCAGTCTCCAAAAGGTAAGGTGAGGCAAAGATCAACAGTTACAGACGCTGGTAACATGGTAGAGCTAAAACAGCATCGAACTGATCGGAGCAAGTATTATTCCAATACTGACTGTACCACACAATGGCCTTGGGCCACAGGGTCAACTTCTCTTGGTCTGTTTCACCCATACAATGGAGACAGTAATACACCATAGTTTGTAGGAGATTAAATTCAGAGAATAAGGTATAACAACAACAAAACTGCAACAGATAAACACAGGGAGGTTTTATCTTGAATTTGCACCTATATGATATAAAGGCCCAAGATGGCAGGAGCTACAAGCATTTTATTTGCCACTATCAAAACAGACTTTATTTCTAGAAGAAATCAGAGTCTGGACAACCAAATATTCAAACATCTTTTGAGCTAGATCAAATCTAGATTCTAAGAAAGAAAAAAAAGAAACATAACTACTTGAAAGATGATGCTGTGAAAGTGCTGCACTCAATATGCCTGCAAATTTGGAAAACTCAGCAGTGGCCACAGGACTGGAAAAGGTCCGTTTTCATTCCAATTCCAAAGAAAGGCAATGCAAAAGAATGCTCAAACTACCACACAATTGCACTCATCTCACATGTTAGTAAAGTAATGCTCAAAATTCTCCAAGCCAGGCTTCAGCAAAACATGAACCGTGAACTTCCAGATGTTCAAGCTGGATTGAGAAAAGGCAGAGGAACCAGAGATCAAATTGCCAACATCTGCTGGATCATGGAAAAAGCAAGAGAGTTCCAGAAAAACATCTATTTCTGCTTTATTAACTATGCCAAAGCCTTTGACTGTGTGGATAACAATAAACTGTTCAAAATTCTGAAAGATATGGGAATACCAGACCACCTGACCTGCGTCTTGAGAAACCTATATGTAGGTCAGGAAGCAAGAGTTAGAACTGGACATGGAACAACAGACTGGTTCCAAATAGGAAAAGGAGTATGTCAAGGCTGTATATCGTCACCCTGTTTATTTAACTTATATGCAGAGTACATCATGAGAAACGTGGGGCTGGAAGAAACACAAGCTGGAATCAAGATTGCTGGGAGAAATATCAATAACCTCAGATATGCAGATGACACCACCCTTATGGCAGAAAGTGAAGAGGAACTAAAAAGCCTCTTGATGAAAGTGAAAGAGGAGAGTGAAAAAGTTGGCTTAATGCTCAACATTCAGAAAACGAAGATCATGGCATCTGGTCCCATCACTTCATGGAAAATAGATGGGGCAACAGTGGAAACTGT
>SJYX01009603.1:68191-130142 GCA_006410675.1 Oreotragus oreotragus | reverse complement strand
GGGAAACTTAGCTTTTACATTTCCATGACTACTGAAGTTATGGGCTCAACATCAAGGTGGGGAAAAAAATATTAAAAAACAACCCAGCCCTCTTAATCTGTTCCTATGTCAAAACTGTAATTAAAATGAGCTTAAAGTTTAAACATCTTTAAGAAATGCTAATTTTGGTCAGTTTTTTCAATCAAAGGACATATTTCATTCATTTCTATATCACAGAAAGCCACAGCATTGCATGAAAGACAAAATACTATAGAAAATAACATTTGTAGCATATTGCTGTAGATTTATTTGGAGCAGCATAAACACAAATTATATTATCTCTGAAACTGCTGTTTAGATTTGGGCCTAATCAAGAGAATAGGAGGACTGTTCCTTAAAAATCATCCCTGAACTAAAAAGTTAGCAAGAGATTATAAAACAATATTCAAATTGCTAAGGGTCACATGATTCTTAGTATTTTGAGTAACACTGATGTATCAGAAACTCTCTCCTTTCCTTGCTCACCTTCTCTAATCTTTTGCTTGCTTTGACTAGGAAGTTTGAAAACACTAAGAAGGAACAATGATTCACTAAGCTCATTTCTGTTTTTATAAGCAAGCTCTTCAGACTCAGACACTACCATATATTTTCCACCTGAGCTGTGGAAATAACCATCATTAGGAGTTTTATTACAAATGGGCACTTATGCACCATTTTCAGGGAAGAAAAAAACCAGGACAGGTGGTCATACAAAAACCTGAAATTCCCACAGCTTCCTGTCTTTTATAGCAGAAGTATTTGACACTTCTGCTGTCAAATGTAGAAAATTCAATTCATCTTGAATTTGAGAAGGTTACAGTAAACCAAAATTTATTTTATATTCTTCTTTTTTTCTTCTCAATACTATTCTTTGTTCTGCTCAGTAAGTTTGGATCTTATTTTTCTTCACCAAAAAAGTTGAGCCTTGAAATACCATAATATAGCCACAACAAAATCATAGCTTTCTCTGAGTTATTAGTGTATCAATTTGAAAAGAAAATCTTGTAAAGGGGAGTTCTAAGTGGTCTTTTATCAGAATTGCTACTTGCAAGGGTTTACAGAGAAGTTTATCACTTATTATTTGAAACATGAAACTATTTTTATATAACATCAATATGCATGTCTAGAAGCTTGTTTAAGGAAACTATTCACCATGCAAAGTTTTAAATGCACAATATCAAAGAATAATTTTTGACATTTTGATTCATACATGCTTATAAAGCTCCAAGACAACATGGTTTAATTATAAAACATATTTCTACTGCCTTAGTCATGCCAATTAAATTTGATTGGATACTTTCTTTATTCAACAAGCCCCTTTCATGTCATTTTAATTTACTGTCAAAGCAGCCTGAATATTGGAAACTAAATTATTTACTACAGCCCATAAGCCAATAATGTTCCATTTGTCTCGTACAGAGGGAGACTAGACTAACAAGATTATTAAGGACATTACTTGTAATAGCGAATGTCCTTCACTTTATTTGAGCTTCATGCTGTGCTTTCAGAGACCATACTTCAAAAGAGATCCATTTCATTCCGTCACAGAACCTCTGATACAAATTATTCCCCACTGCCTTTGTAATATTCTGATCACAGAGAAAGTGGACCCAATATGGAAGCACACTCTTCTAAGAAAGCTACATAGTTTGTGTTAAATACCTCTGATGCATTCCCCTGTGCCAATACTCCAAAAAAGGGATAACTCAGTTGAATTTATCTTGTATTTCACACATTATATTCACAAAAGCATTTTGTTTTTATTGTCTTGAATCCACACAATGCTTCTAAGATTCTCAGATATATGAGTCAATCTATAATCTTAGTTTTCAGAAAATCATAGAGAGTTCATTAGGCCTTATATATCTGGACAGACACTTCAGGCAGGGCTCCATTTTTGTGAAATCCAAGAAAATGAATTAAAATGTCTCAATCAGAAGCACTCTTAAAGGCAGAGAAAATAAATAGAGGTATAGTGAACTCTAATATGCCCATGGAATTCTGCTGAGGCTAGCCTCATGCTAAGACTTATTTAACATCTTCATTAGTGGTCTGGAGAGGGAGGAAACACATCAATTATATTCACAAATGGCAATTAATTGCGAAGTGTTGTAATTATTAGTATAAAAATGAAAAAGAACACAAAGAGGACTATAGAGGCCAAATCCACAGGAAAAAACAACTTCTAAAATGGCAACTGACCAGTAAATTAAAAGGCTATGTGAGGGCAGAAATAGTAAGTCCCAAAGAAGAGCCTGGAAACATCTTAAAAGATCACCAAGTGATGTCAGACTAGGAACTGGCTGCAAAAACAGTTCAAAATAATGGCCGAAAAGGGAGGTGGGGTGACATGGTCTCTCAGGAGAGGAAAAATCAGAGCCACGAACTCTCAGAGAAGTCACAGGGTGAAAACAAATGTTTCCGTGCCTTCTATTATAATGAACCAGAGATGATTAAAGAAGAATTCTAACCAGAAAAAGGACAAAGTGTTTTATGTGTTTATAGTAATATATTTTATGTGTTTAGCTCAATTATAAATGACAATCTTACAGATATGGGTGCAAATACAAAGCAAAGCTTCTCTGTATGTAATGGAATTAGACAATGCTTATTTTTATATAACTCATGGTGCTCCAAAAATTTCTTCATAAGGCTTAGAGGGATGCATGAAATATAAAAATCAGAAGTGGGTCAGAAAGAAAAATAATAGTAAAGATACAAAATAGAGCCAGGAACTAGCCTAATATAAAGATTTATTTTCATTTTAAACCAGATAAATATTCAGTTGAAAGTGATATTCAGTAAATGAGTGAAAAGGGCAAACAGCAAAGGGTCCCAGCTTTTGGAGCGAACCAGTTCCTGTACAACGTATTTCAGATATCCTGGAATATCACAGAAGATTATCAAGCCATTCTCTCTCTTGTATGCATGCTTCTATGCAAGGTAAAACAATTCTACCAAAATAATAGAAAGAATTACACTGTGCAATTGATGTAAAGCACATTTTCTCCAGTAATGTGAAATAAGCTATTTAGTAGTGCTTCAACCATTAGGCAATCAACCATCTTTTGCTAAAGGAAAATATAGTAGGTCCTTAGCCACATTTGAGGGGTTCTATACGCCACGGGTAAAAGCAATGCATTTTCTCACAAGTTTTTCTTCAGTGACTGCACTGTTTAACTCAATTATGAAAAGGAAATCTATTTCTAATTTTGTTGAAGTAAATGCTTGTGAAGGGAGCAAATTGCACTTTCTGGGTGATGGGTCTCAGCTTTGCTGCTGGAGAGCACGAGGCGACACCCCTGTGCCCGGCTGAGGTTTACACAATCATGGGCAAATATTTCTAGGCAAATGCAGCTATAATGTTTATGTTAAAAACAATAGGTTATGACAGCAGTCAGCTGTTCTATATCCCTCAAGTGTTGAAAATAAATTGTTTCTTTTTGCACACAAGAGATGGAGATTACCAAGGTGAAACATGACAGAAAATTTGTAGAAAATGATCTTGTCTGTAAGCAAGCCTTGCTCCCTGGTACTGACTGATAAAACCATACCCCACGGGACGCTGTGTGCTGCCTTAATGAGTCAAATGACAACGAATTTTGAACAAAGAGCCCTGAAAAAATGGTTTTGTTCTTTTCTGTCCTCTATTAAAATTCCATTCAACTTAAAATGACAAAGTTTTGAGTTCACACATTGCCTAGAGACAAGCTTTTATTTCCTCTTGAGATGGGGGTAAGCCTAGTACACAACAGGTTCTCAGCAGTGATCTGGTAATGGTATGGATGAATTGGTTCTCTATAAGCTCACACATCTCTCCTACCCTCGTCTCCTCCCTTCTCCTGAAACTCCACATTATTATCACTTAAAGAAAAGAAAAGCAATATTTCTTGGCATCGACCCACTGACAACTCTTCTCACCTCCCCTCTCCTCAGAGCCCCACTAAGAACAAGCCAGAAAGTAATAAACGAGAAGCCAACTATATGCCATTTTTAAAAATATAAACTGGCTGATATCATCTTATTAATAGGTCACCCTAAACTCTCTGAATTCTTGATCATGTACTTTGCTTCCTGACGGGCACAACCTCGCACCTGACGGACACTGGGTGAGCGGTAATGCTTTGTTATGACCCTCAGGACCTTGGATAACTTGTAAAAGTTGAGACTTTACCCCAACTAGTGCACATATTAGTTGTAGCTGACTAAATTGCCAGCGTTACACAAGAACCATATTCATTTTATATGCCATTCTGTGATTTATTCCTCCATTATTAGACTATTTGCCTTGGTAAAAGAGTTAATTACTAAATTCACTAATACAAATGGAAAGAACTAACTGATTGTGCTGCCCCACTAGGTAAAAGTTACAAGAAGAATTTCATTACAGCCTTGATTCAATTATACTTGGATTTCATTTCAATAATATATGTCTACAGACAGTATCATCTTTTGTCATTTTAATTTCTTAAGGCTTTGGAAGTAACATGTGGCAGAAAATTAAATAAAACATTACATTTTAGGTCATTCAAACCACTTGAATTTTTTAAATGCAGAATTCATTTTCCCTCTGTATTAACAATGATTCATCCTCCTGATCCATGATATATTTAATCTGAAACTTAAACATAACCAGTACTAGTTTATTCATGAGAGTGTATGTTTTATAACATTTGTCTGCAGAAAGGATAGAAGCAGAAACCAACTAGTAATTGTAAGAAACAAGTAAATGTTTTCAATAAAATAAGCACATTTTAACTCATTAAATCATTTTCCATTTGTATGCATACTGACCATTCATTATTGCCATATTTCCTATTTGAATATTATCAATATCAGCTCTAATATAATCCTAGAATTATCTGGGGTTTGCAGGTAATATGTTTACAATCTTGGTAATTTCTTTGGAATTAATATCACATTTCTTAGCTCCAAATTGAACATGGCTTATGGACTTCTGATTTATCAATCATTTGTCTTCTCAAATGTGATACTTCATTTTCTATCAGCTGATCAATGTCTTAAATTTTTTTTTTGGTATTTCATTTTGAAGAATGTGCTATGGTTTTACAAGATTAGATTCTTTATGCAAAGGTGGAAATGTATACTACATCCTGCTGTGAAAATGTACATGAGAGAAACCTAACATGTATAAATATATTGTAAAGATATGCATTTTAATGTTGTAATTATAGTGCATGCAAAATGCACAGTATATATATTGCATTCAAATATTTTAATATACTTATCTTCTTTATGTAAATATCTATGCATAAGTTTCTATAAATAAAATTGTAAGTTAGAGTGAATAACATTTCAATATAGAAAAATATATGTATATGCAAATCCATAGATATATATATATATATGCATGTATATTTTCCTGATTGAACTCTATATACTACCCTCCATTTTGACTGAAACAGTGAAATAACTAGCATGTTGCCTCTGTGAAGCCGAAAGCAATTTCCTTTTCTAATTTTAGTTATGCAAAGCCTATGGGCATCATCAGCATTTAGTAATTAGTTTTATAATTACTGCTGTTTTGCTCACTGTCATTCAATTTTTCTTACAACATGGTCTGGGATTGAAACATCCCACATCCACAGCTGTGTAAATTGCTATCCATTTATAAGGCAGAAAAAGTAAAGTTCCACATACATCATTATTCAGTCAAGGATGAACTGGTAGTACTTAGGTGATGTCTTCAGTACTTAAGCTGCCCCCTAAAACACCATGAAAAACAGCATTCCAGATTCCGGGAAGCACTGTCTAATAAAGCAGAGAGAATATGAAAGCTGCCACAATAGTAAGATTACATCAAAGAGAACAATGAAACATGAGAAATCTAAAGTTTGTGATGTCAAAGGCAAGCATTTAAAATGTTAAAGTTCTTCCTTCCTATAGGAAAGAAGAAATGAGAACACACATGTGTCTATTGTTGATTGCTGTGTTAAATACGATTGTTTCTTCTAAAAAGGTTTTGATCATGAGAGATTGAATTTTTCCTAAAACCTACTGAAAAAGTCAAAGTCTAGCTCTTAGATACTTAGCTTTAGCTTCACTGATAAGTTATAAAATCAAAACACCGATTTAGCTCTCATAAAGACTGAAGGCTTAAACGTTCAGTATAATATTGCCGTGATAACTATTAACTTAAAAAGCCTCTCTAAGTAACTCAGGGTATTCTTTGAATATATCTCTGAATATACTCTTTGTAGCTACATTCTGTTAAAATTTGCGGAACATCAAAACAAAATGACTGTGAGACTCATTTCACAAACTGAAGTGTTTAGGCCAGACCTAGACATGTTCATCAACCAAATTACAAGGAGTTGCTTTGAGCCATAAAAATGAGCCATAAATCTCAGGTCATCCCTACCTTGGGAAAATGCAACAACATGCTCCAGAATTAAGAGCCCATCTCACCCTGAACAAGTCACTCAGTGTCCTTGCACCTCAGTTTTCTCATCTGTAAATCCACTGAGCACCTGTCTTTCTTCATAGGATTCCTGAGTGTCTGAAGCAGGACAGTGATCATGAAGGTGACTAGGAGAGGACAAGATCTTTCCTGGGAAGGCCACTATGGCTACAGAATATATTCCTTTAGGCTTCTGGCTACAGAGAAGGGCATGGACCAGAACTGTTTTTTAGTTTAAGAAGCAATTTGCCATACCTGCTGCTGAATTCTCCTACAAATGCTTTATAAGTTTTTAGTTTCAAAAGTCTTATTTCCTCAGATCAACTGCAAAGGTTTCAAGAGTAGAGATGCATCTTCTATTAGCCTTTTCTATCTCCAAGCCCTGGGAATACACAGTAGGTAACCTATATATACTTATTATTCTAAATGAATACATAAAACTACCATAGGTAAGATAAAGGAGTAAACTGTAAATAACTGACTTTTAACTGTGACATCCAGAAACAAGTCAGGACTTGAGGTGAAACAACAGATGAATGGTCAAGTGGAGGGCTTCAATCTCATCCCAACACTTCTGATGTGCAAGTACACGCGTGCTAAGTTGCTTCAGTTGTATCCAACTCTTTGAGACCCCATGGACTGTAGCCCACCAGGCTCCTATGTCCATGGGATTCTCTAGGCAAGAATACTGGAGTGGGTTGCCATGGCCTCCTCCAGAGATTCTTCCTGACCCAGGGATCTCATGTCTTATTATGCTTCCTACATTAGCAGGCAGATTCTTGACCACCACTGCAACCTGAGAAGCCCCTCTGAGCACATAATATGTACCTAAAATCCTTTCTTCCTTGATTCGTTTCCTGCAGAGAAAGAGCGATGAAATCCAGGAAGCATACAAGGCAAACCAGAGTGAGTTCTGTCTTCTTTCTTCCTTTAAATCCTGAGACTGGGGACATAGAATCCACTGACTAAAATGACTAAAAGATACATCAAATACATGCTATATGGCTCTAAGAATTAGACCAACAAAACACTCATTCAAAGATATACTTTTGGCTAAAAGATTCTTTTGGTCAATTGTTTCTGANTTTAAATCCTGAGACTGGGGACATAGAATCCACTGACTAAAATGACTAAAAGATACATCAAATACATGCTATATAGCTCTAAGAATTAGACCAACAAAACACTCATTCAAAGATATACTTTTGGCTAAAAGATTCTTTTGGTCAATTGTTTCTGAGAGTAAGAACTTCAGACTCAAATCTTATTTCCTCGTGAACTGAACAAGAGCAGATTTGGACCAAATACTTAATTTCAAAGATTCAAATATTTCTTTTCAAAGCTATCTCTATATTTGGACATATATATATGTGTGTGTGTGTGTGTGTGTGTGTGTGTGTAAACCATCTACTTAGAGATTCTCTGGTGCCTTCTCCCCACCCAGTTTTATTGTCCCTCTCATATATAAGCCAGAAAAGAACATTGAATGATTCTCTGAGGAAGGGACTCACATAGAGTTGTTGATTTTACTGTTATCCAGGCTTACAAGCTGCAGTATGCTTAACCTGCTAGCTGCAGATTGCTAAGTGAATGAAAAAGGAAAGCCATAAACTGGACAAAAGCTAAAGAGATCAACCGTTATTTCTGTGAACAAAAAAGCCACAAATTCCCACTCTTCATTCATACTACTGCTTAATTGATGCATACAGGTAAAAGGAGGCCAAACAAAAGACAAAAAAAAAAATGCTGCAGATTGCTAAGTGAATGAAAAAGGAAAGCCATAAACTGGACAAAAGCTAAAGAGATCAACCGTTATTTCTGTGAACAAAAAAGCCACAAATTCCCACTCTTCATTCATACTACTGCTTAATTGATGCATACAGGTAAAAGGAGGCCAAACAAAAGACAAAAAAAAAAAAAGAATGAAAGGATTTCTCTTTAGCACATCTACACAGAAATTAATGAAGTTTAAAGGTGTTTAAGGCAGGAAAAGGGGATAAAGAGAAAGAGGGATTCGTTCACTGAATATAATCCTTGTAAACCTAATAACTGTGGACAATCTTTATTTTAAAAAACAGTTTATTTANAAGAATGAAAGGATTTCTCTTTAGCACATCTAAACAGAAATTAATGAAGTTTAAAGGTGTTTAAGGCAGGAAAAGGGGATAAAGAGAAAGAGGGATTCATTCACTGAATATAATCCTTGTAAACCTAATAACTGTGGACAATCTTTATTTTAAAAAACAGTTTATTTAGTATTCTTGCCTGGGAAATCCCAAGGACAGAGGAGCCTGGTGGGCTACAGTCCATGGGCTTGCAAAGAGTCGGACACGACTTAGCAGCTAAACAACAACATTCTAGTTTGTAGCTTAATATTTAACTTTTGCACACTGTCCAAAATTTACTTTCTCATTCAAAACGTAACTACAATACTACATCTATTTGAGATGTCAAAAGTCCTCAAGAAACAAAACCTCTCACTTAAGCCAAATGTTTAAGGAAAGCACCCTGTAATGTGAGCAGCAGAGAACCAAACAAGAGAAACCATCGATAGTAACAGAGAAACGAGCTGGACCACTACTGTAACCTGCAGTTTATGGTTACAGATTTCTGAACTTCTAGCGGACCTGATAAAAAGCCAGTAAAAGTAGGCAATTTTTTTTTCTCTCTCTTTGGCAAAGAGTTGACACAAAGCGTGTCCTCTGCGTGGAATGTGCTCTGGTCTGGCCACCCCTCAGCCCGGTTTCCTCTGCTGCAATTCCAGTTCTAGTCTGTTAGCTGAAGCAAACACTAGAGATGGGAGACATGTCGCAACAATGACTGGTTAGAATTTGGCTACAGTGAACATTCAAACCACTAAGGGAAAAGTCATTTAATAAGCTGCATCAAAAAAAAAAAAAAAAAGCACAGCCCTAATCATAAAGGCACCCACAGTCTCTTTGTGCCTCAAATCTCTGCACAACAATTTTAATCAACAATTAAATTCCTATTTATATCCCCAAATCCACTACAGCTGCTTCTTGCTTCCCCATTTTTCGTGTGCAGTCTGACTTAGACAAGGATGCTAGAAAGATCACACAGGAAATATTTGGACAACTTAGATTTGTTATCTACACTCACCTGAGAAATACACATACATATAGGCAAGTATAAAAACAATTATTGATTTTTTTTAAAAAGCATAGCCACCAGAAGAAATTTCTCTGGAAAATTGAAAAAAAACACTGACAAACCAAAAATACATGTTTAGAAGTTTCAAGGACCCTTTTAACTTAGACATATGTTTTACGGTTTCACTGTTACTAAGATATCTAACACACATTTGAATTAACAACATATTTGTGTCTGGTTACAAATCCTTTTATGCAATATAAATGCACATTACAAAGAGAGACATTTTCACTAGGAGTCTGAACAGGAGTAACACAAAGGAGGAAGAGCAACCTAACAATGATTTTCCATGATCTTTGGTTGCATACAGTTAATATGCTTAGATGTGAATAATTACAACTTTTTTAAAGTAACCACAACATTTATGAAAATAAATTTCAAGTAAATAAATGCCTTAACTGTGATGACTGAACTTTTGTAAGACACTTTGGAAAAGGTCACTCCCAAGTCCCTTCTAGGACTGCTAATGTCTATTAATTGGGCTTCTCTGATGGCCCAGATGGTAAAGAATCCACCTGCAACACGGGAGACCCGGATTCGATCCCTGGGCTGGGAAGATCCCCTGAAGGAGGGCATGACAATCCACTCCAGTATTCTTGCCTGAGAGTCCCCATGGACAGAGGAGCCTGGTGGGCTCCAGTCTGCTACAGTCCATGGGGTCGCAAAGAGTTGGACATGACTGAGCAATAAAGCACAGCACACAGATCTTAAAGGGTTAAGACAGGCATAAATTAACTTTATTGTCAATCACTACATACAGAAGAATAATTAACTCGGTATGTTTATTTATCTACTTTTGCTACTTGATTAAATGAATGATTGATGACAGGCTCCTTGTTTTCTTTTCTTCCTTTTTGTCAGTATAAATGATCAGTATGAAACTAAACGGTGACATTACAATGAAATCATTAGCAACCTAAGATGCAGGCAACCTGCATGGGAGAGCTTCTGTCTCTTTCACTATTGAGAAATCTAATCAGATCTCTTCACGCCCCAAACAGATGAATAACATAGTTAGACGTACTTCCTAAATCAGGTGCTATCTCCTCATTTTCCTCTGTGTCTGCTATGTCTATGATTATGCTAAAGGCTATTCATTTCTTTTGAAGTCATTTTAAATAATGCTAATTACAGCATCCTGCCTTCACTGTTGGTGAAGTTTATGAACTATGTTAGTTTGGCATTTGTGTCTAACAAAGACTAATAGAAATATCAAAAAGTCCTTGAGGTAAACACAGTCAAAATTAAAATATCAGATAAATGATCAATGATCACTTAAGTAATTTGATTGGTCTAGGATTTGTCACAATTTGATAACATTTGAAAAGGTTATTAGTTCTAGTTCTCAGCAAATCAGGTGACTAACATTAGCTGCACAGATCCATAGCACAGAATCAATGTGAATGTAAGGTTTATCAAAGATACTGGTTACAGTGGCACACAATGTACTGAGGAGTTTTCCTTGGCCCCTAGGTCCACTGTCCAGTGCTACATGTCCTAAAAACCAAAGTGACATATTAAGATCTTTCAGAAGCCTGCATCTGATTTAGACTGGCTGCTCTTCTGAGCATTGCTTAATCATCATTTAAAATGTTACCACTGTCAACAATTCTGCTTCGCAGTTCTTTGAGCAATATCATAAAATGTAGCACCTCAAAGGAATAGTTTAGATAGAGAGTAAAGAAGAGAAGGGGAAAAGAGGATTAGAAGTAGAAGGAAGCCAAGAGGTAGCTGCAGAACAAAGTCTGAGAACTCAGATTTCACCAACATATCAACTTTCATTAATCACACGAAGGCTGAGGTTTGCCGTAGACGTAATTCAAAAGAGAGAGCAGAGTACAAGAGGAGAATGAGTTCAGTAAAGAGCTAATGAGATTGGGAGATTATAAACCTGACACTGGGCGAGTTGTCTCACTGTTTTGTAGTATAATGCCACATCGAAAAACCATGGAAAAATTTAGTGGGAAGCTATAACCTCATAATATATTTTCAACCTGTAAGTAACTACAAACGCATGTGAGTGCAGTTTAGTTATTTGTTCCATTAACAGACATGCTCTGTTGTAAGGACAAGTTCCTCCAAAAAACCCACAGACTCTTACTCCCCAGACGTTCGCCACACAAACTGGTTGTGGCTAGGATGAAGTCTAGAAACTGAATCCACATGGTTTTCTGCTTGTCATGGAATTAATTTACTCACATGCTAACAAAAACAATGATACTGACATCAGTTGGACCAGAATCTAAGCAACTGTCTACTTGCCAGTCTTACTAAGTTTATTTTTCTACAATGCAGTCATTTCCTAGTGGCTAATAAGACACGATGGCATAGCTACTAAATGCAAACAGTTGTCCCTAAGAGAGTTTTACATGAATTGTGACAGACATAAATTTATAAACAGTAATTTTTTAGTCTTCCCTGCTTTTTGTATTAGAGGCTAGTATTAATGGACTTGGGGCTCCTGAACCTCTTGTGTATAGCACTCACCAAATCAAAAGAATTTCATTTGGTAAAACTGGTCAGCAGAACTTAACAAAACATTTACGTCCACTTTTTAAAAGAGTCTTGGAACATTCCCCTCCCTTTCTTCTGACTTATGTATCTTTTGCACATACAGAGCAGAATAATTAAAAATTCCATATACAGAGAAAGCAATGCCCATCTCATGGAGCTTTGTAAGTATTAAAATGTGATCACGGATTGCAATATCTTTTGCATATTTTTCACACAATCATATCAGAAAATAGTTTTGTACACTATAAAGATAGGTCAATTCTATGATTTTGGGAAAATACAATGCATTAGAATAAAAAATGATCACAGGTTTCCACACTTCAACAGCAAAAAAGTGTAGACTATTCAGACTACTTAAGTAATAACTGATATGAGTAAGGCCACAGAAATGTGATGTGGATAATTTTGTGTCTCCCAATATTTTTCTGAAATATATTGCTTTTAGATATGTCATTAACACAAATTTGTTGTTTATATTTTCCTTAATGCATTAGTATAAAAAATGATCACAGGTTTCCACACTTCAACAGCAAAAAAGTGTAGACTATTCAGACTACTTAAGTAATAACTGATATGAGTAAGGCCACAGAAATGTGATGTGGATAATTTTGTGTCTCCCAATATTTTTCTGAAATATATTGCTTTTAGATATGTCATTAACACAAATTTGTTGTTTATATTTTCCTTTCCTTACTTTTAAAAGCTTAAAGGTTGAAAACAAGAATTTTAAATATATCTTGGTTAGAAACATCATCCGCTTTATTGAAAAACTGCTTTTACAAATATGAATTATCACAGAAATCCTTTACCTAGACAGCTTCTCAAATACATAAGATATGACTTTATTAACTTAGTTATATAAAAAAAACATTTTATATACAATTTGTCTGGGATTTGTATTTCAAAAAAATGCTGTACCCTTCCACTGTGTGCTTATACACCTGTCTCTTATACACATCTAGATGTGTATAAGAGACAGGGCTTAGAGGGATGCATGAAATATAAAAATTCTAGACAGCTTCTCAAATACATAAGATATGACTTTATTAACTTAGTTATATAAAAAAAACATTTTATATACAATTTGTCTGGGATTTGTATTTCAAAAAAATGCTGTACCCTTCCACTGTGTGCTTATACACACAAACAAACAAAAAAAAGAATTGTACTTGTCACCGTAAGTCCCTATTAAAATCAGAAAACATCTGACAAACACTTGGGTAGCAACTTTAGCAACTTGTATGATGAAGCAAGTCACCTGAATAACTAACTCTAAACACATATGTTCATTAGTAGAATAAAATAACCTATTTTAGTAAGTTCCCACAATGAAAGTTAATGCTTTTTCATTCATATATATATAAATGAAATTATATATAATACATAATATATAATTATATACATTATATTGTATAATATATAATTATATATTTAATACATAAAATATAATTATATATTGTAATATATAATTATATAGATTTAAATTGTTAAAATTTGAAAGGACAGTATAATATGAGTGGACTGCATTTTGAGTGAAGCAAATATAATTCCATTTAACTTAGTATTTTTTAAACTATTCAGAATACAAATGATTGGGCTTTTTAAAAAAAAAAACCAACAATAAAAAAAGACTTCAGCTCTCAGAGGCAGAGGAAGCTTTTGATCTAGGTAACGAAATGTCCAGGGTCATCTCTGCTCTATGATCACCCTTGCTGAATGAATCACTATTAAATTGTATGCCATTTTGCATATATGATTTTATATTTTAATAATATAGAGTAGGTGGTCTAATTCTCTCCTATGTAAATGTCAGCTATATTGCTGAGTAAAAACAAAGATGAGAATTCTGTCAGATCTTATCCTTACTGTTAAGGGAAGTTTGAGAGTCCTTTCCCAGGGGCCTACAGTTTATAAAAATCATTTTCTTAACTCCATCACTAGAGTCAAAGCTAGCAGGGTCATTTGCTGTAGATGTTGGAGAACCAGAGCAAAGAAGACAGATCTGAGACTAGACCTGGTTTTGATACTAGAAAAACTGCATGGCGTCTATGATGTTAAACTACAGAGAATTAACACATATTAATTTGGCTCTGGTTACCGAAATGCTCCTGGCATTTCCTTCAGCACTTAAAACTCATTTTCAGAGAATGGACTGCTGTAAAAGAATGCAGGCTCATTAAGAGTTTATTTCCTCAAAATGCTGAAGGATAGCAAGTTTCTCCTGAGTGGGGATCAGAAAACTGCATTTATTTCCTTCCTGGGGGGAAAAAAAAATAGATACCCCAAAGCTTTTTGTTTTTGAGCAAGCATCACAGGTTTGAAAATAAAGGATTTCATCTTGTTATTATACCCTGCCTTACCTCATTTCAGGACTGGCTGTGTTTTCTTTACACAGAATGAAATTTTAGCAAGAGCAGAAGCCAAATGCTTAAAATGAATGATCAACTAACGACTCATAGGAATCTACTCTTTCCTGCTGCTCTGCTTAAAAATAGCAGCATAAATGCACATCTGCAAAGACTGTGCCACCCCCCTTTCCTGAATTGTACAAATTATTAGAGTCGTTGACAAAAGATTTTTTTTTTTTTGTTTAGGGGTTGGTCTGGGCACTCTCTTTGGCAGACTGCCACTTTTCTAGCAGTAGAAATATTGCTTGTAGAAAGCCACATTGTACTGAACAGCTGTTCTGCTAAAACATTGAGCTAGCAACCCAAGAAATGACTGACTTCACATGTGAAGCAAAACTGTTCCCTCCCTTTGTGCTAATTTAAATGAAATAAAAGTACAAAACATTCTCTTCCACGCTGTCTAGCTTTCCCTCCCAGTTCCAGGCCACGTGTGGGCCGGATACCAAGGGGAGCGCTTAATTCTGGCCGCTGCTCCAGCGGCCATCTTGAACTATGGCTGTTTCCCTGATGAGAGGCTCCCAGGATGGCAGCTATCCTTCTGAACTGAGCCTTCCTATATTTGGGTTTTAGATGCTGATCTATGTACTATATATACACTAGGATTGTGAAATTTAAAAATACAACTAACTCCAGCCTCTCTTCCAACTCTAAAAAAAACTAAGATATTAGAAGAAGTATGCTAGACGATTATATTTGATTAAGCTTTTCGTTTAGAAGTTCAGTATGTGATTCCTGCTTTTGGTTATTTGAGATTATGGTCAGATAATAGAAATATATACAAGTACCCCATGTTCAACATGGCATTTGGATATTCAGTGTAAAATACTCTTCTTAAAGGAAAAACCATCACAAGCTTACTTAACTAAGGGAGCACAAGCCTCCTGAAATATCACCACATTTATAGCTCTATTTATGCATAATAGACTATCTAAAACCAATGGGTATCTAAAACAATGACTTGGAAAAAATACTTATTTAAAAGTAGAAACTCATGAAGTACAATAATTCTTTTGGAGAACAATACAATTATATATATTTTAAGGTGTTTTATATAGATTCAGTATGCTCACCTACGAAAAGCTGCAATTTAAAATCCTACCCATCTTTAAAGTCCAGCTTAAAGGCTAACCTCATCATCTCTCTATTTACCATTAATCACTTGTCTGTCATCACACAGTTACTTTGCTTAGACATCTTTCAACATGAATAATATCATTCTTTATTATTTGGTGAGCATGTGGGTCACTCTCATTAGATTACAAACTCCAAGGAGAGAAGGTTCATTTTTTTTCTTCTTTGCATCCCCCATAGAGCCTAACACAGAGTCTTGTAATATAATAAGTATTCAAATAGGATGAATAGTGGAGTAAAATGGAAAATGAAATATAACTCATTCCTCATCTCTAATGGTAAAAAACAAACAATTGTTATCCTAAGTGTCCATCAACAGAAGACTGGATAAAGAAATGTGGTACATATATACAGTGGAATATTATACAGACATAAAGAGGAATAAAAGTGGGTCATTTGTAGAAATGTGGGCTGGACCTAGAGTCTGTCATACAGAGTGAAGTAAGTCAGAAAGAGAAAAACAAATATTGTGTATTAATGCATGCATGTAGAATCTAAAAAAAGGTTACAGATGAACCTAGTGCCAGGGCAGGAAAAGAGATGCGACATAGAAAACAGGCTTGTGGCCACAGCGAGGGAAGGGGAGAGTGGGGTTAATCGGAAGATTAGGTTTGACGTAAATATATTACCATATGTAGAACAGACAGCCCGTGGGAACTTGTGGTTGCACAGCACAGGAAGCTCAGCTCCATGCTCTGTGATGATGTGGATGTGTGCAATGGGGGCTGGGGGCTGGGGAGAGGCCCAAGGGGAAGGAGATATGTGTATATGTATAACTGATTCACTTTGTTGTATAGCAGAAACAAACATAACATTGTAAGGCAATTATATTCCAATAAGTAAATAAAACCTCCTCTAAGATTTTCTCTGTAAAGCCAAACTCCTGGGAAGGGGCAATATCAACTATATTCACTGTTTTATTATATAACCATTCATTTCAGAAATAGTCTTCAAGTGCTCTCAAGGAAATAACCACACACTAATAGTTTCCATAATCAATTTTCATAGACCTTGTTTTAAGGATTCAAATAACACTAAGTTGCTGTAACTTCACCAAACCACCTGTGTTACTTAAGAAAGGCTCCAAATTTCCTCTACTTTGTCATATGATACAAGTTAAGAGTTTTCACGTCTTAGAAACCCCAAAAATATTTCAAAACAAATACTACATGTTGACAGTCTCTTCCTTCTGATTATCATCATTTTGGAAATACAGTCTTACACACACCAAAAAAAGGAAATTTACCTTTAACACTTGATAAATATCATCAATAGGAATCCTAACCTGTCTTTAGTAGTTTCTATGTGAACTTAAGCCTCCCCAAACAGCCTGGGATTACTATAACATGAGGCTAGTTGGATTCTCAGGCCTAACTGTATCATTTTTTCCAAAAGAAAACTGAGGCCAAAGAGATGTCACTTTTTCACTGTCACAAAGATTTGAACTCAGGAGAGTCCAACTTCATTGATCAAAACCTTGCCACTAACAGGGCATTCTGATGATACATTAAGATGACTGGGATAATTAGCTTCCACTGCATTCATACATTTTGGTGGCTCCACTAGCCTTTTCTATAAGGACAGTGCCTTTGTTATAAGCTGTTAGAACTCACTAACAAAAGAAGAGGAGGAAACTCTTGTTCCCTCTTCTTATCTTGGTAAAGGCATTATTTAAGTTTCCCAAGATGAGATGTTCGTATAGCAAAAATGTGACTCACAACAAAGAGGTCTGATCTGATCACTCGGCAAACATAAATTACAGAATAGCAAAGGCTGAGTAACTTGTTACAGAGTTGTCTGCTATTTTAGGAGCTCAGTATCCATTGGACATACAATGAAAAACACATTAGGTCAGGCGTCAGGTAAGAAAATATCACCGTGCCTCTTTACAAAAGTTCCTGAGTATCCCCCAAGTGAGGCTTACCTGCACTGGCATCTCCATTTTCCTTTCATAACTCTCTAGCATATATTGTGCTTTACAATTTTTTATGAGATCTTCGCATCTCTTTTCAAAATGGAAAATGACAGTAATTTTGCTTTTATGCTAAAATTCTTGTAAAAACCTGGATAGTATTCATCTATTTTAATAGAAGAAAGCCAGTATTTTAAAGTATTTATATAAAACCCAAACTGTGTACACAGTCTGTTTTCATCATCAGTGCTGATATTCAACACAGCCGTATTTTCCAAAGTGTAAAATTATATATGAGGAATGTGATTTAATTACAAAACAGTACTGAATACTTTTTAAGTCTCTGCAGTGCTTTTGCAAGTTCTGACTATGAAATCATGAATTCCAGTTTCTTCCAACTTCTGCACACAGTAGCACTCACTGTTTGAGCACTCTTTCAACACCTAGTGATCAACTGATCTCAACAGACAATGGTGGAGACCACACTAGCTATTTCCAAGTGACAGCACTTGGTTCTTTTAGTAAACTGTTTAGGTTGGTAAGTTGTGAAAATTAAATTATACTAGACAATTTAGCCATATGTCTTCACTTCACGTACCCATGGTTTTGGAGATGTATTCAACTCTACCTGCAAATGACTAGCTCAGCTTTAGCAATCTCATTCATTCTAGTGTTGATAATAATACTGGATTATTGATATGCACATCTCAAATTTCTTATTTCTACAAAGTTTTTCATGATGGTCATAGCCATATCATGCCTTAAGCCCCTCCCCCACCATGGTCAGGCATATAATAAATTAAGTAGGAAAATAAAAACAATTATTTAACTGAACTGACCAGTTGTTTCATTAGTTAAGTCACAATGATCAAACAATACTCTTAGGTGGACAAAGCTTTAATCATGTTTCTCTTTAATAAGATCCTGCATCTAGGACAACTATCTGAAGAGCTCTAATTTGGATTATATGCAACATTAAATTGAAGAGTCAGAGAAAAACAGTAAGCCAGACCATGCCAATGACTTAAAATGACTTACTCTTAATTTTTCTGCAATGTATGCTAGGCAGAAGATAGCATGCATCCAAGGAAACCTAGAAAACTATGCAACATGGTACCCCAGCTGGCACACAATTCTGTTGGCTACTACAGTAAGTTCATTATGTGAACACACATTAGCTATGAAGATATTAAAAAGAAAAAACAACTTCATTTGACTTGCCGTTTATTGTCATCACTATACCTATGTACCAAAGACAAGACCCAGCCTTTTATAACTAGCAGTATGCTTTCTACTACAATGGGTTCTAAAAAGGTAACTAAGTCTCTTTGAGTTCAAATGCTCTTTACAGGAGTTGGCATACTACAGTCTGCAGGTCAAATCCAGCCTGCCATGTATTTCTGTATAATTCATAAAAATCCATAAAGAATTAAAAAAATTTTAACAGTTAAGAAAATCATAAGAATATTTTATTACATGTTATAATTAGATTCCAGTGTCTACAAATTTGGGATCTAATAAAGGTTCACTCAAATATAGTCATACTCATTCAGTTACTAATTGTCCATAGCTGCTTTTGTGATGTAATAGTTGTATCACAGTAGCAAAGACTCTGTGGACCACAAAAGCTAAAGGATTTACTATCTGGTCCTTTACAGGAAAAGTCTGTCAACTGTGTCCTAGAACTCTGTAACTAGTTTCTGTCTTGGCTTTCCAGCTTCCCATTTAGGCAATCTCTCCTTGGAAGGAAAGTTATGACCAACCTAGATAGCATATTCAAAAGCAGACACATTACTTTGCCGACAAAGGTCTGTCTAGTCAAGGCTATGGTTTTTCCAGTAGTTGTATATGGATGTGAGAGTTGGACTGTGAAGAAAGCTGAGCATCGAAGAATTGATGCTTTTGAACTGTGGTGTTGGAGAAGACTCTTGAGAGTCCCTTGGACTGCAAGGAGATCCAACCAGTCCATCCTTCCACCTGAACATCTCTCCCACCTCCTTCCCTCTCCCACCCCTCTAGGTTGTTACTGCTGTCTCTTATACACATCTAGATGTGTATAAGAGACAGGGTCATGTATGGATGTGAGAGTTGGACTGTGAAGAAAGCTGAGCGCTGAAGAATCGATGCTTTTGAACTGTGGTGTTGGAGAAGACTCTTGAGAGTCCCTTGGACTGCAAGGAGATCCAACCAGTCCATCCTAAAGGAGATCAGCCCTGGGATTTCTTTGGAAGGAATGATGCTAAAGCTAAAACTCCAGTACTTTGGCCACCTCATGCGAGGAGTTGACTCATTGGAAAAGACTCTGATGCTGGGAGGGATTGGGGGCAGAAGGAGAAGGGGATGACCGAGGATGAGATGGCTGGATGGCATCATGGACTCGATGGACATGAGTTTGAGTAAACTCTGGGAGTTGGTGATGGACAGGGAGGCCTGGTGTGTTGTGGTTCATGGAGTTGCAGAGAGTCAGACACAACTGAGTGACTGAACTGAACTGAACTGATGGCAGGAAACTAATGCAATATTGTAAAGCAATTATATCCCAACAAAATTAATAAAAGCAATTGTGATGAAATTTAGGGGCAGTGGGAGGTAGGATGGGCTTCCCAGTTTGTGCTGGTGGTAAACAACTTGCCTACCAGTACAGGAGAAGCCAGGACCCCTCTTCCATCCCTGGATCAGGAAGATCCCCTGGAAGAGGGCATGGCGCCCCACTCTAGTATTCTTGCCTGGAGAATCCTATGGACAGAGGAGTCTGGTGGGCTACAGTCCATGGGGTCACAAAGACATGACTGAAGTGACAGCATGCACTCATGTATGGGAGGTAGAATGGCCTTTTTTTTTTTTTTAAAGCTTCCATTTTACTTTATTTTACTTTACAGTACTCTATTGTTTTTGGCATACTTAGAATAGCTCAGTGGTGTGGGCAATTCACTTTTAGAGAATAATTATGCCAAATGTTCAACATGAAGCTGTTTGCACTTCTGAGATATAAAATTTCTCTGTCTTAAAGACTTCATATTGATGATTCCATTTATATGAAACTGTAGGAAATAAGCAGTCAGACACGACTGAAGCAACTTAACATGCAGCATGCACATAAGAATCACAAAGCAATTTATAGTGACAGGAACCAGATTGGTGGTTGCCCAGGGTCAGTGGAAGAGGAACCTCAGGGAAAGGGACAAACTCGTTCAGCATTGTCACTGTGGTGATGTTTCAAAACTTATCAAATTGAGTACTTTAAATATGTACACTTTTAAAAAGTCATTTATATAAATTTGAAACAAAAATGAAATGAAATTGCTTTAATGATGGCAATACAATAACTTGTTAGCTTTTATGTCTTCACTTTGTTGATTTTAAAATAAAGCATATCATTTTGCCAACTCTTTCTAAAAAGGCTATGCATGCTATAACAAAGCTGAAAATAATTTTACTAATTAGGTGTAATAGTCAACGCTCATGAAGCACTTGGCATGTACTACGAAATATATACGCCTTTTATAGTCATCATCTTATTTAATCTTCACAATCATTCGAGGGCAAAGGAACTATTACTATTGTAGATGAATAAATTAAGGAAAAGAGACATGAAATATAATAATTTGCCCAAGATAACAACTATTACTTGGGAAGACTAAAATTGTTAGCCAAACTGTGTGAAGGAAGAGTCCATGTTTCTAATCACAACTGATATAGAACAAGCAAGGAATGATAATAGCAGTAAAGAGCTCCAGGGAGCTAAACTGATACAGTGTCAGTATCGGGTTGTCACCAAGGTTTCAATGTCAAGGTTGTTCTACTGGTGCTATTCTTTGAGCTGAATGCAAGAAGAGAAGTGTTAGGAAGATTATTCATGCTAACCTCATCATCTCTCTATTTACCATTAATCACTTGTCTGTCATCACACAGTTACTTTGCTTAGACATCTTTCAACATGAATAATATCATTCTTTATTATTTGGTGAGCATGTGGGTCACTCTCATTAGATTACAAACTCCTAGGAGAGAAGGTTCATTTTTTTTCTTCTTTGCATCCCCCATAGAGCCTAACACAGAGTCTTGTAATATAATAAGTATTCAAATAGGATGAATAGTGGAGTAAAATGGAAAATGAAATATAACTCGTTCCTCATCTCTAATGGTAAAAAACAAACAATTGTTATCCTAAGTGTCCATCAACAGAAGACTGGATAAAGAAATGTGGTACATATATACAGTGGAATATTATACAGACATAAAGAGGAATAAAAGTGGGTCATTTGTAGAGATGTGGGCTGGACCTAGAGTCTGTCATACAGAGTGAAGTAAGTCAGAAAGAGAAAAACAAATATTGTGTATTAATGCATGCATGTAGAATCTTCATTCTTTATTATTTGGTGAGCATGTGGGTCACTCTCATTAGATTACAAACTCCTAGGAGAGAAGGTTCATTTTTTTTCTTCTTTGCATCCCCCATAGAGCCTAACACAGAGTCTTGTAATATAATAAGTATTCAAATAGGATGAATAGTGGAGTAAAATGGAAAATGAAATATAACTCGTTCCTCATCTCTAATGGTAAAAAACAAACAATTGTTATCCTAAGTGTCCATCAACAGAAGACTGGATAAAGAAATGTGGTACATATATACAGTGGAATATTATACAGACATAAAGAGGAATAAAAGTGGGTCATTTGTAGAGATGTGGGCTGGACCTAGAGTCTGTCATACAGAGTGAAGTAAGTCAGAAAGAGAAAAACAAATATTGTGTATTAATGCATGCATGTAGAATCTAAAAAAAGGTTACAGATGAACCTAGTGCCAGGGCAGGAAAAGAGATGCAACATAGAAAACAGGCTTGTGGCCACAGCGAGGGAAGGGGAGAGTGGGGTGAATCGGAAGATTAGGTTTGACGTAAATATATTACCATATGTAGAACAGACAGCCCGTGGGAACTTGTGGTTGCACAGCACAGGAAGCTCAGCTCCATGCTCTGTGATGATGTGGATGTGTGCAATGGGGGCTGGGGGCTGGGGAGAGGCCCAAGGGGAAGGAGATATGTGTATATGTATAACTGATTCACTTTGTTGTATAGCAGAAACAAACATAACATTGTAAGGCAATTATATTCCAATAAGTAAATAAAACCTCCTCTAAGATTTTCTCTGTAAAGCCAAACTCCTGGGAAGGGGCAATATCAACTATATTCACTGTTTTATTATATAACCATTCATTTCAGAAATAGTCTTCAAGTGCTCTCAAGGAAATAACCACACACTAATAGTTTCCATAATCAATTTTCATAGACCTTGTTTTAAGGATTCAAATAACACTAAGTTGCTGTAACTTCACCAAACCACCTGTGTTACTTAAGAAAGGCTCCAAATTTCCTCTACTCTGTCATATGATACAAGTTAAGAGTTTTCACGTCTTAGAAACCCCAAAAATATTTCAAAACAAATACTACATGTTGACAGTCTCTTCCTTCTGATTATCATCATTTTGGAAATACAGTCTTACACACACCAAAAAAAGGAAATTTACCTTTAACACTTGATAAATATCATCAATAGGAATCCTAACCTGTCTTTAGTAGTTTCTATGTGAACTTAAGCCTCCCCAAACAGCCTGGGATTACTATAACATGAGGCTAGTTGGATTCTCAGGCCTAACTGTATCATTTTTTCCAAAAGAAAACTGAGGCCAAAGAGATGTCACTTTTTCACTGTCACAAAGATTTGAACTCAGGAGAGTCCAACTTCATTGATCAAAACCTTGCCACTAACAGGGCATTCTGATGATACATTAAGATGACTGGGATAATTAGCTTCCACTGCATTCATACATTTTGGTGGCTCCACTAGCCTTTTCTATAAGGACAGTGCCTTTGTTATAAGCTGTTAGAACTCACTAACAAAAGAAGAGGAGGAAACTCTTGTTCCCTCTTCTTATCTTGGTAAAGGCATTATTTAAGTTTCCCAAGATGAGATGTTCGTATAGCAAAAATGTGACTCACAACAAAGAGGTCTGATCTGATCACTCGGCAAACATAAATTACAGAATAGCAAAGGCTGAGTAACTTGTTACAGAGTTGTCTGCTATTTTAGGAGCTCAGTATCCATCGGACATACAATGAAAAACACATTAGGTCAGGCGTCAGGTAAGAAAATATCACCGTGCCTCTTTACAAAAGTTCCTGAGTATCCCCCAAGTGAGGCTTACCTGCACTGGCATCTCCATTTTCCTTTCATAACTCTCTAGCATATATTGTGCTTTACAATTTTTTATGAGATCTTCGCATCTCTTTTCAAAATGGAAAATGACAGTAATTTTGCTTTTATGCTAAAATTCTTGTAAAAACCTGGATAGTATTCATCTATTTTAATAGAAGAAAGCCAGTATTTTAAAGTATTTATATAAAACCCAAACTGTGTACACAGTCTGTTTTCATCATCAGTGCTGATATTCAACACAGCCGTATTTTCCAAAGTGTAAAATTATATATGAGGAATGTGATTTAATTACAAAACAGTACTGAATACTTTTTAAGTCTCTGCAGTGCTTTTGCAAGTACTGACTATGAAATCATGAATTTCAGTTTCTTCCAACTTCTGCACACAGTAGCACTCACTGTTTGAGCACTCTTTCAACACCTAGTGATCAACTGATCTCAACAGACAATGGTGGAGACCACACTAGCTATTTCCAAGTGACAGCACTTGGTTCTTTTAGTAAACTGTTTAGGTTGGTAAGTTGTGAAAATTAAATTATACTAGACAATTTAGCCATATGTCTTCACTTCACGTACCCATGGTTTTGGAGATGTATTCAACTCTACCTGCAAATGACTAGCTCAGCTTTAGCAATCTCATTCATTCTAGTGCTGATAATAATACTGGATTATTGATATGCACATCTCAAATTTCTTATTTCTACAAAGTTTTTCATGATGGTCATAGCCATATCATGCCTTAAGCCCCTCCCCCACCATGGTCAGGCATATAATAAATTAAGTAGGAAAATAAAAACAATTATTTAACTGAACTGACCAGTTGTTTCATTAGTTAAGTCACAATGATCAAACAATACTCTTAGGTGGACAAAGCTTTAATCATGTTTCTCTTTAATAAGATCCTGCATCTAGGACAACTATCTGAAGAGCTCTAATTTGGATTATATGCAACATTAAATTGAAGAGTCAGAGAAAAACAGTAAGCCAGACCATGCCAATGACTTAAAATGACTTACTCTTAATTTTTCTGCAATGTATGCTAGGCAGAAGATAGCATGCATCCAAGGAAACCTAGAAAACTATGCAACATGGTACCCCAGCTGGCACACAATTCTGTTGGCTACTACAGTAAGTTCATTATGTGAACACACATTAGCTATGAAGATATTAAAAAGAAAAAACAACTTCATTTGACTTGCCGTTTATTGTCATCACTATACCTATGTACCAAAGACAAGACCCAGCCTTTTATAACTAGCAGTATGCTTTCTACTACAATGGGTTCTAAAAAGGTAACTAAGTCTCTTTGAGTTCAAATGCTCTTTACAGGAGTTGGCATACTACAGTCTGCAGGTCAAATCCAGCCTGCCATGTATTTCTGTATAATTCATAAAAATCCATAAAGAATTAAAAAAATTTTAACAGTTAAGAAAATCATAAGAATATTTTATTACATGTTATAATTAGATTCCAGTGTCTACAAATTTGGGATCTAATAAAGGTTCACTCAAATATAGTCATACTCATTCAGTTACTAATTGTCCATAGCTGCTTTTGTGATGTAATAGTTGTTTCACAGTAGCAAAGACTCTGTGGACCACAAAAGCTAAAGGATTTACTATCTGGTCCTTTACAGGAAAAGTCTGTCAACTGTGTCCTAGAACTCTGTAACTAGTTTCTGTCTTGGCTTTCCAGCTTCCCATTTAGGCAATCTCTCCTTGGAAGGAAAGTTATGACCAACCTAGATAGCGTATTCAAAAGCAGACACATTACTTTGCCGACAAAGGTCTGTCTAGTCAAGGCTATGGTTTTTCCAGTAGTTGTATATGGATGTGAGAGTTGGACTGTGAAGAAAGCTGAGCATCGAAGAATTGATGCTTTTGAACTGTGGTGTTGGAGAAGACTCTTGAGAGTCCCTTGGACTGCAAGGAGATCCAACCAGTCCATCCTAAAGGAGATCAGCCCTGGGATTTCTTTGGAAGGAATGATGCTAAAGCTAAAACTCCAGTACTTTGGCCACCTCATGCGAAGAGTTGACTCACTGGAAAAGACTCTGATGCTGGGAGGGACTGGGGGCAGGAAGAAAAAGGGACGACAGAGGATGCGATGGTTGGATGGCATCACCGACTCACACGGTGCGTCTGAGTGAACTCCGGGAGCTGGTGATGGACAGCAGGCCTGGCGTGCTGCGGTTCACGGGGGCGCGAAGATCGGACACGACTGAGCGGCTGAACTGAACTGACCAGGAAGACAGTGCTGCACGAGTCACAGTGGAAAAAGGAGGAAGAATAACCAGGGTGTACATGTGTGCTCTGACTCCTTCCTGATGGAAAGAAGCTATTTACAAAGCTTCTAAGAAAGCCATGTGTAAAACGTTAATCAATTTTCATTTCTTCCATGAAAGTAAAGTGGAAGTGAAGTCGTTCAGTCGTGTCTGACTCTTCGTGACCCCATGGACTATAGCCTACCAGTCTATGGAATTTTCCAGGCAAGAGTACTGGAGTGGGCTGCCATTTCTTCTCCAGGGTATCTTCCAGATCCAGGAATAGAACCCTGGTCTCCCACATTGCGGGAAGACGCTTTACAGTTTGAGCCACCAGGGAAGCCACTATTTCTTCCATATCCCGATGTTATTGAAATTGCTAGCTAATCACGTTCCTTAAATACTGCAGCCAACTATGAAGCTCTAGGGAAGGTTCACCTGTACGGATTCAACAGTGACCAACTGAAAGAGTAGGGAAATCCGGGACACAAGTTTCCATGTGGGGAGAAATTGGTTTTAAGTTTCTGTCATGAGAGTATAATCGGAGAAGGCGATGGCACCCCACTCCAGTACTCTTGCCTGGAAAATCCCATGGATGGAGGAGCCTGGTAGGCTGCAGTCCACAGGGTCGCTAGGAGTCGGACACGACTGAGTGACTTCACTTTCATGCATTGGAGAAGGAAATGGCCACCCACTCCAGTATTCTTGCCTAGAGAATCCCAGGGACGGGGGAGCCTGGTGGGCTGCCGTCTCTGGGGTCGCACCGAGTCGGACACGACTGAAGCGATTTAGCAGCAGCAGCAGCAGCAGCAGCAGCATGAGAGTATAATAGTGCTTTTTTTAAAATAATTTGATTTTAGAATGATTTTAGATGTACAAAATAGTTGCAAAGTTGATAGAGAGTCCCCATATACTTTTCACACAACTTCCTCTAATTTTAGCTTTTATTATCTTTAAAAAAAAATTATTTTCATTTAATTTTAAATATTTCACCTTCAAATAGCCTAAAAACATTTTCTGAATTTGGACACAATGGTAACNTAATAGTGCTTTTTTTAAAATAATTTGATTTTAGAATGATTTTAGATGTACAAAATAGTTGCAAAGTTGATAGAGAGTCCCCATATACTTTTCACACAACTTCCTCTAATTTTAGCTTTTATTATCTTTAAAAAAAAATTATTTTCATTTAATTTTAAATATTTCACCTTCAAATAGCCTAAAAACATTTTCTGAATTTGGACACAATGGTAACATTTGACCTAAAAAGGGTAGATTTCTACACAAGAGCCTTATATGTGCACATATGTTCATGTATAATGGAAAGAGGAAAAAGAAATACCCGTGGACAGCTGGGACATACACTAGACTTAGAAATGGAGGGAAACGTGCCAAATTGGGATTCCAGAGGTTCAAATTCCATTCCTGTGCTTGCTACTGACTTTGTATCATTAAACTTGTTTCTATATCAGTATGTTCAACATAGGAGTGAAGGGACTGAAACACATGATCTGTATGATCCTTAAACCAAAGATTCTATTGGCCCTCTTCTCTTGTCCAGGCTCTGACATTCACTGACATATTATGGACCCAGAAAGGATGTGAAAAGCTGCGGTCAATCAGTATTCAAAGCCACTTTAGTTTTATAGGTGGAGGTCATCACATGTTTATTAAGGTACAGCTAAGACTGATGCACAACATCTAGAAAGCTATTTCTGATAATTAAAGCCACAGTACAATTTCAATCATATAAAGCAGTCAGAGGTGACTCCTCTCTTTGCTATGCCCATAAAATATTGTTATCTGCAGAGTGCTGAAACTATATATTGTGCTTTGCAAGAGGTTATAGGGCTAACAAAAGCCATTAGAGAATTTCAGCCCTAAAGAACAGAGCACATAAACTTGAAAGTCCTAAATAAGTGAGTACAGTGCCATGTAAGGCAATGCCACAGGATCCCATGACTAAAATATTACATTGTCAAGTAATGGGAGACTTCTTAAATTAAGTTGAATGTAATACAAAACTTAAGTACTCTCCCTAAAATTCTGTCAAGTGTAAAAATAAATCAAAAATATACAAAGTTCTAGATTAATATTTCAGGGAAGGCAATGGCACCCCACCCCAGTACTCTTGCCTGGAAAATCCAATGGACGGAGTAGCCTGGTGGGCTGCAGTCCATGGGGTCGCTAACAGTTGGACAGACTGAGCGACTTCACTTTCACTTTTCTCTTTCATGCATTGGAGAAGGAAATGGCAGCCCACTCCAGTATTCTTGCCTGGAGAATCCCAGGGATGGGGGAGCCTGGTGGGCTGCCATCTATGGGGTCACACAGAGTCGGACACGACTGAAGTGATGTAGCAGTAGCAGCAGATTAATATTTTGTCTACATCATATGTTTGGGACTTGACTAATTTAAAACTTGATTGTGTGCTTATTATCCTCTCTTATTTACAATGATTTCACATATGCAAATCCTGATAATCACCAGATAAATGTTTTTAACAGAAAAAACTATATCATATATATTTTAACCTATAGCACAGGATGAGACATACATTCACAGAAAGGGAAATTGAGTAAAAGAAGGAAAATAGAAATATTAGTAGAATGCGAAGAGGTAGAGCCTGTGGCTTTTGAAGTTATTAATAAACAGCTTCAAGAAATCCCATAGTCCCAGGAAAAGTTGAGAAAATAATTGCTAAATTGTTTCTAAGTAATTTTGGGTCTCAGGTTAGAGGATAAGTCATCATCCAGATCAGAATCACTGACAAAAAGTAAATTCAAATGAGAAAACTGAGGTCTACACAGGGTTTTGTTAACCCAGGTCACATGGTATATTTAATTGTGTCAAAAGCTCTCATCTTCCTTCTTCCCCTTTTTTTCTAAAATTTATTTCTCAAGAAATGGTAAATATCTTCAAGGTCAGGTTCATGCCTCATACTTTCTTTATATTCCCCCACAATATTCAGCAGATGACTCAGAGGACTTACTAAGAGAAGGTAATCAAATGTGTCAAATAGACTTGAATCCATACACTCAAGACACTTAGGGTTTCTTTACACTATTTTTTGTTTCAACTTTCAACTCCTTAGCCTGCCCATTACATGAGAAAAACATGTTGGCAGGGGGAGGCTGTTTCACGGTATGACTGATTCCAGAGTTGGAGACAGTACAGGGCAGAGGTGGGATACCACTCCTCCTAGTTCTTCCTACCCCAAACACTGTTTAATTTCCCCTTAGTTTCACACTATTTCCATCATTTTCTCTACATTTTTCTTCTGTCCTGCCTTGTGTTTTTGTTCTCCTTTTTTTTCTTCTTCCTAGCTTAGGACATAGCCCCACCCCTGGCTCCCATCAGCACTGTTTAGCTCTGTTAATAGCAATGCCAATACACAATCCAATTCTATACAATTTAATTGGAATACATGGCTGAAAACTTACTTTCCTGGGTACTGCACATGGGGACATAAACATACATAAGATGACCCAGACTGTTCCCTTAAATAGCTCGTAGTGTAAATATAGGGAGAGAAGTATATAATGAATTATAAATTCATACTAAAGCAACAGAAGGTATATTGGTAACCTATAAAAGAAATGACCAACATTCTGGGAATGAGAGAATATTTATTAAGCAAGTAAATCCCCTGGAGAAGGAAATTGAAATCCACTCCAGTATTCTTGCCTGGAGAATCCCATGGACAGAGGAGCCTGGTGGCCTTCAGTCATGGGGTCACAAAGAGTCGGACATGACTGAGTGACTACCTTTACTGAGATGCTATGATTGCTTGTTTCCCTGGCAGTATAGCTAACTTTGTGTTGTTGTGATTGTTTAGTTGCTAAGTCATGTTCAACTCTTTGGTGACCCCATAGACTATAGTCCTCCAGGCTCCTCTGTCCATGGGATTTCCCAGGCAAGAATACTGGAGTGGGTCACCATTTCCTTCTCTAGGGGATCTTGCTAACCCAGGAATTGAACTAATGTCTCCTGAATTGACAGGAGGATTCTTTATTTCTGAGCCACCGGGGAAGCCCATAGCTAACTAGCACACCCGAATTTTCACATGTTCACACTCACATACCCATAAATACGCTTTCTTTGAGTTGATGTTTGGAGTTGAGTCTAATTCAGGATACTCAATAGTGCCAAATGGACTGAAAAGAATGACAAACAAATACTGCAACAGCAGCATGTGGCAAGAACTCAGCAGTGCTTTATATATTCTTCATGCCAAACACACACTGCAGTCTCCTCATTCATAGACAGTAAAGCTTTTCCTGATGCCATGTGAAACTTTACAAAGTTAGTCTCAGAGAATTACTCTACCATTATTAAGCCCACATTGATGTGAAAAGAATGACAAACAAATACTGCAACAGCAGCATGTGGCAAGAACTCAGCAGTGCTTTATATATTCTTCATGCCAAACACACACTGCAGTCTCCTCATTCATAGACAGTAAAGCTTTTCCTGATGCCATGTGAAACTTTACAAAGTTAGTCTCAGAGAATTACTCTACCATTATTAAGCCCACATTGATGATCTCAATAGATGCAGAGAAAGCCTTTGACAAAATTCAACACCCATTTATGATAAAAACCCTCCAGAAAGCAGGCATAGAAGGAATATACCTCAACATAATAAAAGCCATATATGATAAACCCACAGCAAACATTATCCTCAATGGTAAAAAATCAAAAGCATTTCCCCTAAAGCCAGGAACAAGACAAGGGTGCCCACTCTCACCACTACTATTCAACATAGTTTTGGAAGTTTTAGCCACAGCAACAGAAAAAAAGGAAATAAAAGGAATCCATATTAGAAAAGAAGAAGTAATACTTTCACTGTTTGCAGATGGCATGATCCTTCACATAGAAAGCCCTAAAGACACCAACAGAAAATTACTAGAGCTAATCAAAGAATATAGTAAAGTTGTAGGATATAAAATTAACACACAGAAATCCCTTGCATTCCTATACACTAACAAAGAGAAAACAAAGAGAAATTAAGGAAACAATTCCATTCACCATTGAAACAAAAAGAATAAAATACTTAGGAATAAATCTACCTAAAGAAACAAAAGACCTATACATAGAAAACTATAAATTGACATAAATCACAGCAGGATCCTCTATGACCCACCTCCCAGAGTAATGGAAATAAAAGCACAAATAAAAAATGGGACCTAATTAAACTTAAAAGCTTTTGCACAAGGAAGGAAGCTATAAGCAAGGTGAAAAGACAGCCTTCAGAGTGGGAGAAAATAATAGCAAATGAAGCAACTAACAAAGAAGTAATCTCAAAAATATACAAGCAGCTCATGCAGCTCAATTCCAGAAAAATAAATGACTTAATCAAAAAATAGGCCAAAGAACTAAATACACATTTCTCCAAAGAAGACCTAGAAATGGCTAANAAAGACAGCCTTCAGAGTGGGAGAAAATAATAGCAAATGAAGCAACTAACAAAGAAGTAATCTCAAAAATATACAAGCAGCTCATGCAGCTCAATTCCAGAAAAATAAATGACTTAATCAAAAAATAGGCCAAAGAACTAAATACACATTTCTCCAAAGAAGACCTAGAAATGGCTAACCAACACATGAAAAGATGCTCAACATCACTCATTATCAGAGAAATGCAAATTAAAACCACAATGAGGTACCATCTCATGACAGTCAGAATGGCTGCTATCAAAAAGTCTACAGACAATAAATGCTGGATAAAGTGTGAAGAAAAGGGAACCTTCTTACACTGTTGGTGGGAACACAAACTAGTATAGCCACTATGGAGAACGGTGTGGAGATTCCTTAAAAAACTGGGAATAGAACTGCTGTATGACCCAGCAATCCCACTGCTGGGCATACACACCGAGGACACCAGAATTGAAAGAGACACGTGTACCCCAATATTCATCACAGCACTGTTTACAATAGCTAGGACATGGAAGCAACCTAGATGTCCATCAGCAGATGAATGGATAAAAAAGTTGTGGTACGTATACCCAGTGGAATACTGCTCAGCTATTAAAAAGAATGCATTTTAATCAGTTCTAATGATGTGGATGAAACTGGAGCCTATTATACAGAGTGAAGTAAGTCAGAAAGAAAAACACCAATACAGTATATCAATGCATATATATGGAATTTAGAAAGATGGTCACAATGACCCTATATGCAAGACAGCAAAAGAGACACGGATGTAAAGAACAGACTTTTGGACTCTGGGAGAAGGCGAGGGTGGGACGATTTGAGAGAATAGCATTGAATTGTGTATATTACCATATGTGAAATAGATCACCAGTCCAGGTTCGATTCATGAGACAGGGTGCTCAGGGCCAGTGCACTGGGATGGTCCTGAGGGGAGGAATGGGATGGGGAAGGAGGTGGGCGCGGGGTTCAGGATGGGGGACACATGTTCACCCATGGCTGATTTATGTCAGAGTATGGCAAAAAACACTACAATATTGTAAAGTAATTAGCCTCCAATTAAAATAAATAAATATATATTTTAAAAAAGAACCTACTAAAATGCAGTATGAGCAAAGATGTTCATTGTAGCACTGTCTGCCAAATTGTAAACAACAAAAGAAAAACAGTGAAATGAATTATATAACATAACTAGGGAAACCTCATTCATTTTTTCACTTTTCATTCACTCATTCACTTACTACTGTGTCTCAAAAGGATTTAAAGTGGTTCATATAAGGATTTATTTATATAATCATGAAAAATTATGTTAAAAAACATGTGTACAATGAGAAATGCTCATGAATATTAAGTGGAAAGGGTGGGATACAAGATATTGTGTGTGCAAAAGATTAAAAGCTAACCTTTGTTTAACATGTACAGAAGAAAGGGAAATCCATCAAAATACTCAGTGGTATTTGTCTGGGTGGTAACATTATAGGCGAATTTTTTCTATCTTTTTACTTTTATAAGTTTCATAAACTGAGCTTACAATTTTATAATAAAGCTTGTATGTATGAAAAATATTTAAAAGATAAAGATAACTTTAACACTAAAAAAATGAACTTCTTTCAGAAGTAATAACTTTGTCAGAAATATATAAAGGGATTATAGCATATAATTAAAGATTCTTCCTCAAAGCATATATAAGGAAAGACAGTTGTGCTTAGTGGCTCAGTTATGTCCGACTCTGACACCCTCTGACTTGCCAGGTTTCCTCTGTCCGTTGGATTCTCCAGAAAAGATTGCTGGAGTGGGTTGCCATGCCCTCCTGCAGGGGATCTTTCCAACCCGGGGATCTTTCCAACCCAGGGATCTTCCCAACCCAGTTACTGAACCCAGGTCTCCTGCATTGCAGGTGGATTCTTCACTGTCTGAGGCACTAGGGAAGCCCAAGAATACTGGAGTGGGTAGCTGATCCCTTCTCCAGGGGATCTTCTTGACTCAGGAACTGAACCTGGGTCTCCTGCATTGCAGACGGATTCTTTAGCAGCTGAGTAGCTGAGCTACCAGGGAAGCCCAGAAAGGCAGTTATATCATAGGATATTTCCATATACCAGTAAAACTTGTCACCTGCTACCAAAATAAATAGCAATGAGCACTGTCAGCTTAGATTTTGGAAGGTTCTGTTTCCATGTGGTGCCACCACTGACTTTGGGATGAGGCAAATAAAACTAGAGTCTAGACTAGAGAGTCAGGCTCTCAGTCTACTGAGGGTAATGGAGTTAAGAACAGGAACCAAGTTTCCATCTTCTCTCCCATTCTCCTAGGCTTATGCTGTGTTTAGTAGATGAATCATGTCATGGACTCCTTTCTGCCAGGCTACTCGGTCCATGGGGATTCTCCAGGCAAGAATACTGGAGTGGGTTGCTGCGCCCTCCTCCAGGGGATAGTCCCAACCCAGGGTTCAAACCCAGGTCTCCCACAGAGTAGGTGGATTCTTTACCATCTGAGTCACCAGGAAAACCCAAGAATACTGGAGTAGGTGGACTATCCCTTCTCCAGGGCATCTTCCTGACCGAGGAATCAAACGGAGGTCTCCTGCATTGCAGGTGGATTCTTTACCAGCTGAGCTACCAGGGAAGAGCGATAGGAAGCTCTTTTTCAGAACTTAAGGAGTCACCATTAGGCATTTAGCTGTTTGAAAATAAAGACTAGCACAGGTTGATACACATGCCACGTACTGCTTCTAAGAATTTTCATTTTACATGACTTTTTAATAACAAGGAATATGACACTTGTACCCAAACATGAGTGTCACTTGGGAGAGGTAACATAGTGTCAGCACACAGTAAAATGCCAGAAGAGAAATCAAGACCTTTGAGCTGCTTAAACCAAGAAGGCCTATCACTCAGCCTGTCTTGGAATCTCTACCTTTTATGGAACTAGAACCACTTTATAAAATACTATTTATATCTCAGAGACAATCATTATAGTAGTAATTCAGTGTTATTCTGAAGGATGTCCTATACTCATTTACCCTACATGAATAAAGTAAATGAATCCATTAGACATCATTGCTTAAGTAACAGTATGGTCTTTGGCTAAGAATAAATTATATGTTGTTTAAATAAAGACCTGAAAGTTTCTCTTCTCAGAAACATCTACATTAAACCACATAAATACTTGAAATAGTGTAAGGAAATTCCATGAAAATATTCAAGTTCTTCCTTAATGTGTTCAGTCGATTTCAATCATGAGTTGTCTTGCATAGTTTTCAGTTGTTCCCTTCCGAAAGCTAAATGTTTTGTATTTTACATACCATAAGATTGCAGCCTGTCACACATATAGGAAAACTGTTGTTTAAAAGCTGCAATGTTTAAAGTGAAATAAAACTTATGCTTACAGTGGTAAATATTCCTGGATTAATAGAGTTGCAGCAGACACAGATATACTCCAAAAACTGACTGAAGTCTGTGGTATTAGAAAGACAGAAAATTTATCTAGTTTTAGCAAATGTCAAATCAGCAGCCATTGCTTTTAAGATTAATAAAAGATATAATGGCTTCTAGATAGCCTCTAAACAGAGATTACTATGAATGGAGAAGTGATTTACCAACAGTCACCACAATGAGATTTCTTTAAAGGTTACAATCATCAGTTATTTAGCTGAAACACTGCTGAGAATGCCTGGTCATTTCTTGAATAATGCATAATGTTCATTGTAGATTTGATCTGTATTATAACAATAGAGATATTTCTAAAATAATGGAAAAAACTATCTGTTACCTTCCAATTGCTTAACATATCATTTCCATGAAGTAATTGACTCAGGACATATTACACACTGCCACCTGAGTGTGCTTTCTGCAAGCATAACTTGCAATAATCTGTACACAATGGGCATCACAAAACAAACTCATCAACCTTTATAGACTTTTAAGAAAAGATATGATGAACACAGGGCAGAATAAAGAACCTTTCTGAAGCAGTAAATTAAAATAATTAAATTTCTATATAGTTGTTTGGGACAAATTTAAATTTAAGCTTTGAAATTTAATTATTAACATGAACAACTCATTACATTAAAAAGATGCTGCCTATATCGTGTAAGCACTTTTCATATAAATTTCCAAATGCCTTTAGGTTTATTCAAGAGACTGCTTGGAGAAGCACGAAGTATAATGTCTACTGTTTTATTGTTAGATTATGAACTGCCCTTCACATGAGGCTGGAGGCTATTTATATAAGCTTGTTTATCCATATGAACTTCTTCAAGGGCACAACATAGAAGACCTTAGCAAATTAAAATGAATTTCTTTTGATGTTGTTGTTTCATGAATGTTTGATCAGAATGAGTAGCAGGTTTGCATTAAAGAACTCGAGGAAAGCAATAAACTATACATATATTGTACAGCGGAACCAGCTTACCAAAAGCACCCATTGCATTCCTAGCAACCTCTGAGAGCCAGAGTAAATAGTATTAAGTCCCATACTTCAGTTCAGTAGAGACTTCAGTTCTAAACTATCATCAGATTTCTAATAGAGGGAATAAACATGTGTCAACTGGATGATCTGTGATAATCTGGATAAATTTTTTTAAATAATAAAGTCTGGTATATAAATTCCAATCTTCCCACTTTTCTCACTGACATCACCATGTTCCTCTATAGACTGAACTTATCCTATGAGCAGAGACAGCATTTTATCTTACTTTAATCCATCTTCATCATTAGTATTGACATAGTTAAGGTGACTGGAAGTCACAAAAATGAATTATTAGCCATAGTCCAAAGCTAAGAGCATTCTTACCTGGAATGTTTGATGATGATGATAGAAATCAAATATTATTGCTAGAAATAATATCTGATAGGAAGAGCCCTAGACAGAAAAGCAAAACAATGGGATTCTAAGTTTAGATTTTCTAATACTTAACTGTAAGCCCTTTCTACATCAGTTCCTTCACCTGTAACATGAGGGCTTAGTTCTATATCATCTATAAGTATGCCTCTCTAAAAGGCCATGATCCCAAAAGGAAGCAGAATTATCACATTGTAGAAGAATGAACAGGGCTTCCCTGGTGGCTCGGTGGTAAAGAAACCACCTACCAGTTCAGGAGCCGTGGGTGCGATCTCTGGGTCAGGAAGATCCCCGGGAGAAAGAGATGGCAACCCCATCCAGTATTCTTGCCTGGGAAATCCCATGGACAGAGAAGCCTGGTGGACTATGGTCCAGGGGGCGTCACCAAAGAGTCAAACATGATTTAGCAGCTAAACAAGAACAAGAAGAATAGACAGACCAGGAACCCTTAGACTTTTCTACTTTGGCGGTAACCACTACCAAGGAAGCCTACAAGCCACCAACTTTCTCAAAGAAAAGATGGAAGAAAAAGATAATTATGTTAAACAAGTTAATATAAGTTCCTCAGTCAATGCATTTCAAATTGAATAAAAAGATAAGAATATATTTTATATTTTTGTTGTAATTTCTAACCTGCTACATGTATCTATTCATCTTACATGATTTGGAATAAACACAAAGACAACCTACTAAATAAACTCTTAAGTATTTACTAGGATTATACTCACATTCTTGGTTTCAGAAAATTCCCCTGTTTTAGTATCTGGAACATGGACTGGTATATTGTCAAGTTGACATCAACATTCTTAAGGGTAGAAGGGCTGTGTAAGGAAAGCATGAATGTGCCTTGGTCTATTTGTCATGTGCTTCCTCATATTGACACCCTGCCCTGGAGAGCTATCTCTGTTGTATGTTCTTCTCAACCTTCAAATGTCATTCTTATACTTAGAGCAGGAGTCGGTGAACTATGGCTTGTGGGCCAAACTTGGTGGCAGCTGCCTGCTTTGCTGTTTTATTAGAACACAGCCATACCTTGTTGTTTATATTTGCCTATGATTGATTTCATTCTACAATGGCAGAGTTGAGTACTCCCCCAAAACTAAAATATTTACTATATATGGCCTTTACAGAAAATGTATGCCAACCTCTGCCCTAGAGAAAAAAACCTGTTGCAATCTGCATTCAAATTTTCCTTCTCTAATAAGCATAAGAAACAGAATCTCTAAGTAACAATAGCAAAGATGCAAACAGATTCACACAGGTATCTACATACATATGATTACACCTTTTAGCACAGAACTGTCAAGTCACTGCTGTTGAACTTTCATTTTATTTGAATCCTATAAGAAGTTATAGCTTCCCCCAGTATCCTTCCCTACAACAGCCAAGAATACAGGGACTTCACAGGTACTCATCAAGGTGTAATCACATAGCTAAGAATCTAATTCCTCCCCCAGAGAAGGCTGCCTGCAATTCCATCCCACGTCCAGTTATTCCATGCTCATCAAGGGCCTAGATACAAAGTTAAAGCAGAAAAATCAACAGATCCCATTCCATGCCTTGAGTGATACATTGTTAAAGAAAATCAGTGGCCAACATCACATGTACATCAATAAACACATGCATGCATATTCATATGCTTAAAATCTCATTAATTATTAGATGTTTCAAGAGCATGCAAGAAAATAACCCTCTTAAGTATCAGAGTAAAAAAGACCTAAAGTTTTAATAAATTTTATGGATAAGTACATCCAGATTGGGAGCATAAATACATGTTTACATTTATAAATTGTAGGCACTATATATAAAGAGTTGAAATAGCACATAGATTGATCACTTTGTTAGTCAATAAAATCATTATTCAAAATGCCTGCTGCAACTGTACTCTGCTCCCTGCCTCTCTTTGGTAACCAAAATCAGAAAATGTTAGTCCTTACCAAGTTTTCTCTTAACCACCCCCCCACTTAATAATAATTTGCATCTATTAGCATAACATAAGTTAAACCCAAGAAACATTTTAATGTAAGTCATTTCATTCTCATTTCCCTGAAACCTTATCTAAAGTGACAGCATATTTAGGCTGACAGACTTTTTGAAAATAAAATAGAAATAGAAGAGGTTTATTTCACCTTCACATGGTGTCTTTCTCATGCAGAGTTCAGATTTCCACAATTGTATCCCTTTAAAGGATTTGATATGCAGGAAAAGAAGAGAGGATGATGGTAAACGTTTCATCTCAGAGATACAAACAGACTACACTCCAGGATCAACAGGGGCTGAAACCTTACCTTTTACTGACGTGTTAGGTGGAGGGCCTTCCATTCGCAAGTTCCATGGAGGGTCCCCCTGGTTAGCAAAGTCCCTCATTTTCAGGTAGCTGATTGTAAGTCGAATGATGGAGGCCTTGTCAAGCTGGCTAGTGATGGCTGCAGGAAGAGGCAACAACTTGGCCAATTCATAGAACTCAAAGTTTTCTTTTCCCCGGCGGGAGCGGGCAGCATCCCGGGACTTCTCCTTTCTCAATGCTTGTAAACTGGAATCAAAGGAGTGAAAAAGTGCTGTTTAGAATGTGATTCTGTCAATCAGACGAACACTGCTTTTCTTTTTACTTCATCCGCGCCCCACCGCCTCCCCGCAATCAGCAAAAGTCTACCAAAATTTTCTTCAAAATTTCAGGGCCCGGTAAAAGGTGTTCCAGACAAAGACCACTGAAACCATAAATTCTACGTCTGGGCTTATATGCCATAAACTCATGTGCAATGAGTAAAAACAGTTTCACTTGTTAAGTTTTTCCCTCCAATTACCCATGCACTGAGATATAGTCATTGTTTCTGAGACATAAGATTTACAGATGATGCTTGCTATTATCAGCTATGAGCAACTTAAAAGACTGTGATTATAATTACATATCTGCATGTGTGAGTGTATGTTCAGTTGCTCAGTTGTGTCCAACTCTTTGTGACCCTATGGACTGCAGCCTGCCAGGCTTCTCTATCCATGGGATTCTCCAGGCAAGAATACTGGAGTAGGTTGTCCTTTCCTCCTCCAGGGGATCTTCCTTATCCAAGGATAGACCCACATCTCCTATGTCTCCTGAAGTGGCAGGCAGATTCTTTACCGCTGAGCCACCTGGGAAGCCCATTTATAGATCTATTTTTAAGCTAATGGCTTTGTTCATTCAACTATTATCACTATGGGATCTAAAACCCTCAAAAGTGTAGCGGCTCAGTCGTGTCCAACTCTTTGTGACCCCATAGACTGTAGCCCTGCCAGACTCCTTTGTCCATGGGATTCTCCAGGCAAGAATACTAGAGTGGGTTGCCATTCCCTTCTCCAGGGGATCTTCCCGNGCTTTGTTCATTCAACTATTATCACTATGGGATCTAAAACCCTCAAAAGTGTAGCGGCTCAGTCGTGTCCAACTCTTTGTGACCCCATAGACTGTAGCCCTGCCAGACTCCTTTGTCCATGGGATTCTCCAGGCAAGAATACTAGAGTGGGTTGCCATTCCCTTCTCCAGGGGATCTTCCCGACCCAGGAATTGAACCCGGGTCTCCCGCATTCCAGGCAGATACTTTACCATCTGAGCCACTAGGGAAGACTAAACCCTCAAAAGGACACATTAAAAAAATTTTTTTCTATTACCATTTTGAGGAACAAGGGCTAAACAAAAGCACAGTTCACAGAATTAAGAAATAGAATGCTGATGTGCTTCCAGCCCTCAATAAGAATCATGATCTTCAGTCAGATAAACAAAACCTCTCATTGAAAATGATTATTTCAATGGAACTTTATAAATGCACTGGTAATTGGTTGATAAGAGAATACTTTAATTCTTTATTAAGGAGCATACATTCATAGACAGATAGATTCTCTAAGATATTAGAGAATAAAATATATCGCCCAGAAAAGTCAAACTTTAAAATAATATAAATTTAATGTTGAAAGATAAAGCCCCATATGGGTTATTAAAATTTATAAACATTATAGACATATTACTTCACAGAAGAGGCAACAGGTGGGATCCAGCATTTTCCTTTAACTATTTATGCACATTTCTGTTTGAAGTTTGCTCGCATTGCTGAGGGCAGAATCTGGCACAACTGAAGTTATATGTGAGCATCTGACAGGAGAAATCCACCTACTCTGAACTGCTCTGTTTTGTGTTGGATGAAAAATAAAATCCAAAATCAGACTGTGATGATAAATAATTGGGCAATATTTACAGTATCAAGGTATTATTAACATCATATATAAGTATCCATTTTATTGGGCTTTGAAAGCATTTAAAATCTTTGAATCGAGCATCCTGGTTTCCCCGATATAAAATGTCAAGAAAGAGGAGCAAGACCAGAGGAACAGGTCAAAATGAGTCCAGTAGGATGGCTTCAATCTCTTAATATGAGCAATAACATTCCATATTACCTTAGACCATATCTGATATTGTCCATAGTGGAAAACTGTTCTCACTTCAGACACTTCAAGTGCTTTACTGAGCATCTGTGTAATTTAAATAACTCCATCATGTTTGGGTCAAATACTTGCTAGGCTAATAGCCCAACAGGTTTCATGTTCGCTCCACTAATAAAATATTCTACATTAGCCAGCTAATGTATTTCTCAGAACTAGACCAATTAACACTACCATTTTCAGATTCAAAGCAGTCACAGGTGACAAATCTTTGTCCTGATATCTCTGGTGATAATCTTCAGTGGAAACATCACTAATTTGTAAGGAAAAGCTATGTGATTTTGTTTCCAAAAATTTTAGCTGACTTCCATTCAGTTATTCAAATGCTCAGTGTGGCTTATTGATAACTAGGTACACAAAAGTAAGAGATGTCTTAAAGTCTGACCAAGTACAAGTAAAATCTGAATCTATGTCAACATCTTAGGATAAAACAATGATTCATAGCCCTCCTTTACCCCCATATAATAAAAGTAATCTATCTAACACCATTTAAGTCAGCTGTACCCAAAGAACTACGTCACTTGACATGTTTTATCTACCACTTGTAGAGTGCTTCAAGTTCAGTGCTTTGCTCTTTTCGTGTTCTCATAATCAAATACTACCACAGAAGGTGGGCTGAACTTATATATATAGGTCCTGTAAGTGACTATGATGGAGCTGTGGAGCAACGCTGATAACTCAAGGGCTTGCAGGGTTAAGGCAGGGAATGTCAATGAATAAAGAGGCCTGATGCTGACTGTGGAGAACTGGAGGATGACAGCACAGGCAAAGGAAAGCATATACAGTTTTCGCCTTGTGTGTGCTGCTTTGGGGGAAGGCTTGCATGTGCTGCCAGATTTCAGCTACTGCTATTTCTAGAAAACAAAAATCTGAATTTTTACATAGTATTTCCAAGTTTATGTTTTAAGCTTATGTTAACTAACTAGCATTTTTGAAAATCATGCAAGCCAAATAAAACATGCCATTTGGTCAACCATGGGGCAGGGACTCATTTTGCAATTGGGTAATAATTCGGGAGGTCAATTCTGCCAAAAGTTTCACATGGATGTTATACGTAATTTTCCTTATATATGTCATTCAGTGGTCACAAATGGATTCATCTGATACCTAATCAATTCTACTAACATTCATAATGGGAATTTCTCTATTCAACTGGAGTCAGTAGAGAATTAAGCAATCATTCTGAAATTGATATTTACTGTATTGGCTTATCAATAACCTAAGGAAAAAAACTAATCCTAAGGTAGAAAAGCCAAAGATCACAGGGAGTAGCCCAGTGGGCTCCAAGGGTGAAGTAGAGCGGAGAGGACTTCTTTTGTCCACTTAGGGAAGGTGGGGTATGTGGACACTAATGCTTTGGGGTTCCTCGCTTAAACACTGCCCTCTGACACTTGGCTTTTCTAAAACAGCACTTACTTTATGTGCTTCTATATATTATCAGTTCTTCTTCTCTATCACTTCCCCCCTTTAAAAAAAAATCTCTTTACACACACTGTATTCCCCTACTGGAGTAATCTTCCTGTCCATAATCTTAATAACAAAGGGTTTCCATGACTCCCCATCATATCTTTATGCAGACACCACAGTACAGAAGATTTCCAGAATGAGGGCACTGTGTCTGTAATAAGTAGTCATTGGTTTTGAGGGCAACAGCAATAAAATACAGTCAACGGATTATAAAGGTTGTGGAGATATTGATACAATAGATGAAACTAAAGACCTTAAGTCAATGACAGGTTGTGGATTAATCTTTTGCCTGCTTTTGTGAAGTAGAGCCTAGTTAGAAGTAATTCTCAAACTGAATTAAGGACTACATTAAAACCTACCATAAATTTGCACTTGTACATTGTGTTCTAAATCAAAACTTTACAGTTGCATTTCTAAATACTAGAGAAAGAATGGATTGACTGTGAGTTAATGGTACTGCCTGATCTCTGCCACCTAAAATATGATTAAGTAATAAGTCACTTCTTGGGCACAAAATTCCCACTACTTTAATGTTCTTCCACTTAGACTCTGAATAACAGAAAATCCTCCACAAATCAAAATTTTAACTCTGTGATGACAACAGTATCATCTTCATTAGTAATTACCACCACCAATAAATCAACAACTATTTTCAAAGACACATACATATCTGAAAATCATATCCAAAATAATGCATATATATGTATATTTTTGAGGGTTTATTAAATGATTCTCAAATTTTCAAAAGAGATCCATCACTCCATCCAAAAGAATAATGATCTAACATATAGAATTTCTTCTTATAAGGTTATAAAGCTGGATTCTGCTCTCTTTTTGCCATTGATGTTGCTAGAATTAACTTATCCTTAAGATATCCTTGGTTAAAATAATACTATTTAATGTATGTTTTCATTCAACATCTTTAAGCAATTTTTACACATTTATAAAGTTATACCTTTAAGCATATACCTAACAAGCAATCAAAAAAGAGTTTACTAAGAATGAAGATTCAGCAGTCAGTATTTGTTAAACATAAAGTTATTTTTTGAATCCTCCATGTATTTTAAGTTCCTTTGGCAAGCTGTATGTTTCATGGAAAGAGTTCCAATGAAGGAATTCTGAGATCCACTTTGGCCATTGTAGACATTATAACTCTAAGTCACTATGTTGAATTTCCATTTTATCATCTTAGACCATGAGGATGACACACAAGTAGCCTTTGGCAAATCTTCTGGGACCACTGCAATGGCTCACATGATAATTTCATAATAATATAAAGAAGTGAACCTCCTTTGGACAGTTCTGTATTGCAACAATTAAGATAGTTTGTAAACACTAAATGTGGTAGAGTCTCCTTTAGAGTTTTATAACAAAGAATTTTAATAAGACTGAAGAATGCCTAAATACAGTCAAGCTATACTTAAGTTTTCTTGGAAGCACAGATGTTTGGAGTAGGGACTCCATGTCCACATCATCACACGGTTACTAGCTGGCAATCTTGGACAGAAGTCTCAGCTTCTTTGGACCTCAATTTCCTCATCTGGGAAACAGACATTATAGTAGAACATACTTCACAATATTCTTCAGAGGAGTAATTGAGCTAATATAAGTCAAGTGCTAAATGCCTTGACATATATTACTCACAACTGCCATGTTGTAAATGCTACATAAACATGGAAAGTGAAAGTGAGAACGCTAGTTGTTCAGTCTGTCCGACTCTATGCAGCCCCATGGACTGTACCCCACTGGTTCCTTGGGCAATGGAACTCTCTAGGCAAGAATACTGGAGTGGGTTGCCATTCCCTTCTCCAGGGGGTCTTTCTGACCCAGGTCTTCTGCATTGCCAGGAGATTCTTTACCATCTGAGCCACCAGGAAAGTCACTATAGGCACTGACCACTATTATAATAACTTTATACCCAGGAAAAGCCTGACTGTTTTAATCTTAGCACCACATCTGATCATCACCTTGTTCCTTCAGAATTCTTTACAATTTTCTTTTAACTAGTAGCATCTTTCCTATCACTTTATTTTTCATTCAGGCTATAGTTTCTATAATTCTAAATACCTATGTTTTTTGCTCATTGTTTCTCAAACTCCTTTCTTTACTGCCACTTATGACTTCCATTTTTTAGTAAATTTTGCTTCCCATATAGTGACAGTAGAAATTAAATCAGAGGGCTGACTTCTGCCTGGTGATAACCCTAAAATTGCTTATTTATTTAAATGCCTCCATGTTCTCTCAACTCATGATTCTCACTTTCTTCAAGTTCTGTCTGCTGCCTCTCTCAGCATGTCTTCCACACTAGCAGAAGGCAGAGGGTAAGTGCATGAATTCCAGAGCCTGTGCCTAAATCCTGGCTCTATGACTAATTACATAATAATAAGTAAACATGAGCAACTTACTTAACCTCTTTTACCTGTTTCTCACCTTTGATATGTGATGATAATACTGCTTCATAAGGCTCCTGATAAAATTAACTGGGGTAGTTAAAAAAATATTTATAGTGGTGCCTAGGACACAGTAATACTGTATGCTGTTGCTGCTGCTAAATCGCTTCAGTTGTGTCCGACTCTGTGCGACCCAATAGGTGGCAGCCCACCAGGCTCCCCCATCCCTGGGATTCTCTAGGCAAGAATACTGGAGTGGGTTGCCATTTCCTTCTCCAATGCATGAAAGTAAAAAGTGAAAGTGAAGTCGCTCAGTTGTGTCCGACTCTTAGCGACCCCATGGACTGCATCCTACCAGGCTCCTCCATCCATGGGATTTTCCAGGCAAGAGTACTGGAGTGGGGTGCCATTGCCTTCTCCAATACTGTATAAGATGTGTTAAATGAAAACCCAAGCTCATGTCACACTAACTGTTCTATGCTTTGAGGTCCTTTATAATTTATACTGTGTTCTCACCAATAAGATTTCCATCTACTGGTTCTGACATACCACACTGTGTACTTAAGTGAAATAAAACTACTTGATTGCAGAGATATTGATTACTCAATGACTTGTTCAAATAAAAAATGCATATCTCATTAATGGAAGATGAAATGTTTATAAAAAGTGATTTCCTATGCTAAGAATAATAAAGGATCATTTTTTAGTTCCCTAAAGTAGAAAAAACTGGCATTCAAAATTGACAAGCGATTTTGTAAATAGAGAAAAATGAACATCCAAACAGTAATTAAGGGAATGGGTGGGTTACTCGGGAAGACTGTGAAAGCTTCTATGGAAGACTTCAAAATTGCAATGATAATTATTCATCAGAAAGAGTATATGTGTATTCCTAGCAGGAAGAAGATCTTTCAAAGCATCTCCCAAAACATCACAAATATGAAAGCTCTGACTGTCAGGCAATGCTCCAAATCCAGGACCATGGAGAGCTCACCCAGAACATCTGGAGCAGGGAAGAAACTTGGAAGCACAACAGCAGTGTCCAGTTCTAGCCTCCATACTGGGGGCAAGGCTGGATCGTGAAACTCTACTTGAGCCAGAAATGAGACAGGAAAAAAAGGTAAAAGAAAGTTTTGTTGCTTCTTTAAAAAAAAAAAAAAAAAGGCACTGCCACTATCACAAAGCCAATATTATGAAATTGACTTAGCACTTGCGATCTCTCTAAAGCTGTCTCAGAGTTGGATAAAGGTGTCAATTGTTCACTGGGACACTTGTCCATAGTGGAAAAAACAGGTAACTTTGGATGTGATGACTCATTAAAAGAACTAAGTTGCCTCGTGGTTTGTCAAATTTAGCTTTGCAAAATTCATTTCTTTGGCTTCCTACTTCACAGAAATGGTGATAGTGATTACAGAAACAATATACTTGGATATTTACAGAATATAACAGAGCAGAAATTGTAACTGTCACAGAGGAACCAACAGAAGTAAGTCACCTTAGTCAAATGTTTCTTATTCAATGACTTCTTCACAGCCAGATATCTATCAGTTATTTTTAAATACTTTATAATTATATTTATGGAATGATTTCTTATATGGACATTATCAACAGATCCATACCCTCTCTACATAAAAATCCTCTCTCTAAGCCTCAAAAATTAACACCTTCATGTAAACTTTTAGAGTACAATAACTCGTCTTTATAGAAGAACATGGCAGGTTTTGGTCATTAACTCTAGGGGAAAGGAAAAGTAGGGTAAAAACCACTTTAAATTTTACCTTTGTAAAGTACCTCTAAGGAGCCAGACAGGCAGTTTTTTGTTTTTTTTTTTTTTTTATGGATTTTCCTACTTGTTTTGCTTAGGAGAATCCAGCACTAGACTTCTACTATTTATCAATTAATCTGGCATGCAGCCTCAAAGGAAGAAGGTCGACCTGTATTAAAAATGCAGCCATCAAAAATTCATCAAAGGCTGCAGCATTTTAACTCATGAACCTTTGAACACCTGCATACTTGTCAGATCTCTGGTCATAGTTAACGGTGAAATCTATAGTTACTCCGGTACCTACACCTGCCCTGACATGAGCTGAATGAGGCAGCTTCCCAGGGAAAAAGTACAGTAAAGATTCTATAAGCACTGCTTGCCCTTCCTCCATTACTTTCAACAAAATCGTCCACCACACATTGGCATCACAGAGAGTTCAAAGTCAATCAAATCAGCCTATTGCAAAGAATAAAAATCTTTCAGAAGTATTCACCCCCCCCCCGATTGTAAATATCACCATTCTTACAAGGTAATATAATTGAGAAATGCATAAAAAACTGTTATCTGGTAGGATTATGTACAACATAACTCCCAGCCCAAAATCTTTTAATGCTCTTCAAGAAAGGGTAATAATTTCAGAAACCTTCCTTTAATGTGTGAAGAAAGCAGTAGAGTACATACTGGAAGTTAAAACTGGAACCTTCAAGTTCAAGGTAAGAACTCTGCTGCTTAACTAATGCACTGCTCATAGCTGTCATCATTAATTTATGTTAGCCTCTGTAAACATCAAGAGTATAATAGGCCAATTTCACAACTAAATATAGATGCACATTTTGCCCTTATATAAATGGCAGATTGCTGCTGTAGATCATCGCTGCAGCAACACGTCAGTAAAGATGCACTGTTTGATGGTCTGATGCTCACACAATATATAAAACCAGTTGTAATGGTTGTTTGGAAGCAAAGTGTAACATAGCAGCAAAATTTCATTTGTTCCACAAACTCAGGATATATTAAGCTTGGCTGACAAAGACTGTTTGATGTGCTAAATCAGTTTGACCTTCATTCTTGCCTTATTTTTCTCATTTAACAAGTGAAATTACCATTATTTTTCCCACATGTAAGAAAATATCATGAAACTGATTGCTTAAAAACATTGTCAAAAACATGTGCAACTGCTAACATGCAATAAAGTATTAAAATCAAGATGCATCTTTAAAATCTTTAAACTATGACATATTCTGATTGCATAATCATGACCTATTTTTGACTTGTGGTAAAATAGATCCAAAGAGTAATTAAAGCCATTCCACTGAATGCTTTCCCTCATCTTCAGAAAATGCCTTGTGTATGTTTGAACTTAATAATTAAATTAATTGGTTTTAGCCAATGAGCATTCTTATTCTTAACACTTTAAGTAAGAGGATTTAATACCAGAATGAGTCATTAGAATAGTAATAAAGAAAGCTGAGAGGTCTGCACAATCCTTTTCAACCAGTGTTCACCTTGATTCAAATAACCCTTGAATGAACCACAGCAAGACCCAACTATTCATTGCATGCTTTGGTGTCTGCCAAAAACCTCCTGAATCAAAGTGTTTTGTTCTTCGTTTTCCTCCAGAACTTTAAGCTACCAACTGGCAGTTCCATAATAATGACAAAAAACTGCAGTTTTATCAAGTAATTTCTCTCCACCCAATAAATAGCACTTTACCTTGGAGCAACTTGTATATTTCACACCTTAAATTTCTATTTACCAAATCAGCTAATCACTTCACAATTGAACTCAGAACAAAAAAAAATTATCAATTAAAGTGGTTGAAACTCCTGCAAATTATCATTAGGAATGAAGTAATTGCTTTCATCAGGGCAGAAAAGCCCGCCAGAACAGAAATGTCACTTCAGATTAGTGTTCTCACTCCTGAAGCTATGGATGACACAGCTGATATAAGACTAAATGCCAAGACCAATCAATTGCTTTTGTGGCTCTGCTCTGAGCTGCTGTAAAAGGGGCCATTTTCTAGGATCTACTCTTCATTATAGTAAATGCTATCTCCTTGGTAACATAATTCCATTTCTCATAAATTCTGTCTGAGAGCATTGTCCTAACAATGGATGTTTGTGGAAAAGAATGCTGTTGGTTTAATGCACAGAATTAAGTGTGAATGGCTGTCAAACTGCTATAGTTTACTAGTTCTTAAACATAAATTGAAGTCTTATACATTAGAAAGAATTCTTGGGGAGAAATGAATGTCCTGAACAAGGGTAAGATATTGTATTTGAAGGTTCTGTGCTACTGGTTTAGAATTTTGACTATTCTAGTATTTATCTGTCCTGTACATGAAATCAGTCAGCTCACACCAGAGGTAGGTGAACACATCACCTACTTTCTCAGCAGTATAGTTTGCAAATGTGAAACCTCAGAAGCAAATACGGACTCATTAGGCAACTGCATGCGATTTGTGAATAGCCACAACTGTGTTAAAAGAAAAGAAAAAAAAAACTGTTCTTTGAGCTGAGCCATTCCTGGAAAGCATCCAGATCTTAATTTGTATTGTTCATCCCCTTGAAGTTACAAGATTCTGGGTTGCAGGCTCCAATTAAAAGGAAATTGAAGAAGCTAATATAGTGAGAAAGCAGCAATTCCCTGCACTGCTCTCTTCAGGTCTGAAGTTTAGAAAGAGATTCAGGATCACGGGTCTTTGCCCGACATGGGATAAAGGCCTTTCTCATCCTGGTGAGCACACATGTGTAACTTCCATTAGCAGTAACAGAAGTCGTGAGCACACATTGAGAGGGAAGTCTACTGCTAAATATTTGAAAGGGTCAGAGCATCTCCGCTGAAAGGCAAAAATGAGAAGGAATGGTGGGCACTCTGTGATGGCAGGACATTTTACTAATCATGCAAAGGGATTTCTATCACTCCAAGGGACTATAGTTTTAGTTTTCATATCAATGACAGGAAAGTACATGTGTTGTTTCTGCTTTTTAATATTATTCAGTACGATCAAAAAATAGCATAAACCTTAACATCATAGTAACATTGAATGAAAACAAACATCTTGAACATCTACTAAGTGTCAGGCTCTAATTAAACATTATCCTACTTAATTCACCATTGTCAATATCAGCAAGGATGGAAAGGGGAAGTAACAGCATCTATGGAAAGTAGATCATCTCCACTATACACATCTGACCCTAAAACACTGCTATTTTAGCCCCTGTTTTGGGAGGTCACTATATTTATGCTCTATTTCTAATTTTCTGCCCTCATCCCCCTAAACTAGGAGTTTTCTTATCTCAGAGAAAACTTTCCCTGGATCCTAGATTTTTAGTACTAAAAGAAGGATGGTCTTGGGCAAACCAGAACAGCTGGTCACCCTGGAAATATGATTGTCCCCCATCTCATAAATAAGAAGACCACAGAGAGAGAAAGTAACTTGCCCAAGATCACTGACAGCTGAAAATGGAATCTGAACCTTGGCAAGATGACTCCATCCTTACATCCTTCTCACCACTGCACTGCATTGCCTCTATAGGAATAAAGTTATGAGTTCCCTTCTCCTGATTATATGACTATTAAGTCATGGATAAAATTTTATTTAACTGATAATCGCCCATATAATTGCTATCATAATTGTTATAAAAACATTAAATCACTAATAAAATGGCCAATAACCCCCTTTTTTCGGGCATATAAACATATACCAATTTGGAGTAGATAAATTTGCTTTTAATTGCTCTAAATCCAAAACTAACTTGCTTTGGAATTCAAATTCAAATGACCTTTTCTAGAGGGAAAATTCATTTTTTCCTTTAATTTTCTCTAAGTGTGATGTCAAACACTTTTGAAAGCACGACCAAGTGGAAGAAAGATTTTGAAAACTTTCAAGCCTGATAGGAGAAACTTGGAAAGAAGAAAGTAGGCTTTGACAAGTTTGAAGATTTTAAAGTCTGAAAAATGAAAGTTATGGTCATGTGAATACTGCAAACAGCACACCCGTTTACTTGACATCAATGAGCATGTTTATACTATAACTGCCTGCATTTTTAATGAAATACATAAAGTGGCCACCCTTTCTTTAAACACTGCAATTGAGAATAATGGTGCCGACAGTCTGAAGAGACAATACATTTTATTCCCTACCTGACTTTATTTTAAAGGCATGCATTTTTATTTAACCTTTAATCAAGTTTCCAAAAGCATGGTCGAACTTACCAGAGGTGTACATTGTTACAGTTTCTAGGGAACACTGTGGCAAATACAGATTTCAAGCTGGCCAAGGATGCAAACGAATACATTCTAAAAGAATATTCACTGCCTCTTTTGATAGACTTTAGAAATAAATTATAAAATACTCTCAAGATACTGAATAAAGGTGTTGAAAAAAATATTCAATGACTGGAAAAACATTTTTACAATATGTTAAGTGATAAAAGGAAGATCATAAAGCAGAATGTACAGTGGGTTGAACAATTATAGCAATGTATCTATAACTATATATAGATACAGAGAAAATATATCCAAACCAGGACTGAGTCCCACAAGCCAAAATATTGAGATTGGTTATTTCTACATGGTAAACATTTCTTGTTGGGGGCGGTCAGAAGATGGGAGGTGAGCAGGCAGGAGATAATTTCTAAAATTTCTTCAATAAACATATTTTTAATATAAAAATTACTTTTTGAAAAAAACAACATGTATGTAATTTTATTGGCTCCAAGTTGAGACTCAAAACATCTTAATGCTCAAGGTATTTTTCATTTAATGAATGTTTTTCCTGATGGTGCTATCACATGTTATCCTGTCATCACTGCAGGTAGTAGTACGACCTGAAAAGTATCTGGAGAAAATGCTTGTGTTGGTCATTCCCCTAAAAGAGAGCTGGAAGTAAAAAGGCTGGAAGAGGCCTTTATCCCTTCTCAAGTTACCCCACATGAGCATCCAACCAAATGACTAAGTCCTTCAGCCACACAGCCTCGGCTCTTGCGTCCTCTGTGGTCCCTCAAAACCCCAAGGAGTGTGTGTCAGTGTACAGTACGCCAGCTGCCTGGGTGGGGAGGGAGACGCTATCATTTAATGAACGACTTCTTCCTGTGTCACTTACTCCTTGCCAACCTGAGGGCATCTGTGGATTCTAACCCGGGAGAAAACACAGACAAATAAACACAAAATACTTTACACACTGAACTTCCTGAAGCAAAATCGCAGATACTGACTCAAGTCTTGGTTAACAAGTTGCCTCAATAAATGGTATCCTAAGATCTCTGCTAAGTTCTAACACTGACCAAATTATCAGGATCATTGTTTTCTCATCGAATGCTGCACCTCCCACTTCTAACTGGTGGTGGCCCTTGGTGGAACAGTGTGTTCATGGCATTAGAGTTCATATATGAAGCAGCAAATATTTTAATGTGCCAGGAATTATGAGATTTAATGTGAGGAGTCATAAAACCTCACTGAGGTACTTTATAAAGCAGGACCCCACAGGAAACATCTGTTTATTTATAAGCATCCATTACTTAGCCAGAAACTAAGTCCTTTCCAAACACTAAAATCTTTTGAAAAACCTTGATAGATGCTTAGTCCTCTCATTAATATCTGACTTTGAGGAACTACAAGGAAGTTATTCTGAGTCATATCTAACTACGCAACAAGATGATAAAGATAGGTACTATTTTGATGTATAAAATTAATGTTTATACCATGAAATTAAATAAAGAATAAATGAATAGGCTTTTTTTTTAATTTCATGAGTTTGCAAGCTGCTCATGGAAAAACAAAAGGTTGTATCATGATATAAGCATACATGACATTAAAAAGACCCAGTTGTCTTATTAACTGAAAGTTAGCACTGAATTGACTGATACTGAATAATTACAACTTTAATAGTAACATGAATTCAAAGTGTTGGTAAAACATACTCGGATGTAGGAAAGCACATGATGACCAATTTGTAAGCTGATGTAAAAGGGACTGCTTAATTGAAATGGGGCAATGGAAGCCAGTGATTTGCTCAACTGGCCTTTACCACAAAGCTTCCATAAACAACCGTAGTATCTGAATCTAGAAACCACCAAATAATTAGCTTAAAAAATACAAAGGTAGACCTAGGGTTGAATACTTTCACCCTGACTTGTCATCCCAATATGGTCCTCAATTAAAACAAATATCCTGTAACCTTTTACTTACCCACAGGCACTTCACAGGAGCCCTTTTCTTAAATTCACCTTCCGTCCTCTCTGTATTTCATTTTGTTTTATTTGGGCTGAGATATTCATCTTAAAGGGTTTTCCCTCAAGGTCTCCTTTTGAGTCATCAGGGACAAAAGACCATTTAAGTCTTTAGTTTCAGTTCTGATAACAGCAGCATTTCCCAATAATATATTTACAAAGAGACTATGGAGATCAATGAATCAACAATAGCAATGTGGCTATTGTTGTGGCTACTGGTCCTGTTCCCATGGCTATGAACCTGAGTCACTTTTTTTAAGTTCCCAACCAGGGATTGAACTCATGTCCCCTGCAGTGGGAGCACAGCACCCTAACCACTGGACTACCAGGGAATTCCCAGAGTCACTTTTCAAATACATACATGTACATGTGCACACAGGTGCACATGTGTACACACACACACACGTGAACACACAATTGGTTTAAAGGGACTGATTTATATACACTGCCCTTCACATTCTGTTTCCTTACCCTCTCAGTTTTGTCACCTCATTTTCTTCTAGACAATTTCTCAGAGAATCACTCATTGGATTCGTTTATATCTCTTCTCGTAAAATTCATACATGCAAGAAGAGTGAGTCAGGGTTTTTTGTTTGTTTGCTTGTTTTGTGAATTATGATTAGTCTAGCACAAATGAATTTAAGTTTGAGATCATAAACTCAAATACCTGTAGGATCCAACAAAATTATACAAATGAATAAAGAGGACTGAGAGAAAGCAATGCAAGCATGACAATAAATGGCAACTGGACCTCAGTGTTGAGCAGTAACCGGGAGTGCTGTGGACTGTGGCAAATCAGAGAGCGCTAGCCTAGTCACCAGAGGGCACACATTATTCAGGAAAAGCATTTGTTACTAGATGGGAATGTAGACCCCAAAAGTGCTAAGTCTTCCTATTGAAGAGAAGTCAGAAATGTAGACTATTTTTCTAATGTAAAATCTTTCATTTTGTAAAATATCAAGTGAGCATCTCATTTTTATAATGCAACTTTTCTCAGGCTCCTAAGGGTCTCATTTGGCCTGTGGCAGTTAACCATCTACGGTTTAACACCAGAATAGCATTTATTGACAGTAAGTTTAATTATGGGATACATAATGTATAAGATATAAAGAGCTTATAGCAGGTGACAATGCAAAAATGAGGAAGAAACATAAAATGGAGAGAAATGCAGAAAGTGAGATTGGAAGAAAATAAACTATTAACATTGATTTTTCTCAGAGTGGTAGAATTTGTCCTTTTCACTCTGTTTTAAAATTTTTCTATAAATAATCAGGAAAAAATATATTCTATTCCATAGGATCAAACTTATTATTAAAAGTAGCTCAAAAAATTGAAAATACTCGTATTTTCTCATATGAATATTATACTTATATTCATGCACAGATCTGTTTACCATAATTCAGCCCCACAGTTTCAAACACTTTATCACAACTGAAATGTCAACCAGTTCACCATGATCACATCATAAATAAAAAAAGTGAAGTAAAAGTCACTCAATCATGTCCAACTCTTTGTGACCACATGGACTGTATAGTCAATGGAACTCCCCAGGTCAGAATACTGGAGTGGGCAGTCTTACCCTTCTCCAGGGGATCTTCCCAACCCAGGGATCAAACCCACGTCTCCCACATTGTGGGCAGATTCTTTTCCAGCTGAGCCACAAGGGAAGACCATATACAAAAAATCTTTCATTAAAAATTAAATGAGAGAGAGCGATCAAGATGGCAGAGTAGGAGGTGAAAAATTAAAATAGCCATTTTCAAAACGAGTCATAGTGTCTCCCCAAAATTAGTGTTTAAGTTGTGTTAGCAATTTCTTAAAAGTTCATGCTAAACAAGACCATTGTTATCAATTCACATGAGAGCAATCCAAGTTTATGCCCCAACCAATAATGCCAAAGAAGATAATGTTGAACAGTTCCATGAAGACCTAAAAGACCTTCTAAACAAAAACCAAAAAATGTGTTCTTTTCATCATAGGGGACTGGAAAGCAAAAGTAGGAAGTCAAGAGATACCTGGAATAACAGACGAGTTTGACTTTGGAGTACAAAATGAAGCAGGGCAAAGTCTAATAGTTTTGCCAAGAGAAGACTCTACACATGGACATCACCAGATGGTCAATACTGATATCAGATTGATTCTATTCTTTGCAGCTGAAGATAGAGAAGTATTATACAGTAAGCAGAAACAAGGACCAGAAGCTGACTGTGGCTCAGGTCATGAACTTCTTATGGCAAAATTCAGACTTTACTTGAAGAAAGTAGGGAAAACCACTAGGCCATCAGGTATGATATAAATCAAATCCCTTATGATTATACAGTGGAAGTGAGAAATAGAGTCAAGGAATCAGATCTGATACATAGAGTGTCTGAAGAACTNTCATGAACTTCTTATGGCAAAATTCAGACTTTACTTGAAGAAAGTAGGGAAAACCACTAGGCCATCAGGTATGATATAAATCAAATCCCTTATGATTATACAGTGGAAGTGAGAAATAGAGTCAAGGAATCAGATCTGATACATAGAGTGTCTGAAGAACTATGGATTGAGGTTCCTAACACTGTATAGGAAGCAGTGACCAAACCATCCCCAAGAAAAAGAAATGCAAGAGGGCAAAGTGGTTGTCTGAGAAGGTTTTACAAACAGCTGAGAAAAGAGGACATGTGAAAGGCAAAGGACAAAAGGAAAGATATAACCATCTGAATGCAGAGTTCCGAAGAACAGCAAGGAGAGATTTAAAAAGTCTTCCTAACTTATCAATGCAAAGAAACAGAAAAACAACCCTTGTAGCTCAGCTGGTAAAGAATTTGCCTATAATGTGGGAGACCTGGGTTCAATCCCTGAGTTGGGAAGATCCCGTGGGGAAGGGAAAGACTACCGACTCCAGTATTCCGGCCTGGAGAACTGCATGGACAGAAAAGTCCATAGGGTCACAAAGAGTCGGACATGACTGAGTGACTTTCACTTTCAAAAGAATATTTCATGCAAAGATGGGAATAAAGGACAGAACTGGTATGGACCTAAAAGCAGCAGAAGATATTAAGAAGAGGTGGCAAGAATACACAGAAGAACTGTATGAAAAACGTCCTAATGACCCAGATAACCACTATGGTGTGATCACTTACCTAAAGCCAGACATGCTGGAATTTGAGGTCAAGTGGGCCTTAGAAAGCATCACTATAAACAAAGCTAGTAGAGGTGATGGAATTCCAGCTAAGCTATTTCAAATACTAGAAGATGATGCTGTGGAACTGTTGCACTCAATATGCCAGCAAATTTAGGAAATTCAGCAATGTCCACAGGACTGGAAAAGGTCAGGTTTCATTCCAATTTCAAAGAAGGGCAATGCCAAAGAATGTACAAACTACAGCACAATATCACTTCCTATGTGAGAGAGGTAATGATCAAAATCCTCCAAGTTAGGCTTCAACAGTATGTGAATCTAGAATTTCCAGATGTATAAGCTGGATTTAGAAAAGGAAAAAGAACCAGAGATCAAATTGCCAACATCTGTTGGATCACAGAAAAAGCAAGGGAATTCCAGAAAAACATCTGCTTCCTTGACTACACTAAAGCCTTTGACTGTGTGGATCACAACAAACTGTGGAAAATTCTTCAAGAGATGGGAATAGAGGGTAAAGAGACAGCCTGGGAAGGGGGGGCGGGGGGGGGACAAACAGTGCATCCCCAAATCCTCCCACTTTAGCTCTTCTCGCAGTCTTGCTTTGCTGCTTCTGCGGCTTTTAAGGTCTGGCGGCAAAGGAATGCTCCCCACCCGCGACCGCGGTCCTCACTTTCAGCTCAGACGCGCTGATGTGAAGACTGGTCTTGTCCTTCCAGAGCGGCACCGTGTCCGGGTGCGGGGTGCACGCGGGATCTGAGCCCGAGAACCTGAGCCTGGGGCAGCCGAGCCGTTGAGTAGCTGAAAGGACGGCCGCCGGGAGACAGCCTGGCCGAGCGCCCGCCCGGACCCGCTCCCTACCTGCCCCCGCCCGCCACCTCGCCCGCGCCGGGGGACAGGTCGCCCTGCCCTCTCTCCGCCCGGCGGCGCCCCATGTCCCCGGACACCTGAGCGCCGGCCGCGCCGAGAAGCCTTCCGCGGGGACAGGAACCGGTGCCCTTCCTCGAGAGGAAGATGGGGCTGGAGAGGCTTTCCCCGGGGATGCTCGCGTGGCTGGCGGCCGCGGGGGCTGTCCTCTGCGCGGAGCTAGGGGTCTGCGCTGGCCTCGACTATGACTACACTTTCGGTGGCTATGGAGAGGATGAGGCGGAGGCGCTGGACTACAAGGACCCGTGCAAAGCCGGTGAGTGCCCTCTCGGGGCAGGACGGCGGGGGCAAGGCTGGCGCTGGGCGGGCGCCGGGTCTCACCTGTCTCCTTCTCACCCCTCCCCACCCCGAAGGGCCGCGCGGCCCCCGCAGCCGCAGCTCTGCGCCGGCGGGACTGGGTGCGGAGCGCGGTCTCCAAGTTTGGAACCTCCGGTAGTTCCTCCGCCCCACCCCCGCCCCGGCGCGGCGTGACGAACTGCGGACGCAGCCGCTGGGGCTCCGAGCCCGGCGCCTGCGGCCCTGCGCTCCGCGGGCGGCGCCGCCCTGGTGCCCGGGCGGGCGGGCTTAGAGTCGGGACACCTTCGCCCCCTCTCGGCCAGGGTCCTGCGGGCGTTCCAGGCACAGAAGGCATGGGATGCCCTCGAAAGCTCCCGAGCTGGATGGATTTAAGCGCGCATTTGCCCATTTCAGGAAACCTTAAAAACACTTCCAAGTTGCCGTCCCATTCAAGCTTCTCTCTCCCTCAATCCGGGTTCTGCGGTGGGACGCGGACACTCCGCCCGGCCCTCCTCCCGCAGCCTGAAGTCTGAGACACACGCCCTGTTTCCGGGCCCTGATCTGCCGAGTTGAGGCCGAGGTGACCAGGGGTTGGTGGACCGGCCATTCTCTTGCGAGGAAAGTGGTCACGAGGTTGCTGGGCCCGATTCGGTGAGAGTCTGTGAGCAGAAAGCACGTTTTGCCCCATCTCAAGAGGAAGGGGGAGGCAAAATCCCTAAAGTAGATTCTGTGAGGGTGGTCTGCATGTGACTCCACACCTCTTTTGACCTCTCTTGAGCCTGAAGTTAAGAAAGATGTACGCAAATGAAGGAAAATGCTGGAAATTCTCGTTAATTTGCACCTTTGATGACACATTGTTCTAACAAGGAGAGTATGCTAATAACAAGCAGTATATGTGTTCAGGTTATCAGATCTTTCGCAGTTCACTCTTACTTCACGTACTTCTTCAAAACTTGGAGTAGCTTAGCAGAAACATGTCAGTCTGGAATTCCGAGTTCTGATTTAATTCAATTTTGCTTATGTTTCCTCATCACCTTTAACCCTCAGCCTATCCCACCAGAAGTTTCCTGGGCCTTCCTTGATGGTTTAGAGGACCAAGACACCTTTCGGCTGTGGTGGATTGCTAGAGGCTGGGCTGCCAGAACTCAGTACTATACATCTCCCTAAACCTACCTTTTATTGAGAGATTTGTTTTGAATAATGTTTGCGACTGGGTGAAAATTGAAAATTTTCTTGTTTTAGGTAAGGTAAAAATGAAGTATATTATTTCTCAAATTTGTCTAGGAAAACATCTATTTGCTCTGTTGTGTGAAAGATTCAAGCAACTACCAGTATAAGATGGTCTGATTTCAGGAAAATTAATATAGTTTTCTCTGCATGTTAAAAGCTTATGTTTTTAAAAATCATTAACTTAAGATATGAATATGCTGCTGCTGCTGCTGCTAAGTCGCTTCAGTTATGTCCGACTCCATGCGACCACATAGAGGGCAGCCCACCAGGCTCCTCTGTCCCTGGGATTCTCCAGGCAAGAACGCTGGAGTGGGTTGCCATTTCCTTCTCCAAAGCATGCATGCATGCTAAGTCGATTCAGTCGTGTCCGACTCTGTGCGACCCTATGGACAGCAGCCCTCCAGGCTCCTCTGTCCACAGGATTCTCCAGGCAAGAATGCTGGAGTGGGTTGCCATTTCCTTCTCCAAAATATGAATATAAGACATGTCAAAAGTTAGCTAATTCATTTTCAGAAGTTCCATTGTTTCAGACTGAACTTTAGAAATTGCTCAGAAGAGTCTGTGAACCTGTGTTATTTTTGTCTAAAGAGTGTTTGAAGTTTTACAATTTACTTGTACTAAGTGTATTGAAACACATCTCAAGCATAAATGTCCATTTTCCTCAGCACATAAACGTTCAGGCAAGAAAAAAAAAAAAAAACTTTAAGAGTATTTACTTTTATTTTCCCTTTGCTGTTGCTGTTCAGTTGCTAAGTCCAACTCTTTGCGCCCACTTGGACTGCAGCATGCCAAGAACAGGGAAGTCACCCTGTTCTTCACTGTCTTCTGGAGTTTGCTCAAACTCATGTCTACTGAGTCGATAATGCCATCCAGTCATCTCATCCTCTGTTGCCCCCTTCTCCTCCTGCCTTCAATCCTTCCCAGCATCAGGGTCTTTTCCAGTGAGTTGGGCTCTTTGCATCAGGTGGCCAAAGTATTGGAGTGTCAGCTTCAGCATCACTCCTTCCAATGAATATTCAGGGTTGAGACTGACTGTTTTGAGCTCCTTGGAGTCCAAGGGACTCAAGAGTCTTCTCCAGCACCACAACTCGAAAGCAACAATTCTTCTGCTCTCAGCCTTCTCTATGATCCAACTCTCACATTTGTATATGACTACTGGAAAAAACATAGCTTAGCCTCTACAGACCTTTTTCTGCCAAGTGATGTCTCTATTTTTTAATACACTCTCCAGGTTTGTCACAGCTTTCCTTTCGAGGAGCAAGTATTTTAAATTTCATGGCTGCAGTCAGTGTTTGCAGTGATTTTGGAGCCCAAGAAAATAAAATTTGTCACTGTTTCCACTTTTTCACCATCTATTAGCCATGGAGTAATGAGACCAGTTGCCATGATCTTAGTTCTCTGAGTATTGAGTTTTAGGCCAGGTTTTTCTCTCTCTTCTTTCACCCTCAGCAAGATGCTCTTTAGTTCCTCTTCACTTTCTTCTATTAGAGTGGTGTCATCTGCATATCTGAGGTTGTTGATTTTTCTCCTGGCAATCTGAATTCCAGTTTGTGAGTCATCCAGCCTGTCATTTTACATGATGTACTCTGCATATAAGTTAAATAAGCAGGGTCACAGTATATAGCCTTGACATACTTCTTTCCCAATTTGAACCAATCCATTGTTCCTTTACTAATGGTTTGTTTTTGAACAGAGCTGTTGAAGATAATAATAAAATCAAATATGAATGGATTATGACTCTAACTTTATTTCTTCCCTATTTTTGTGTACAAGAGCTAAACCTATACATGTGTGCAGTAAAAGAGAAATAAGAATGGTCCAAATGGAAGACTGGGAAGCACAGCCACAATCTGAGATCACTTTTAAATGATTATTGTTGCTTTTTTAACTTGGTGAAGTGAAAGGCTTTAATTTACTATCTTGGATAAAGCGTAGCAAAATCTTAGTGCCACCTTTTGGTACTATGTAAGAGAAAAAAAAGTAATAACAGGGAAAATTCATAGTACATTGAAATCCCAGTCAAAGAAGGCCACTAAAATGAGAAAGATGAAGACAAATATGTGAAAGATAAACAAAAAGCAAGAGGGGATGCTCTCCAGATTCCAAGGTACCTTTGATCTGCCCTTCCCCAAGAGGTGAGTGGAGGTTATGGCCTACTGAAAAAAGTACCCTTCTCTTTAGAAAGAAACAAGGGTCCTAAGTTTCCTGAAACTATATTGTGGTTTGATGTCATAGTGATAGCATAGCTTTACAGTTTCAGAGCATTTGAGTACATTATTTCAGCTCAATACAACACTCCAAATGGTGGAATTTGTTAATGCCACCATTACCCAGATAGAAAAACAGATGCTCCATGAAGTCAAACAATTTGTTAAGATTACTCAGAACTTGATTTCAAGCCTCCTGGCTGTAAAGTTCACTTGTTTGAAACAATTACAGTCCATTCTTAATTGGCCTTTTGGAGAACTTCCTTGAAATGGGAAGAGTAGAAGTTTGTCCAGGTTTATCTGAGTCTAGACTAGTAGAAATGCATTTGCTTTATCTGATATTAATGAAATGACTAAGAACATAGTTTCACTTTGCTAAATATAGTAAAAATATAAAGTCCTTGAGGACAGAGATCATAACTGATTTTTAATGTTTATCACAGGAATGGATTAACATTGTTAGGTATCTGGAAAGTTCTCAATACCTCCTCATATCTATAGACTATTAATATTGGTCTTCATCCCTCATCTACATCTCATTCTAACAAGATCAAGTGTTATCCAAGAAGAAATATTCTTCACTATAACTTGTTAGAGTTGTGCCATTCTTAGTATATTTGTGAAGCAATATAACTTGTATACCTTTCAGAACTCTGATTTCAAGTTCATGAAACTATAGGACAGAAAGGAAACTTTTGTTAACTTTGATTTAGAAATATATTTTTGATATAAGTAAAAGTAGATAGGGGCTTCCCTGTTGGCTCAGTGGTGAAGAATCCGCCTGCCAGTGCAGGAAAAACTGGTTTGATCCCTGGATCTGGACGATCCCCAGGAAAACTAAATGGCCACACACTCTGGTATTCTTGCCTGGGAAATCCCATAGATAGAGGAGGGCTACAGTCCATGGGGTCCCAAAAGGGTTGGACTCGACATAGGGACTAAATAACACCAGAAGTAGGTAAGTCAGTGTAGCACAGCCTCAGATGTATTTGTATAGCCAAATCTATTAGTCCAGAAAATAGATAATTGACCTCTCTATATAAACAGACACAAAGATGCAGATAGTTCAAAAGAATGTCTATCTTACACATTAAGATGTCAGCACAATACATAGTCATCTGAATTTGCGATTAGATTTATCTTACTTTCTCTAGTTCAGAAGGGTCTTGAGAGATGCTGGAAAGCTGATACTGCAGGAAGTCATTCCAGAACAGAGACCAAGATGTCCTGTTTCATGGTTGTGCTGTACCAATAGGTGTTAATCTGAGTGTCTGTGAAGAGTCTGGGCAAATCTGGGGTGCAAATTAATCTCTCATATTTGTCTAAAGATTAGCTGGAAAAGATTACGTGCGAAACCAACTCTGTATTCTCTCTCTACCCTCTTCCTTCCTTCCTTCCTCCCTCCCTCCCCTACCCCCTCCATCCTTTCCTCCCTTTTCTCTTTTTGTATTTAAGGAGATGTCAGGAAATCACAGACAATTGAAAATATAATATCTAAAGAGGGAGACTGAAGAAATTAGAATTTTGAATGATGAGTGGAGGCTG
>SJYX01009603.1:6689-65596 GCA_006410675.1 Oreotragus oreotragus | reverse complement strand
GCTGATAAGACCAATTAGCAAGGGTACTTTTATCCTCTTAAACAAATGTGAATACTCTGAAAACAAGACTTTCCTACTTTTAATCTGAGTAAATGGTTTCATTTTCTTGAAAAAATCTGAGCATGATTAAAGGTCAGTGACTTGCAAGGTTGAATTTGTCCTTAGAGTGGCTTATTAGAAATAGGCTTTTGGCATTGTAAAGGGTTATTCTTTTTTGCTTTTCTTCATAACCAGTGTTCTAGTATACTAATTCTAAGGGAAATTTTCATAAATTTATCATCTCTCAGTAAGATCTTATCACTTTTTTGGCTGTCAGTATTATACTTTCCAGCTTCCTTGGCAGCCTCCTAAGTATGCCAGTTTAGAATTTGATGTTCAACTCTATGCCTTAATATAATATTAAATATCCAAACATGTATTTATTGCTTGGCATCACTTTAGGTGGCCAAACTCTCATGTTAAAAATGCATTTTATAAAGCTGCTTCTCTTAAACAGTCTCTTCTGTTTTAGTTTTCATTCCTCAGGTCTTGATTTTTTTTCTCCTCCTGCCTCTGCTGCCCACTGAAAAATGATCAAAATACAGTGTTTGCAAAAGGGATGGATAAGAATTTTATATCGTTGAATTCTATTCATCACTTGCCAGTAGTTGTTCTTTAGCCCTTGTCCTGACAGCCACACTGATTTTTTATTTCCTTTTTCTTTTGGTTCACCAATGGCAGTTACTGATACTAGTTAGGAATAAGATAGTTTTTTTTTCTTAAATATGTCCTCTCAGACTAATACAGCTCTAAAGCTCCTTTTTGTTTGCTTTTTACAGTCTCCTGAGATCTTCCCACTTTTTATCTCTGAAGAGGGTGGTGTGCTTTGCAAATTTAAAATTTAACTTGCATCCATTCTCTGAGGTAGTTTGTGTAATAATTCATGGAACCTTTATGGTTTCCATTCAAGTAGATGCTCTTTGAGGCTTCCTTTCTCTCTTTGGGCCTCCTTAGCCCATAGTGGGATATTTAAAAGTGTGTAAGGTCCATAACTTTTACTCTTGCCCTCATAATGGCCCATTTTTCTACAAATGTCTAGTATATACCATATATATAATTTCTTCTACAGAAATCATATAACCCCCCATCATGCATATGTATGAATACTATTTTGTATGTTTTAGCAACTTTCCCTGATTTAAAATTTAGACTAATTTGCCTGTAATTCCACCACCATATTCTTTTTATACTTTAAGGAGATTAGTCACATTAATGATCCTTTAGGTGTCTCAATCATGAGTGTACTGGACAGAGGTTAACCCTTAAATGTTTCTAGAACTCAGGTAGATAGTATCAAATGCTAGTGATTTACTATCATTAATATATATATTTTTCTTTTTAGACTATTACCTGTTGTTTCTAATAGCATATCAGCACATATGCTTAAAATATTTAAAACTAGGACCTTCCCTAAGCTTTTCTAAGAATGCTTAGAAAAGATAGAAGCGAATAATCCATTTAAAATGCAACCTTGCACATCCTGCTGGGTCTATCTGGGACCATGCTGGGACCATTCTGGGGACGAGGAGGAGGAGGAAGGGGGTTGTGCTTCTCCCCCAAACTTTAGGGACACCCTCTCCTGCCACAGCATTTTGAGCCCACCAGATAGGCCTGGGGTAGGCCAGGGCTCAGGTGCCTGGCAAGATTCCTGGGGATGTGACATTTCCTATACTAGGGGAATTTTGAGGATTCTTACACTTCTTTCATATTCCAATATACGGAATTAATTAATTGTGGACTTATCATTCCTAAATTAAGGAGAAAGAGTCCTCTCCCCAACCCTGGATACAATAGAGTGATTTAACAATGTGACTTCAGTGGTTTATTTCCTTTAGTTATCTATTAAAAAATGATATGAGAGGAACATTTTAAAAAAATACAGTGTCAAAGCTATGGAATGAATTGCATAAAATGTGTTCTTTCTCAGAAATCAGAAACAGGCCTCCTTATTTAGTTCTTGTTATCATTAGCCCTGAAAATGGGATATTGACTACTAAATTTTGAGATATTGTGAGCTGGCTAATGGAATACTTGTTTTGTCAGCTCCTTACAAAATGCATGCTAATCCAGTCAAGCTACATTTGTATTAACAAGTATGGTAAATTAAGTGTTAATTGAGATTAAAAAAATGAGCCAATGAGGTGTTTGTCTTAATCAGCTCTTCTCCTGAAATTTATATTTATAGTTTAACCTAAAATATTTGCCATTGGCCATATTAAAACAAAACAAAACAAAACAAAACTTCTCAAATGGTAATAGTTCTAAAAAGTTGAAACCATGATGATCAGAAGTGCTTCCAAATATAGTAGTTTTTTCAAAACAAAATCTAATTTTATGTATTAATATGCTACTAAAGCATTCATCTTAATGTTTAAGATGACATTTCAACAATTTCTAACACACTGCACCATTTTACAAATCAGGAAGTTGTTACGGAGGTGGAGACACAAACCTTATATTTACTATCAGCATCTGGTGTCTTCTGTGTTGATGAACTTCCTATGTTTAGTTTGGTGATGGGTGAGGAAGAGGTAGGATAGTTTCTGTATTCCTTACATTTCTCACTTATGTTAAATTGTCAGCACTTGGATTGTGTGCCACAGCAGCAACTCGAGCGGACCCTGGCTTGGCAGCTGTTATGAGCAAGCTCAGAATTCTCTTTGGCCATGAATGGATTTGGAATGTTTATTAAGCAGCATTGGGCTTACCTTGACATCAGTTCACTGGACTGACTGTTCTGAAAGGATGGAGCTCCATCCCTCTTCCCATGATCTATCTGACCTAAGTGCCTCGAGTTGCAGTTTATAGTTTGTGTTTTGTACTCAGGTTATTGTGTTACTAAGTATCTTTCATTGCATAAAAGTTAAACCTTTAAGATACCCCAGGGAAGAGCATCAAACATAATTAGAAAAGAGCCAGATTGCTCTTTTGCTAGATAATAAATACTTGGACCCTATTATACCTCACATGTCTAGGAATTGCCTTCATGACTCATGTCAAAGTAACACAGCTCATATTTTTACATTGTAAAATGTCTCTTCTCCTCACTATATCCCTATCAGTTAACATGGTTGTTAACCCTTCTGGACACATGAAGAAACTGAAACACAGAAGGATCCAGTGGCTGGGCTGTCATCCCAGTTGATAAGCAGTGAGCACTTGACCTTAGGTTTGGTATTCAACGCCTTTCGTCTTAAGAATCCCCTTCACTGGTTCTCCTGTCAGCACAAATGTATTAAGACTGACAATTGAAATGATAGTATTTGTGTCATGATCGTTCATCCGTGGTAATTTTTTTTTCAGTGAGCCTACATCTTGCCTTCAACATTCTTGCATTTGATAACCTACATACTATACTGTTAAAGTCAGGCCAATACTTTCAATTGCGTGGAGTATTGGGCAGATGCTACTCCCTTTCAAGAGAGTATTTTCTAAGTGTAAAATCACAAATTAAATGCCCCAACTGTGTAAAAGACAAATGAAAATGAACACGACTAATTCTAATATATATTTGAGTGCAAAGTATTGTAGGGGAGAAACTGCTGTATGTTGCCCCAAGTATATAAACTGTGACAGCAGGCTTTCCATGTAGTTTAGGGGAGGAGTTGGATTTGAGTAGAATTCAGTCGTTAATGTCTGGTTCTTGGCACAGGACTTGCTTTTTGTGTGGTACCATTAAATTGTTTCACACTTTAGATTGCTCTCTGTGTATTCATTGAACTCTTGCTTCAGTTCAGTTCAGTCGCTCAGTCGTGTCTGACTCTCTGCGACCCCATGAATCGCAGCATGCCAGGCCTCCCTGTCCATCACCAACTCCCAGAGTTCACTCCCAGAGTTCACTGACATCGAGTCAGTGATGCCATCCAGCCATCTCATCCTCTGTCATCCCCTTCTCCTCCTGCCCCCAATCCCTCCCAGCATCAGAGTCTTTTCCAATGAGTCAACTCTTCGCATGAGGTGGCCAAAGTACTGGAGTTTCAGCTTCAGCATCATTCCCTCCAAAGAAATCCCAGGGCTGATCTCCTTCAGAATGGACTGGTTGGATCTCCTTGCAGTCCAAGGGACTCTCAAGAGTCTTCTCCAGCACCACAGTTCAAAAGCATCAATTCTTCGGTGCTCAGCCTTCTTCACAGTCCAACTCTCACATCCATACATGACCACTGGAATAGTACTGGAGTTTCAACTTCAGCATCATTCCCTCCAAAGAAATCCCAGGGCTGATCTCCTTCAGAATGGCAGACAACACCACTCTAATAGCAGAAAGCAAGAGGAACTAAGAGACTCTTGATGAAGGTGAAAAAGGAGAGTGAAAAAGCTGGCTTAAAATTCAACATTGAAAAAACTAAGATCATGGCATCCAATCCCATCACTTCATGACAAATAGATGGGGATACAATAGAAACAGTGACAGACTTTATTTTCTTGAGTTCCAAAATCACTGCAGATGGTGACTGAAGCAATAAAATTAAAATAATGCTTGCTCCTTAGAAGGAATGCTATGACAAGCCTAGACAACTCATTAAAAAGGAGAGACTTCACTTTGCTGACAAAGGTTTGAAGAGTCAAAGCTATGTTTTTTCCCAGTAGTCATGTATGGATTTGAGAATTGGACCATAAAGATTGACTGAAGCAATAAAATTAAAATAATGCTTGCTCCTTAGAAGGAATGCTATGACAAGCCTAGACAACTCATTAAAAAGGAGAGACTTCACTTTGCTGACAAAGGTTTGAAGAGTCAAAGCTATGTTTTTTCCCAGTAGTCATGTATGGATTTGAGAATTGGACCATAAAGATGGCTGAGCACTGAAGAATTGATGCATTTGAACTGTGGTGTTGGAGAAGACTCTTGAGAGTCTCTTGGACTGCAAGGAGATCCAACCACTCCATCTCCAAGGAAATCAACTCTGAATATTCATTGGAAGGACTGATGCTGAAGCTGAAACTCCAATACTTGGCCACCTGATGCGAAGAGCCAACTCATTGGAAAAGACCCTGATGCTGGGAAAGATTGAGGGCTGGATGAGAAGAGGATGACAAAGGATGAGATGGCTGGATGGCATCACTGATTCAAAGGACATGAGTATGAACAAATTATGGGTGATACTGAAGGACATGGCATGCTGCAGCCCATGGGATTACAAAGAGGTGGACACGACTGAGCAAATGAACAGCAGCAAAATCAATGCAATAATAAGATAGTGTCTTACATATATGTTGTGTCCTGAGTAGGTATTTTTTGAAAGATGATTATGTTAATGATCATCTAAATGTCCTTAAAAGTCATGATTTAAGACAGTAAATAACATGTCCCGTAGTACTTCTCTTGAAACTAAACTTACCCAGTAACTCGACCCTTGGATGCTCTTAGAGTAAACAAGGGAAGGAAAACCAAGAGAAGAAACACAGATACTCCTCTGTCCCCACGAAACCCTGATATTCATAAATTCTTCCCTGACAAAAATATTTAAACTCTCAAAACAGTTTCCCCCCTTTCTACACTCTGGAAGTGGGGTTACAATCAGTACCAAACTGAGGCAAGGAGCAAGAAAAGTGAGGAGCACATGTCATTTCTCTTTATTAATCATACACTGTTGCACTCGGAACATGAGGTCACCATATATTCCCGCAAGTCAGACAGAAGACTATCAGGTAGACATGTCTCAGGGGGAATCCCAGAGCCTTATGTAATCACTGTTATCTCTTTGCTAGATCTGTGTTATTTACATGTAACCAGAAATACTAAAAGAAAAAAAAAGAAAAGTGAACAGAGGCAGTGCTCTTAAGAGCACACACAGAAGATCACAGAGAAAAGATTCCAGACAGCAGGGAACCTACAAATTATGGTGAACCATTAAATCTCCAAATGTTCCAGAATGATTGAACAAGACAGCCATCTAGAGAAAGTGAAAGTGAAGTCGCTCAGTCATGTCTGACTCTTTGCGACCCCATGGGCTGTAGCCTACCAGGCTCCTCTGTCCATGGGACTTTCCAGGCAATAGTCCTGGAGTGGACTGCCATTTCCTTCTCCAGGGATCGAATCTGGGTCTCCCACATTGTAGACAGACGCTTCACCATCTGAGCCACCAGGGAAGTCCTGCCATCTAGAGAGGCCTCCTGAAATTTAACAAAAGTTTTGGAACTACTGTTTTCCTACAGCCGAATCTCTTCTGCTTCTGGGTATGGGTTTTTTGCCCTCTTGTGTATTTTTAAATAAACAAACTTCATTATTATAGAAATACATGTATTAAGTGAAGTGTATATGCTTTCCCTCCTGGGTCATCTGTGGCCATCTCACTCCCTTCAAGACCTAAGCTGCTGATCTCTGGCAGCATCTCTCTCCCTCTTGGATGGAGGTTGACAGCTCAGGTGGAAGAACAGCCATGATGTCTAAGTACAGAGTCTGTTGCTATTTGAAATGGATTACAATGGCAAAATTCTTGTCAATTTCACTCACAGTAGGTGGAAGCAAGAGATCATTCTTAAGTGAGAGTCAGGCATCACTCCTCCTGTGCAGCTTCCAGGACTGAGTATACAGTAGATACAAAATGAAAAGACACACTCAGAAACACACACACACACACACATATACACACACACTCATTCACTGCTGGAATGTTTCCAGGGCAGATATTCCAATTTGTGCCCCCTCGTGTGCCTCCTATATAGGCAATACTATAAGGAATTACATATGCCCAACAGTAGGCTATAATTTTATTGATAGGCTCTGATGACATTATAAAATCCATAAGGGCAAAGAGCAAGTGATTTGCTCATGTCACTAGAAATTCAATACAAAATTATAGCTTTCATTTAGAAGCCTTTTTAGAACTTTTTAAAAAATCAGTCATGATGCATAGTTATCAATATCTGTATGCCCACGATGACAAGACAGGAAAAAATGCCAAGCCAACATCTCCACAGAAAATCACCCCAAATTCTTCAATAGCACAAGGAAATTACTGATTTTGCAAAATTTTATATAAATTTTGAACAATATGGCAAGCAGAAAATGAGAGCAAACTTGACTCATTGCCTAAAGAGTTCTATAAGAACTCAATTATATGGTTCAGTTCAGTCGCTCAGTCATGCCTGACTCTTTGTGACCCCATGGACTACAGCACGCCAGGCCTCCCTGTCCATCACCAACTCCAAGAGTTTACTCAGACTCATATCCATTGAGTTGGTGATGCCATCCATCTCATCCTCTATTGTCCCCTTCTCCTCCAGCCTTCAGTCTTTCCCAGCATCAGGGTCTTTTCCAATAAGTCAGTTCTTCACATCAGGTGGCCAAAGTATTGGAGTTTCAGCTTTAGCATCAGTCCTTCCAATGACTATTCAGGACTGATTTCCTCTAGGATGGATTGGTTGGATCTCCTTGCAGTCCAAGGGACTTTCAAGAGTCTTCTCCAACACCACGGTTCAAAAGCATCAATTTTTCTGCACTCAGCTTTCTTTATAGTCCAACTCTCACATCCATACATGACTACTGGAACAACCATAGCCTTGACTAGACGGACCTTTGTTGGCAATGTCTCTGCTTTTCCATATGCTGTCTAGGTTGGTCATAACTTTTCTTCCAAGGAGTAAGCGTCTTTTAATTTCATGGCTGCAGTCACCATCTGCAGTGATTTTGGAGCCCAGAAAAATAGTCTTTCATTGTTTCCACTGTTTCCCCATCTATTTGCCATGAAGTGATGGGACTGGATGCCATGATCTTCGTTTTCTGAATGTTGAGCTTTAAGCCAACATTTTCACTCTCCTCTTTCACTTTCATCAAGAAGCACTTTAGTTCTTCCTTGCTTTCTGCCATAAGGGTGGTGTCATCTGCATATTGGAGGTTATTGATATTTCTCCTGTCAATCTTGATTCCAGCTTGTGCTTCATCCAGCCCAGCATTTCTCATAATGTAATCTGCATATAAATTAAATAAGCAGGGTGACAATATACAACCTTGAAGTACTCCTTTTCCTATTTGGAACCAATTTGTTGTTCCATGTCCAGTTTTAACTGTTTCTTCTTAACCTGTATACAGATTTCTCAAGAGGCAGGTGAGTTGGTCTGGTATTCCCATGTCTTTCAGAATTTTCCACAGTTTGTTGCGGTCCACACAGTCAAAGGGTTTGGCATAGTCAATAAAGCAGAAATAGATGGAACTCTCTTGCTTTTTCAATGACCCAACAGATGTTGGCAATTTGATCTCTGGCTCCTCTGTCTTTTCTAAAACCAGCTTGAGTATCTGGAAGTTCACAGTTCAGGTACTGTTGAACCTGGTTAGAGAATTTTGAGTATTACTTTGCTAGCATGTGAAATGAGTACAATTGTGCAGTAGTGTGAGCATCTTTAGCATTGCCTTTCATTGGGATTATAGTGAAAACTGACCTTTTCCAGTCTTGTGGCCACCGCTGAATTTTCCAAATTTGCTGGCATACTGAGTACAGCACTTCCACAGCATCATCTTTTAGGATTTGAAATAGCTCAACTGAAATTCCATCACCTCCACTAGCTTTGTTCATGTGATGCTTCCTAAGGCCCACTTGACTTAACATTCCAGCATGTCTGGCTCTAGATGAGTGATTATACCATGTGATTATCTGGGTTGTGAAGATCTTTTTTGTATAGTTCTTCTGTGTATTCTTGCCACCTCTTCTTAATATCTCCTGCTTCTGTTAGGTCCATACCATTTCTGTCCTTTATTGGCCCATCTTTGTATGAAATGTTCCCTTCAGTTCAGTTCAGTTGCTCAGTCGTGTCCGACTCTTCGCGACCCAATGAACCGCAGCACGCCAGGCCTCCCTGTCCATCACCATCTCTCGAAGTTCACTCAGACACACGTCCATCGAGTCAGTGATGCCATCCAGCCATCTCATCCTCTGTCGTCCCCTTCTTCTCCTGCCCCCAATCCCTCCCAGCATCAGTCTTTTCCAACGGGTCAACTCTTTGCATGAGGGGGCCAAAGTACTGGAGTTTCAGCTTTAGCATCATTCCTTCCAAAGAAATCCCAGGGTTGATCTCCTTCAGAATGGACTGGTTGGATCTCCTTACAGTCCAAGGGACTCTCAAGAGTCTTCTCCAACACCACANTATGTGGAATCTAGAAAAATGGTTCTGAAAAAATCATTTACGATGCAGCAGTGGAGAAACGTACATAGAGAATAGACTTATGGACATGGGGGGAGGGGAGGAGAGGGTGAGATGTATGGAAAGAGTAACACGGAAACTTACATTCAGTTCAGTTCAGTTGCTCAGTCGTGTCAGACGCTTTGCGACCCTGTGAATTGCAGCACATCGGGCCTCCCTGTCCATCGCCAACTCCCGGAGTTCACCCAGACTCACGTCCATCGAGTCAGTGATGCCATCCAGCCATCTCATCCTCTGTCGTCCCCTTCTCCTCCTGCCCCCAATCCCTCCAAGTATCAGAGTCTTTTCCAATGAGTCAGTTCTTCACATGAGGTGGCCAAAGTACTGGAGTTTCAGCTTTAGCATCATTCCTTCCAAAGAAATCCCAGGGTTGATCTCCTTCAGAATGGACTGGTTGGATCTCCTTACAGTCCAAGGGACTCTCAAGAGTCTTCTCCAACACCACAGTTCAAAAGCATCAATTCTTCGGCGCTCAGCTTTCTTCACAATTTAACTCTCACATCCATACATGACTACTGGAAAAACCATAGCCTTGACTAGACGGACCTTAGTCAGCAAAGTAATGTCTCTGCTTTTGAATATGCTACCGTATGTAAAATAGATAGCCAACAGGAATTTGCTGTATGGCTCAGGAAACTCAAACAGGGGCTCTGTGTCAACCTGGAGGGGTGGGATGGGAGAAAGATGGGAGGGAAGTTCAAAAGGGAGGGGATATATGTACACCTATGGCTGATTCATGTTGAGGTTTGACAGAAAACAACAAAATTCTTTAAAGCAATTATCGTTCAATAAAATAATAAATGGAAAAAAAAAGAACTTCATTCACAAGCCTCCTGAATCTAAGCTGTTGAGAAGTGGCCCCGATGCCTCAGCAGCTTTGAGTTGCCCATACCACAGCTGCCTGCTGTCCTTTCCTCCTCATGCTGCCCCTGAGCCAGGCAGGTGAGCCCCCTTCAAGCCCAGGCTGGCACCTCAGCAAGCCCTGGCTGCTCCCCTACCTTCGCTGAAAACTGGCAAGGCAGGGCCATGGTGGGGCTGGCTCCCTTCTAGACAGGACTCTCATGGAGAATCACCTCGGGCTGGCAGCTTTAGCATCATCTGGACAGGTGGCAGCCGACTGAAGTTTCCCTGAAGCCTGTCGGAGGAGCCTGTCACCCTCTCCTCGGCGAGTCCCTTCCCCTGGTGTGGCCTCGGTGCCTCCACCTCTATCACCATGGGAAGCCAAGCCTCAGCTCAGGACAACAGCCTTGCTCTCTGAGGGCACACGGTTTTCTGGAACAGTCTTGGAGGTTGTGGGGTTGATGTGGACGGTACCCAACTTGAAGGTATGAAGAGAGGCACAGTAAGAGGAAATTCCAAGAGGAGGCCCAGAAGCAAGTTCCTCCCCCAGGGATAATTCAAGTGCACAAGAGCATGCTAAGTCACATCAGTTGTGTTCGACTCTTTGCCACCCCATGGACTGTCGCCCTCCAGGCCCCTTTGTCCATGGGATTCTCCAGACAAGAAATACCGGAGTGGGTTGCTATGCCCTCCTCCAAGGGATCTTCCCTACCCAGGGATTGAACTCGCATCTCTTATGTCTCCTGCATTGGCAGGTGGGTTATTTACCACTAGCGCCACCTGGAAGCCCCAATTCAAGCATATCCTTGGGCAATACTGGGCCGGGGTGCCTACCGGTAGGTACAGAACACCCAGTAGACAAGAGATCTCTCTTCTTCAACTCTTTATTTTGACAGAAACAGCCACCCATAATCAACAAGGAGGAGACCCCTGGACACTTTCTTTTTTTTTTTTTAATTTATTTTTTTACACGAACTCCCAAACATGAACCCCCCTCCCACCTCCCACCCCATGGACACTTTCTAAAACAGCCCCCAACTTCCAGAAACATGGAAGGCCATTAATTATTGATCCTTTGGCAAGGCCTTTGCCTCTGTGGGAAGAAGCAGCCCTGAAATGCTCTCCTACAGAGACCTGTAATAACCCCCTGTGTTATCACCCACTAGATGGATGAGGCGGGGAAGGCAATGGCACCCCACCCCAGTACTCTTGCCTGGAAAATCCAATGGACGGAGTAGCCTGGTGGGCTGCAGTCCATGGGGTCGCTAACAGTCGGACAGACTGAGCGACTTCACTTTCACTTTTCTCTTTCATGCATTGAAGAAGGAAATGGCAACCCACTTCAGTATTCTTGCCTGGAGAATCCCAGGGATGAGGGAGCCTGGTGGGCTGCCGTCTATGGGGTCACACAGAGTCGGACACGACTGAAGTGACTTAGCAGCAGCAGATGGATGAGGAGGGGCCCACGGGCAGGCCAGCGCTGCAGCCTCAGCTCCCTGTCCTCCCAGCCTCCCCTCCAGGTGCAGAGGCCTCAAAGCCAAATTGCTAAAATACTACCACCACTGTTGTTGCTCATTCTCTCAGTTGTAGTCAACTCTTTGTGACCCCGTGGACTGCAGCATGCCAAGCTTCCCTGCGCTTCACTATCTCCCAGGGTTTGCTCAGACTCATGTCCATTGAGTCAATGATGCCATCCAACCATCTCGTTCTCTGTGGCCCCCTTCTCCTCATGCCCTCAATGCTTCCCAGCATCACCATTATCATCCAATAAAAAGAGCCCCAATCCAGGCAGCCCACCTTCCTAATTGGGGCGCCTCATGAAATTCCCATCACTAGCAAGGCCAGGGCTTGAAGATCGAGAAAAACCCAGCACTGAGAAAACAGATACCACCTCATCCTTGTTTATGATACAGAGCATTTTATATATAAGAAAAGCCGGCCATAATTTGCTTATAAATAATTGACTTCTCCAAGATTAAAATCTCTGGAGGGACTCAGTTTATTCACAACAAGGCGCTTCTGCCTACAGTGCAAATTAGGCCCTTTCAAACCTGTCTTATCTCCACCCCGAACGTTATGAAGAGTGATTTTCTTTCCCCTTCATCCCCTGTAATAACCTTCAACTAACCTTTAAACCAGAGTGAATAATTTAAATCTTATTTTCATATCAATGGAGGAGTCAAGCCAAGCAATTATCTTTTATCTGTATATTCTGTCGTCAGAGCGGCAGGCATAATCAAGTTTTCCCAAGCGAGCCAGATGAGAGAGAGAGAGGAAGAGTGAGAAAAGTGAGAGATGGTATCTGAAGACATTAACGCAACTATGAATTATTCAATAATGAGTACAAGATCTGTCATAACACACACACACACACACACACACACACACACACACGCAGCCTTATATCTGCCCATTGTTCCAGGCAAGCCAAGGCTGGCGGTCTGGAGGAGGGATACCAGGAAGGGGGCCTTGGCTAAGCATGACAAATCGGCAGATCATCTGCTCAATTAGGACCGAGAGCAGGTGCACGGGTCGCTTTTGCAGCCTAGGATGGCACTGTTGTGGGCCAAACAACAGGCGGAGGGAAAACACCTCATTTGCGTGACAGTGATTTAAAGCAGCTCAAGCTATGATTTTGCTAAAAGGGGTTGGGGGAGCAGAAAAAATTTCAGGGAGGGGGTGTGGGAGAGAAAAGGGAAGATAAAAAATGAAATGAAAGTCGAGAAAAGGTTGAAATTCCCCCACGGTGCTCATTAAAATTCTACAGCACGCATCTCTTCCCGGGTCCCCCTGGACGGCCCATGATCATTTTTATTAATTCATAAAATATCGCACCAGTGATTGAGGCTGATGATTAGTGGGGCTGACAAACAGAGGAGCTAGTGAAATATTGCAGCCGCTCCTATCGGGTCCCTCCGAGTGAAAACACAGACGTCACATGAAAATGCATCCTCCAAATGGGCGGTGGGCAGCCAGGCTGGCTGGCTGGCTGAGGAAGCAGGCGGAGGGACCAGGGTGTCTGCCATTGCTCCTGCCGCCCCGACTGTCTCCCTCATTTAGACACCCACTGGTATCGGCAGACATTTCCCGGCCCCATCTCTTGGATTATGGGAAATGCCTGCCTGTGACGGAAGTGTACTTTAACCTCCCGTGTGAAATGGATTGTCAAGCATTGGCAAGAAGCAGCTTGGAGGTTTGCCCTAGAAGTGAAGCTCCTGGCTTGGCAGCTGTGATGGCTTGTGTGGGATGAGCAAGAGGACCGAGATTTCCCACACTCACCTCAGGCTCTTTTTGAAATGTCCAGGCTCCCCTCCCCTCATCCCAGAAATTCAGTGGCGATGGAGGAACCCCATCCCTGCGTGTCAAGTAGTACCACCCCCACTGAACAAGTATGGAAGCTCATGGTTGGCTAAGTTCAATAGTAAGAGTGATGTCTCAAGGGTAGCAGGGGCAGAGGTCATGGCTGCAGGGAAAGCAGTCAATTTTGTGTTCAGTTCTGAACAATATGGGTTCAGTTCTACTGTAATTCTTTTGCCTTCTAGTTTCTGATACTATTTTTACTATTTTACTCTTCTTGTGAGTCCATATTTTAAGACACATCAGGGCAGTTCAGTGGTTAAGACTGTGCTTCCCCTTCCTTCCAAGGGGCACATGTTCCATCTCTGGGCAGGAAACTAAAATCCTTAATGCCATGCATCTCGGTCACACACCATATACATACTCTGTGATGACAGGTAGGAAGAAAGAAAGACTAGGTCGGCTTTTCTCAACACTGGCCTCACTCCAAAGGCTCATTATATGTGAATCTCAAGGAGGACATGAGCCATGGGAATCTGTATTTAACCAGCTTGCTAGGTGGCTCTCCCTCACTCCCATTTGAGAATCACAGGCCCAGAGAGATCAGAGCTCAAAGCGCAGCCCTGGCTGTACCTTAGAATCACCCGAAGACCTTGTGAACAGCAACAAAAAAAAAATGGTTCCCTTGGGACTCCCTGGCAGTCCAGTGGTTAAGACTCCACGCTTCCAGTGCATGGAGTCCACAGATTTGATCCCGGGTCAGAGAATTTTCATCTCGTATGCTGAGCGGTATAGCCAAAAAAAAAAAAAAAAAAAAAATCACAAAAAAATGTGATCCCTGGAGATTTAGATCCAGTTGATCTGAGATGAGACCCAGGCACTGGTGTTTGTTAAAAGATTTCCAGGTGTTTCCAGGGGGCAGATGAGACTGAGATACACTGAGAAATGACAATACTAGAATCACTCAGTTCAGTTCAGTCGCTCAGTCATGTCCGACTCTTTGCAACTCCATGGACTACAGCATGCCAGGTTTCCCTGTCCATCACTAACTCCTGGAGCTTACGCAAACTCATGTCCATTGAGTCAGTGATGCCATCCAACCATCTCATCCTCTGTTGTCCCCTTCTCCTCCCACCTTCAGTCTTTCCCTGCATCAGGGTCTTTTCAAATTGGTCAGTTCTTTGCATCGGGTGGCCAAAGTATTGGAGTTTCAGCTTCAGCATCAGTCCTTCCAATGAATATTCAGGACTGATTTCCTTTAGGCTGCACTGGTTGGATCCCCTTGAAGTCCAAGGGACTCTCAGGAGTCTTCTCCAACACCACAGTTCAAAAGCATCAATTCTTCAGCATTCAGCTTTCTTTACAATCCAACTCTCGCATCCATACATGACTAGTGGAAAAACTATAGCCTTGACTAGACAGACATTGACTAGCCTACTAAAATAGTCTCCCTGATTCTACCCTCCCAGATCATCTGTATCTGATTCCACACACAAACATTTATATAGTGCCCACTAACATAGGCAGAAAAAAATAAAAGAAGTAGAATGAATTACTTTAAATATACATTTATGATCCTATTCATTTTATCCCTGGACACAGAGTCCAGGCTAATTTGTATGCACAGATGAAATATTTCAGTTTTTACTTAGAAAATAGCAATGCTATCTATAATGTAGGAAGAAAGATGCACTAAGTTCTTACATGATACACTGAAAATCCTTTTCCCTCTCAATTAGCTTGTGTAGACATCAAGCTTGCTGGGTATACATTCTGCATTTAATGTATTTGTATAGCTTCTACTGGGATCATTTTAGGATTCTGAGCTCCCAAATCTAGAAGTATACAAAGGCAGTTTTCATCTTATAGGCTTGATTTCAAAGTAAAGCCTTGTTTCTCCTGAGTGAATAGCTTAATTTTAGACTTAGTGCCAGCATGAATTGTAAAACTGATTGGGTGGCCTTCTTTGCTTTAGCCACTGGGGAACTCAGGGCCAAATGTATATGCTGTGTATATTAACCTTTATCTCCTCTTTCTGCCTTAGGATGTAAGAACACAAATATGGATAAAGAAAAATTAAGTAATAGGAAATTATTTTGGTACCTGCTAGATACTCATCTATCATCTCCTAGACCAGAAGGTCACAAACTCAAATGCCTTCCGGGACCAGGCAGGCTGCATAAGTGAGTGGAATGGGCTTGGGGCACCCTAGAGACAGGTTATGAAAACTGGGGAGCAATGTCCCATTATCCCATTTAAAGGCTCAGAAATTAAAAATAAAATGAGTAATCACTTCATTGGTCAATCAAAGCACAAATCTGGCCCCCTAATCCATGGAAGAATGACCAGGGCCCAAGCTTCCAGGACATTTAGGTAAGGGACACTTCCCTCATTTTGGAGAGTTTGTTTACACAAGCAGCCAAATTTTCACTTTGGAATAACCATTCCAGCCTGAATGGAGGAAAAGTATTAGATTCCTGATTGAAGAGAAGTCGGTGCCCAGGAAATGTTTCATCAGTTCAGTTAAGTTCAGTTGCTCAGTCGTGTCTGACTCTTTGTGACCCCATGAAGTGCAGCACGCCACGCCTCCCTGTCCATCACCAACTCCCCGAGTTCACTCAAATTCACGTCCATCTAGTCGGTGATGCCATCCAGCCATCTCATCCTCTGTCATCCCCTTCTCCTCCTGCCCCCAATCCCTCCCAGCATCAGTCTTTTCCAATGAGTCAACTCTTCTCATGAAGTAGTCAAAGTACTAGAGTTTCAGCTTTAGCATCATTCCTTCCAAAGAAATCCCAGGGCTGATCTCCTTCAGAATGGACTGGTTGGATCTCCTTGCAGTCCAAGGGACTCTCAAGAGTCTTCTCCAACACCACAGTTCAAAAGCATCAATTCTTCGGAGCTCAGCTTTCTTCACAGTCCAACTCTCACGTCCACACATGACCACAGGAAAAACCATAGCCTTAACTAGACGGACCTTTGTTTCATAAATGAGCTTTTGAATGAGGTTCATCCTTTCTGCTCTCAGAACTCTGCTCTGGAGTGCTGTGAGTTATTACTAAAGTAATACATGCTCATCGTAGACAAAATAGAAATAAGGAAACATGCCAAAAAGAAAACAAAAATGCATATAAGTGAGACACATAGAGGCACATAACCACTTAGCACCTCAGTGTATACATTTCAGGCATGTTTTTGTGCTTATGTGAGTACAGGGCATACATCTACTTTTATTTCCAATTTACATTCTTTGGGGAACTTCTTTATTCCAGGGAAGGATTTATTATTTTCCCAAAATTAGTTTCTTAGCCTCCTAAGGAATCAGTTCAGTTCAGTCACTCAGTCGTATCCGACTCTGTGACCCCATGAATCACAGCATGCCAGACCTTCCTGTCCATCACTAACTCCTGGAGTTTACTCAAACTCATGTCTATCTGGGGAAGGCAATGGCACCCCACCCCAGTACTCTTGCCTGGAAAATCCAATGGACGGAGTAGCCTGGTGGGCTGCAGTCCATGGGGTGGCTAACAGTCGGACAGACTGAGCGACTTCACTTTCACTTTTCTCTTTCAAGCATTGGAGAAGGAAATGGCAACCCACTCCAGTATTCTTGCCTGGAGAATCCCAGGGATGGGGGAGCCTGGTGGGATGCCGTCTTTGGGGTCACACAGAGTCGGACATGACTGAAGTGACTTAGCAGCAGCAGCAGCATGTCTATCGAGTTGGTGATGCCATCCAGCCATCTCATCCTCTGTCGTCCCCTTCTCCTCCTGCCCCTAATCCCTCCCAGCATCAGGGTCTTTTCCAATGAGTCAACTCTTCGCATGTGGTGACCAAAGTATTGGAGTTCCAGCTTCAGCATGAAGCTTCAGCTTCCAATGAACACCTAGGACTGATCTCCTTTAGGATGGACAGATACTGCATAGTAAATGTGACAGTCACAAAATCTCTTCCAAAACCTTCTTAATTAAGTGAAAAAATAAAACAAAATGGCAAAAATAAAACCAGAAAAATATTTCACAAAATTTTAGAAGGAAACTTAACTGAAATTAAAACTTACGTCTATACTTTTTTTTTTTTTTTTTGCCTTTTATTTTGTATTGGGGGGTATAGCTGATTAACAATGTTACGAGAGTTTCAGGTGAACAGCAAAGGGACTTAGCCATACATATACATGTGTCCATTTTCCCCCAAACCCTCCTCCTATCCAGGCTGGCACATAATATTGAGCAGAGTTCCCTGTGCTATACAGTAGGTCCTTGTTGGTTATCCATTTTGAATATAGCAGTGTGTGCATGACCTTCCCAAACTCCCTAACTAACTCTCCCCACACCACCCCCAGCAACCATAAGCTTATGGTTTGTGAATCTCTTTCTGTTTTGTAAGTAAATTCATTTGTATCATTTCTGTTTAGATTCCACATATAAGGGCTGTCACACAGTATCTCTCCTCTCTCTGACTTACTTCACTCAGTATGATGCTCTCTAGGTTCATGCATGTTGTTACTATTGGCACTATTTCATTTCTTTTAATGGCTGAGTAATATTTCATTGTATATATGTTCTACATCCTCTTTATCCATTCATCTATCAATGAATATTTAGGTTGATTCCATGTCTTGGCTATTGTAAACAGTGTTGCAAAGAACATTGGGGTGCATGTATCCTTTCAGATCATGTTTTTCTCTGGATATATGCCCAAGAGTGGGATTATAGAATCATATGGTAGCTCTATTTTTAGTCTTTTAAGGACCCTCTACACCATTCTTCATAGTGGCTGTACCAATTTACATTCCCAAAAACAGTGTATGAGGGTTGCCTTATCAAAAAATTACATCTGTACTTTAAAGCAGAAAAAAAAAATACAGAACAAATCATATCACAACATATCTTGATGAAGTTAGTAAAATGATAAAAGTAATATCAAAATCTCAAGTTTATTCAGGGTGAAAATACAAATCACATCTAAGAAGTAAAGTCAAATGACTTAAAAATTCTTCACAGAAACATTGTATGCCAGAAAACAATATAAAAATATCCATAGAGTTTGGAAATGGGAAAATAACCTGTCAATTTTATGCCTGAGCAAAATTTCCATTCATGTATTGGGTTGGCAAAAAAGAAGAAAAGATACATCAAACCCAAAAGTTAACATGCAATCTATCCTAAACCTCAACCTGAGAGGAAAACTTAGAAGTTCTAGAAAAGAACATAGGAGAAAATCTTTGCAACCTGTTGCAAACTTCTATTAGATAATAGTGAACAAAGGTTTAGAAATGAAAGGGAGCAATAAAGAATTGGAAAAAATATGTGCAATATGAAAGCAGACAAAGGATTTGCATCTAGAATACAAAAAGAACACTTATGACTCAATAATTAAAGATAACCTAATTTAAAATGAGCTCATATTTAAGAGATTCTTTACCAAAGAAGATGTCTGAAAACTCATATAAACACATCAAAATAATAAGCACGTAAAAAGGCTCATCCTCATTAGTTATAGCAAACACAAATTATAGCCACAAGGAGACAGCATTTTATATCCCTAAAATGCCTAAAACAGAAAAGACGGACAATACCAAGTGCTGGCAAGAACATGGACCAAGTAGAACTCTCACCCACTGTTGGCGGAAGTGTCAACACAGTCACTTTGGAACACAGGGTCAGTTGCTCATAAAGCTAAACATACATCTATTATATGATCCAGTCATTTGGACACTAAGTATTTACCCAAGAGTAGTGAAAACATATGTCCACATAAAGATTTTATACAAGAATGTTCATAGCAGCTTTATTTGGGGTAGCCCCAAACTGAAGACAATCCAACTATCCATTAACAGGTAAGAGTTCAACAAATTGAGATATTATCATGCAACGGGACACAACCATTGATTAAAAAAAAAAAAAAAAAACTCCTAATAAACACAGCAACGTGGGTAAATCTCATGGACATTACTCTAAGCAGAAGTTGTATGCAGAAAAATATAGACATTATTCCTTTCATATGAAGTTTTAGAACAGACTAAAATAATTATTGTGATGATTATTTTAAGGGGTAAGTGGTGAGGGGAGATTGACAGTAAAGGGGTACAAGAAAATTTGGGGGAAGACGGAAATGTTTTATTATCTTGGTTGTGGCAATAACGGTAATGTGGGTACAGAATTTTGTCAAAGTCAACAGCTTTTATATTTAAATCAGAATGTATGAATGTTATCGAATGAAATGTATACCTCAATAAAAGTATAATTTTGTAAAAAACAATTAGTAAACCTGGGCATACAATTATAATACATGTAGTGGATAGTAAGAACTATTTTTTCTGAAAATAAAAAGATCTCTTGAAGCCCAGTGGTTAAAAATCTACCTGTCAATATAGCGGACACAGGTTCCATCCCTGATCCGGGAAGATTCCACAGCTTTGGCATAACTAAGCCCATATCCCACAGCTATTGAAGGCCACACACCTAGAACCTGTGCTTCACAACAAGAGAAGTCACCTCAGCGAGAAACCTGTGCACTTCAACAAAGAATAGCTCCCACTCTCTGCAACTAGAGAAAGCCCGCAGGCAGCAAGGAAAATCCAGTGCGGCCAAAAAATAACTAATTAACTAAAAAAGGAAAATTCTTTTTAATCCCAGCAGATCATCTGGAAGTGGACGTGAACCAACAAATGAAAACAAGTCAACGAATTACAAATAAAATGTGAAAAGATGCTCAACCTTACTTATAATTAAAAACATAAAATAGCAGTCATCATTTCTCATCCACTAGATTTACCAATATTCAAGAGATTTATAAAACAGTGTTTCTTGGGATACATGGAACCCATACTCTAACATACCTCATCATTTTTTGATGAAATTGATACATTTTTATAAAAACAAAATCAGTTCATCCCCTCTTTGGTTCCAAATGACTTCGTGCCTCATCATTGCTCATGAAAGTACACAGTCCTTAGCCTGACAGCCAAATCCTCTGTGCTCTGGATCAATTTTACAGCATCAGCAGTATTTTTGGATGCACATTCCCTCACTGAAACTTTCCAACAGCCCTATGAATTAGGGTCCAGCTGGGCCACTTTGGACTCCCAGGACTTAGCTTAGTGTCTGGCACACAGTGGGTGTTCAATAAATGTTCGATGTTCATCATTTCTACTACCCATGTCAAGCGCCATCTGTCTTACCTTTATGACGAGCCTAACCTCTGCAAAATGTTGTCTCGGGTGAAAGAGCAAGAAGACTGGGGCGCCAAGGTGAGGTCATGGTCCCTCCTTGTGACGGTGGCAATCAAAGAGTTCAGCTGTAGGATGTCTGGCCTCACAGTCACACCACTCCACCCGCGCATCTGCGAAGGGTGGCCAGGATGCCGAGGACAGCGCCAAGGTGACCTGGGACAAGTAGGACAGACTTCCAAGTTCATCTTGGTTTCTTCCTTGAGTGCCTCTCATTGTCTCCCAATTCCCACACTCATCAGGACCTCAGGATGTTATCCTGGCATCGCCTGTTCCTCCTTTCCTTATATATCAGGATCCACCAGAATCTGATATTTCTCTTCTCCAAAGCCTGGCAACAAACCCAGGATCTAGAAGAAAGGGTGTTAGCAAAAAATGATCCTTAACTAGGAGAATGAGCCCCTCCTGGTGGTAGTGGTGGGAGGGGGGGATCTCTTCGTATAGAGAACTCCTTTCCCCCTATATTCCTGTGGACACAGGCTATGTCTGATCACCACAGCTCACACCACTGAGCATCAGGATTAAGTCAGTGGCACTGGCTGACTGAACAGTTGTCCCCACTTCTCACATTTCTCCCTGAGCACTAAGGCCAAAGTGATGGAAGAGAGGGCAAATCCTTCAGAGAGTGGAGGGCCTGTCCTCAGTCAAAGAGCTATGAGTTAACCAGGCAGCTCTAATAATACCACCACTGTGTGATGTCCGCAATAGATTGAAGATGCCCCATTGGGAATCGTGTCCCGAGCTAGACTGGCTGCCAGCTTCCCCCAGACTCATCCGGATCTTCTTGGGGAGCTCTTCTGGGAATGCAAAGAAAAGAGGATGAAAGGGAGCATCAGGGAAGTTCCCCCACAAAGGCAAGAGTCAGTCATTTCAGGCACTGGTGGTTTACAGACACTGAAATCTGGAGGCCCGGGAGGAAAACCTTTAATGAAAACATCTCTTTCAAATACCATCCAGGATTTTATTTAAAGAAGCGATTCCTTCAGAAGTGTAAGTAGGGGGTTCCCAGGGTCTAGGACGCTTAAGGCCAATCAAAGAGGAGCTTCAGGCTGTAGGTTCAACAGAGGAACTCCAGAGGAAGGCATCCCTCAGAGAAGGAACAAGGCACTTGCGCTGGGAGCTGGCACTGATTCAGCTGGAGAAAACAAACAGCACAGCTCCAACTCTCCAGATGAGGTCGGAGCAGAGAGAAAGACACGGAGGACAAGTGCCTTCCCCTCTCCTGGAGTCTGTCCCCTCTGGCAACCTGCTTTCCCTTCCAAAGACCCCTGCACACACAAGGGGCCCCTGTGGGGGTTCGTTCCCACACCGCAGCAGACCCTGGTGCCCACTCTCTCCAGGCACCAGGCTACACTGGCCAGTCACTGATCCTTGTTTTGTCATTCTGCACTCACAACCACCTGTGAGGTAGAGACCACTACTGTCCTCGTTGTTATGATCAGAAACTGGGCTCAGAGTGTTAAAGAAGTTGCTGAAGGTCATGTGCCCTGTGAGAGAGATGTGAACCCATATGTGTTCAGGTATGTTGGGTACCATGCCGGTGGCTCAGACAGTAAAGAATCTGCCTGCAATGCAGGAAACCCAGGTTCAATCCCTGGATCAGGAAGATCCCCTGGAGAAGGGAATGGTTACCCACTCCAGTATTCTTGCCTGGAGAATTCCATGGACNTGCCGGTGGCTCAGACAGTAAAGAATCTGCCTGCAATGCAGGAAACCCAGGTTCAATCCCTGGATCAGGAAGATCCCCTGGAGAAGGGAATGGTTACCCACTCCAGTATTCTTGCCTGGAGAATTCCATGGACAGAGGAGCCTGGCAGGCTATAGTCCATGGAGTCTCAAAGAGTCGGACATGGCTGAGCAACTAACACACATGCGCGTGAACACACACACACACACACACACGCTCTCCCAAGAATCATATCTGAGGGGATCCTGGGTGAGAGTTGGAGATCCCACGAGATTCATTCTGTTCAATGGTACAAATGATCAGGCTAACAACCCAGCTATACTCCAGCAAGGTTTGAGGGGCATAAAATCAACGTACTTGGAAAGCATGAAATGATGTACTTAATTAAGTTGGCAACAGCAGCACAGAGTAGCATCATTTTTATTCTCCTATTGGCTTCTTATCACGAGGGACCCAAAGTTCAGAACATTATGGGATGGGGTAAAGTGTTCTTTTCCAACAGAATTTTATAGAAGTAACTTCCAATCTCAATTCTGCTCCCACTTGCTCTGTGCATGGCTTTGGGGCCCAAGAAAGGAGGTGAAACATAAGCTGGGTCTAGAAAGATGGCAGCATTTGGGGAGGATGGGATGGAGGGCAAGGTCTGGAGGTGGGCATTCCTCTCCTCTGAGAGCAAGGGTCTCTATTTCCAGAAGGAGACAAGCTGTGCCTGTAACACTGTCTGCAGTGCGATCATTCCTGCCCGGAGATTCCCCCTTACCGGAGATGTTCACTGACTCTTGTTGAAGTAACATCTATTGTGCTGATCCCAAAGCATAAAGCTTGCCCATCATGCTCACCTCCCATCCTCAAGCCAAACTGGTGTATAACAAAAAACTGTCACTGTGTATACAGCATTGATTCTATGTATAAAATAGATAAGGCTTCCCTGATAGCTCAAGTGGTTAAGAATCCACCTGCAATGCAGGAGACCCAGGAGACTTGGGTTCAGTCCCTGGGTTGGGAAGATCCCTCGGAGGAGGAAATGGAAACCCACTCCAGTATTCTTGCTGGGAAAATCCCATGGAAAGAGGAGCCTGGTGGGCTATGGTCCATGGGATCTCAAAGAGACATGACTGAATCGGCTGAGCACGTATGCATGCATAAAATAGATAACTAATAAGAGCCTGATATATCACACAGGGAACTCTATTCAATGCTCTGTGGTGATCCAAGTGGGAAGGAAATCCAGAAAAGAGGAGCTATATGTATATCTATAACTGATTCACTTTGCTGTGCAGTAGGAACTAACACAACACTATAAAGCAACTATACTCCAATAAAAATTAATTTAAAAAAAGAAAATATAAAAAAGTGGATATGTGGATATGTGTAACTGATTCCCTTTGATGTACACCTGAAACTAACCAACACAGCCTTGTAAATTAACTATATTCCAATATAACTTTTTTAAATCTAAAAAATGCTGTTCCCGTAGGGAATGGTGGTTGTTTTATTAAATGGATCCAATTCAAAGAAAACCATTCATTTTGACAACACTCACATGGGGTGTTCTAGTAGGAGGTAGTGTCTCCACATCTGACAGACACCCCCCACACACACAACATAGAGGGAGATGGCAGGGACCAAACATCCCTGACCATTACAGTATGATATCAGATCTCGGGAACTGCTTTACACTTTCAAGCAAGAACTAACTTGGATTCTCAGAGCAAACAAACCTAAAAAAAGAAATCATTCCCTCAACTTTGGGAACACACCCAGTCTCCCAGACCTTCCCTAATTTCTTCAAGAATGGTCTCTATGCCAACTTAAATATTGCATTTGGTTGGGAGAGGAGGACCCACAAGCCCAGAGTGGAAGTCAAATTATTCCACAAATACTGCCTACTTAAATAACGTTTTAAAAAAATATATCATGTTCAGTGGTGAAGAACTACTAAATTATTGAATTCCCTGAAGCATCCTACAGGCTTTAAAGTAGCTCATGAAACCCCATAAAAGAACGTCATAAATAGTCGAAAAGGAATGCTGGGCTCCATATCAGAATGCCTCTACCAGCCAACGCTAAACATCTTCATGTAATCTTTCCACTTAAACCAATGATTAAACAGATTAAACAGATGATTAAACAAATAAAGATTAATGAAACAAGTAAAGTAATCAAATCTGTATGGGTGTATAAACGAATGATTCCAGACAATATTAGAACAAATTGTCTAAAACTAATAGCGAATGCTTCAGTTCAGTCCCAACAGCTTTTGTTGGGCTCTCACTTGGATGTCATCAAAACATTTGTTTAAACTAAGATGGATATGAGGCTCTAAGACGTCAGTTTCTTGAAAGGGAAAATAAAACAAAAGCAATGCCTTTGGTAGGGATGTTGGTGTTGCCAATAGGGCTGCACAGCTGAAGGGCTTGTGAACCTTGTGTTAGGGATATGTGGAAGTTTCACGTCGCTCTGTTTTGTCAAAGAGGCTCTGCTCACATGATAAATATAAGTGAGTGGATCTGAGAGGAAGAGAAAAAACTGTTCAAAAATCCTCCAACTCTTTTGCTGTCATTTAGTCGCTAAGTCGTGTCCAACTCATTGCGACCCTGTGGACTGCAGCACGCCAGGCTTCCCTGTCCTTCACTATCTCCTGGAGTTTGCGCAAACTCAACCGTCTCATCCTCTGTCTCCGCCTTCTCCTCCTGCTCTCAATATTTCCCATCCTCAGGGTCTTTTCCAACCAGTTGGTTCTTCATGTCAGGCGGCCAGAGTATTGGAGTTTCGGCTTCAGCACCAGTCCTTCCAGTGAATAACTCTTCAGAAGTGTTGAGTATGTGGACTGCAGCACGCCAGGCTTCCCTGTCCTTCACTATCTCCTGGAGTTTGCGCAAACTCAACCGTCTCATCCTCTGTCTCCGCCTTCTCCTCCTGCTCTCAATATTTCCCATCCTCAGGGTCTTTTCCAACCAGTTGGTTCTTCATGTCAGGCGGCCAGAGTATTGGAGTTTCGGCTTCAGCACCAGTCCTTCCAGTGAATAACTCTTCAGAAGTGTTGAGTATTAGTCGCTCAGTCATGTCTGACTCTTTGTGACCCCATGGACTGTAGCCCACCAGGCTCCTCTGTCCATGGGATTTTCCAGGCAAGACTACTGGAGTGGGTGGCCATTCCCTTCTCCAGGGGATCTTCCTGACAGGGATTGAACTCAGGTCTCCTGCACTGAAGGCAAATTTTTTACCATCTGAGCTATGAAATCTCTTTTAATTATCAATCACTGATATGCTAATTATAGCATTTGCTTATCTGTTCCTTCTCTCCTGGAAGGTAAGCCAACTATTCCCAATGCACTGTGGGAAAGAATAAAATGGAATTTCCTAGTAAGAATGCTCTATTTAGATTTTGTTTTCATTAATTAAAACTAGTGAGTTTCTTGCCCCTACTTAGAGTCGTTACTTGATTTCAACCATACTGGCTGATTCAGGGGTTCTAATTTGCCATTCGTTTGTAATTCCTAGCATAGGGAATCTAAATCCTTGTTAGTCCAAGTGTGGCCCTTATGTGGGAGCCCCAGCCTGTTGCATCGGGATCTACATTTTACTATTTATCTTGGGAAGTGTTTGAGAAGCACTGATATGTGTAGTTTGGACCCTGTGAAATTTCCTAGGCAAGTTGACAAATGGATGAAGAAGGGGAAGGGCCATTTTCCTTCTTCAAGGTAAAGCTTGTATGAAATGCTTTGAAAAAGTTGCTTCGGGAAGAGGGGCTCTGAAACACGAGGGAATAGGGCAGGGCATAGCCTTTAAAAGAATGACATAGCCGTAGGATATGATGAAAACTGATTAGAACCAACTAGATTCAAGATAGTAGAAGATTCAACTTCCAGTGGACATTGAGCCTCATCATACACTCACTGTAATACAGCAGCAAACTAAATTACACACTCACCAGTGCCATAATAGTTCCAAGGCCGACCATCAAAGACTAAAATGTGGGCGATGGCCCATTTCCTGGAAATCTCTGCCCCTTCCCCAAACAATCGGAATAATCCTCCCATTCATTAGCCTATGACATTATCCAGTCCATTGAAACTAACCATGTGGTGTTTCGAAGCCACTCTCACCTTCTGAGATAGCCCCTATTCTGTCTGTGGAGTGCATTTTCCTCTAAACAAATCCACTTCTTACTTATCTCTTTTTCTCTCAATGAATTCTTTCTGCAATGAGACATCAAGAACTTGAGCTTCATTAAGTCCTGAAACTGGGTGTCTGATCTCAATTAAAAGATCACAGATTCATGTCCCAATCTGAGCTGCATGGTTTCAACTGGGGCGTGGGTGGGTGACATCTGCTGCAAAGTTTCAGCCAGGACCACAGAGCCTATCACTGCAAGTAGATCTCACATATGCTGTCCACTCAGTAGGGCCTGACTACTGCCGTGCCTGCTCTCAACACGCATTCAGTGTAACAGACAGCTAGATGGAATGGCTGGATGGCAAGCAACAGAAATTAGACAAGTCTAAGCAAAGGCTCCCCCGTCCATGGGATTCTCCAGGCAAGAATACTGGAGTGGGTTGCCATTCCCTTCTCCCGGGGATCTTCCCCACCCAGGGATCAAACCCAGGTCTCCTGCATTGCAGGCAGATGCCTTAACCTCTGAGCCACCAGGGAAGCCCTAAGCAAAAAAAAAAAAAAAAGAAGGTGAGTTATTTGCTCGTTTGTTTTATATAAAAATACAGAGTGCCCTCCACCGCAGACCCCACAGACAAGATGCTGCTTCAGGAAAACCTTGAGCTATATAGTCTGGCAGCCCTCAGGACTCCCCATTTCACCATTTTTCTGCTTCTCCCTGAGTCTCGACTTCATGCTCTCTGCAGACCAGCTCTCTCTGCCTACAGTGGCTGCACAGATCACAGCTGCCTGCCAACAATACCCAGGGACACACAGTATTTCCAGCCACCTAGAGACTTTGTCTCTGAGGCCAAATTACAAGTGCAAGGTGAGAGAACCTGCAATCTATTTGGATGGTGACCGCCTGACCCAATCAGCTGGGGGGTAAGAGCACACAGAACAGCCACGCCCGTGGGGAACCCACTCCCGTGCATGGCCGGGTGAGGGAGGCAGAGACACAGAGGCGTCCCCAAAGAAGGGGAAGCATGGCAGCTTGCCCAAGGTCACAAGTGCTGACGCCAGAGTTTGAACCCAGAGGTTGTCTATGACAGACCTCAGCCTGGATACCCAGCAGGCCCTGTGGGGCTCCTTAGGCACAAGACCTTTGTGTCCTCCATTTCTTTGATTAAGGGAAACAGCCTTCTTTCAGCCTCCATGACCTTCTCTGGGTTCCAATGGGCAGATTCAAGCAGTTGTTAATCAGGAAAGGGAGAGGACATAAGACCAGGGAGAAACAATCAAGAGCACACTTGGGGCAAGGTCCTGGCTTCCCATCAAGGAATATATGACCATATCTTTGAGCTATTTTGCAGATACTGAAACCCCCTCCAGAAGGGAGAAATGATTAACAATGATATGCTGACCACAAGCATGTTGACGCCAGACCAGTTGGACCTGAAGTTTGATGATGCTGACTAATACTTACCTCACGACAACCCATCAGAAGAATGTCCATGAGCTGATCATGCTCTGTTTGATCAGTTACTATAAAAATTCTCACTGTCTTCCCCAAATGGGGACACATGGTTTTGAGAGCATGAGTCCACTGTGGCCCCCTCTGCCTGGCAAAGCAATAAAGGTCTCCTTTTCTGCTTCACTCAAAATTCTGTCTCTGAGATTTAACTAGGCACCAGTATCCAGAGAAGCTAAGTTTTCAGCATCCGCCTCCTCTACTTCCTCTTTGATATCCTCCTGGATCCCGGCCCAGCTTGGGTCAGTGTGAGGCAAGTCAACCTTGTCATGAGCCACCTTTCCCTCTCTTCATGCTGGCCTCTCCCTTTCAACACCCAGACTCTGGTCTTCAGTACCCATGGGATGGTTCCTCATGGCTCAGAAAACACCCCAGCACTGGGGTTCCTTAGCACTGACATCCTCAGACCCTGATCTCTGAAGGTGATTTGCTCCCTCATACAGGAAAGCAATCTGTGTGGTGTTGTGGATGCTAAAGTGATGACACACCAGCCTCTGGAGTACCTCACTGGTGTTTTAAGAGAGGCCTCTTTAGAGATGCTTGCTGCGGCTGCCGCTTAGTCGCTTCAGCAGTGCCCGACTCTGTGTGACCCTATGGACTGCAGCCTGCCAGGCTCCTCTGCCCAGGGAATTCTCTAGGCAACACAGAGATAGCACCTGCTCTGAAAGGTGGAAGGTGTGGGGCTGTTACAGTTTCTAGGGGCCATACTGGGAGTGGAATTGCCTCTTAGGAGTCCCTATGAGTCCCAAATCAAGTTATTGAGAGAGAAAAAGAGATCAAGATAGAGAAGGAGAGAGAGAAGCTTGTTAAAATGTGAGAAATGTGGGACTCCCCTGATGGNTACTGGGAGTGGAATTGCCTCTTAGGAGTCCCTATGAGTCCCAAATCAAGTTATTGAGAGAGAAAAAGAGATCAAGATAGAGAAGGAGAGAGAGAAGCTTGTTAAAATGTGAGAAATGTGGGACTCCCCTGATGGTCCAGTGGTTAAGAATCTGCCTTCCAGTGCAGGACCGAGTTTGCTCCCTGGGCAGGGAAATAAGATCCCGCATGCCACTGAGCAACTAAGCCCCAGAGCCACAACTCCTGAGCTCGGTGCTCTGGACTGCATGTACCACAACCAGAGAGAGGCCCGTGTGCCACAGCAAAGAGCCCGGATGCTGCACCTAAGACCAGATACAGCCAAATAAACGAATGATTTAAGTGAGACATGAGTTAAAAAACACCAGAAGTCCAGCATGCCCTTGGTATGCTGGATCAGAATCCCAGGAGGTGGAACTGGGGAGCCTGTATTTTTAGTGAGTCTCACTCCCCCACGTCACCCTTGCAGATGATGGGCATGGCCAACCCAGATGAGCACTTGGGAGCCACTCAAGTGGCCAAATGGGTTAGAGGAGGTGCCTTGTTCTATGGCCAAGCAGCAAGTTGGTGGTGGGCTTGAGAATGCTGGGTCTGTTGCCTTACATTCTAGTAAGTAGCTCCAAAAGCAGGGTCAGGTGCAAAGAAAAACCAAGGGGGAAAAAAAAAAAAAAACCCAAGAGCAAAACAGAAAATAAACTTTCTTAGGCAGGAAGACATGTCCAGAAATAACCAGAAGAGAGACTTCAGTGTGAAGCTGGTGGCCTCACAGCAAGGATTCCAGAACCACCCTCTTCTCTGGCCCAACCAGATCCCCCTCCCCACTCATCCCAGTGCACCAGCTCAAATGGGTCAGCCTGACATACTCCCGACCTGACGTTAATACCAAGTGCTAAGGAAAGGAAAAAGGCAAAGGTTGCAGAGTCGAAGCATCTCATGGTCAACCCCTGGCTCTATGCTCTGGGTGAGCTGAGTATAATCTCCACATCTGAGTATAATATCTCTACGTCTCAGTTCTGAGCCTCAGTGCCCCCAGAAGGAGATCCCAGGAAGCAGGCTGGGCCACAGGTCATTGACTTTGGAAGGAATGAAGGAACTGGAGAAAAAGACCAGCCAGTGAAACAAGCTGGAATCCTGTATCCTGCATACTGTGCTAAGTCTCTTCAGCCGTGTCCAATTCTATGCAACCCCATGGACCGCAGCCCGCCAGACTCCTCTGTCCATGGATTCTCCAGGCAAGAATACTGTGGTGGGTTGCCATGCCCTTCTCTAGGGGATCTTCTTGAACCAGGGATCAAACTCATGCCGTGTTTCCTGTATTGGCAAGCAAATTCTTTACCACTTGTGCCACCTGCGGAGCCCTGGAATCCCATATAATCCTGTAGAGTCCCATATTGTTGTCAGCCACTGCTGGGTGACCTTCTGAGCCGCCTTATGAAATATGTGGTACAACTGTTGCCCAGGGGGAGGGACAGAGAGAACCTTCCTCCCCTGGCTTCTACTCCTCGCTGGTCAAGGGCAGCTCCATGGCTGCCTTCCTGCACACTGGCTTCCTGGACGCCTCACGCTCTAGCATCATAGAAGGCCCAGGGTAGGAAGTGAGAGTTCCAGAACCAAGCTGGTAAAAACCTACTCAGAATCAATCATCACAGTGCTTGGAGCAAGATGAAGACAAAGATCTTCAATGACACCAAAAACTATAGATTGATAGAGTTCCCCAGAGGGTTGTTACAGGAATTACAGGATATGAGCAGGGTTTCAGCCTGGAATCTGAACTGCAAGCAACAGACACCAGCTTCGGTTACCACAAGCAGAAAGGACCCTCCAAGTTCACAGGAATCTGAAGAATAAGACTTGGAAAGTGGGAGAAAATACTAAGGTAGATGCAGATGACCAAAGTGCAGAAAGCACAGTCAGCTCTCTGCAAGCACAGACTGCCTAGGGTACTTGCCCCATAGCCACGGCCACTGGACTCTGTCATGAGTCCATTCAAATGGTCCCTTCGTCTTTGATAATTTGCTCATTATTCAGAGTCCAGACAGGATCAGCTGACTGATGAGATCCGGGCCACACATCAAACCTTAAATATTCCAGGATGACTAGGGAGGCAGCACCTTGCCCTATTTGTTTTCCTAAAGATATGACTGTGCCTTCCACCAGGACTTCCCCAGAGAAATCTGGGATCAGGCACCCCAAAGAATGAAAACCAACCTACCACCTGCCATGTGGGAAGTGTTCCCAGTGCACAAGCTGACATTTGGTAGATGCTAAATGAATAGCAGTTCGTGGTGTGTGATGAAGTTGTCGTTCTGACTCTGTACACTGAGCTGAAGTCCATCCCATTCTAGCTCACAGGAGACTGACCAGTGGATTTCTAAAAGGAGCAGCAGCCCTCAGGCAAAGCTAAAGCCTCCTAGGGAAGACTGCCTATGGGAACGGGTGGCTGTGCTGACAGTTTCTCAGCTGTTTTCACTAAGTTTTCCCTCCCTGCAGGATTCACTTTGATTTCGGCAGCCCAGGGAGATGTCAAGTCTCCCTCAGAAGTCTTTGATCCACTCAAGCCCTGGAGAGTTTGAGGCTTTAGTCTTTGTGTTAAAGAGGGAGGCACTGGGGACTTTCCAGTGGTTAAGATCCAGCACTTCCATTGCAGGGGTGTGGGTTCAATCCCTGGTTGAGGAACTAAGATCCCACACACCATGTGCTGTGGCCAACAAAAAAAAAGAAAGAAAGAAAGAAAGAAATCTCTCCCTCTCTCCCTGTCTCTCTAGTTCTTTTATTAAGAAAAAGAAAGAGGGAGGCACTGCCACACACCATCATGGCCTGGGTCAGTTCAGTTCAGTCACTCAGTCATGTCTAACTCCTTATGACCCCATGGACTGCAGCATGCTAGGCCTCCCTGTCCATCACCAGCTCTCAGAGCTTGCTCAGACTCATGTCCATCAAGTCAGTGATGCCATCCAACCATCTCATCCTCTATCCTCCCCTTCTCCTCCTGCCTTTAATCTTTCCCAGCATCAGGTTCTTTTCCAACGAGTCAGTTCTTCACATCAGGTGGCCAGGGTATTGGAGTTTCAGCTTCAGCATCAGTCCTTCCAATGAATAGTCAGGACTGATTTCCTCTAGGATGGACTGGTTGGATCTCCTTGCAGTCCAAGGGACTCTCAAGAGTCTTNTTCCCAGCATCAGGTTCTTTTCCAACGAGTCAGTTCTTCACATCAGGTGGCCAGGGTATTGGAGTTTCAGCTTCAGCATCAGTCCTTCCAATGAATAGTCAGGACTGATTTCCTCTAGGATGGACTGGTTGGATCTCCTTGCAGTCCAAGGGACTCTCAAGAGTCTTCTCCAACATCACAGTTCAAAAGCATCAATTCTTCCACACTCAGCTTTCTTTGCAGTCCAATTCTCACATTGATACATGACTACTGGAAAAACCATAGCTCTGACTAGATGGACCTTCAGTAAAGTAATGTCTCTGCTTTTTAATATACTATCTAGGTTGGTCATAGCTTTTCTTCCAGGGACCAAGCATCTTTTAATTTCATAGCTGTAGTCACTATCTGCAGTGATTTTGGAGCCCCAAGAAAATAGTCTCTCACTGCTTCCATTGTTTCCCCATGTATTTGCCATGGAGTGATGGGACCAGATGCATGATCTTAGTTTTCTGAATGTTGAGTTTTAAGCCAATTTTTTCACTCTCTTCTTTCAATTTCATCAAGAGGCTCTTTAGTTTTTCTTCACTTCCTGCCATAAGGGTGGTGTCATCTACATCTCTGAGGTTATTGATATTTCTCCCAGCTATCTTAATTCCAGTTTATGCTTCATCCAGCCCAGCATTTCGTATGATGTACTCTGCATGTAAGTTGAATAAGCAGGGTGAAAATATATAGCCTTGACGTACTCCTTTCCTGATTTGGAACCAGTCTCTTGTTCCATGTCTGGTTCTAACTGTTGCTTCTTGACCTGCATACAGATTTCTCACAAGGAAGGTAAGATGGTCCATTGTTCCATCTCTTGAAGAATTTTCCACAGTTTGTTGTGATCTACACAGTCAAAGGCTTTGGCATAGTCAATAAAATAGAAGTAGATATTCTTCTGGAATTCTCTTGCTTTTTCAATGATCCAGCAGATGTTGGCAATTTGACCTCTGGTTCCCCTGCTTTTTCTAAATCCACTTTGAACATCTGCAAGTTCACAGTTCATGTGTAGTTGAAGCCTGACTTAGAAAATTTTGAACATTACTGTGCTAGAGTGTGAGATGAGTGCAATCATGTGGTAGTTTGAATATTCTTTGGCATTGCCCTTCTTTGGAATTGGAATGAAAACTGACCTTTTCCAGTTCTGTGGCCACTGCTGAGTTTTCCAAATTTGCTGGCATATTGAGTGCAGCACTTTCACAGCATCATCTTTTAAGATTTGAAATAGCTCAACTGGAATTTTATCACCTCAGGTAGCTTTTTAATGATGCTTCTTAGAGCCCACTTGACTTCACATTCCAGGATGTCTGGCTCTAGGTGAGTGATCACATCATCGTGGTTATCTGGATCATGAAGTTCTTTTCTGAATAGTTCTTCTGTGTATTCTTGTCACCTCTTCTTAATATCTTCTGTTTCTGTTAGGTCCACACCATTTCCGTCCTTTATCGAGCCCATCTTTGCATGAAATGTTCCCTTGGTATCTCTAATTTTCTTGAAGAGATCTCTAGTCTTTCCCAGGTGGTGTGGTACCCTGTGAGTATTGGCAGGGAGTCTAGAGAGTTTCCTTATTGGATGAGGATGCCGAGTTCAGAAAAGCTGGTCCAACATCACACAGCTAGTGAACAGCAGGCAAGGACATGATTTAGTTGCAAAATCCCGTCTCTTCTTTTCTTTGCATGGGTCAGCTACCTGGCCCTACCCCAACATAATGCTTTAACCCAATCACATCTCGAGAAATTGCCTTTAAAAAGGCTCACTAGACACAGGAACAGGCAGAGCCCTACGTCACCCCCACTCACTCCTGAGTAACAGCCCTTTTTTCTCTATAGGCATAAGGTTGATGACACAATACTTCAAAAGATGACTGTATGCATGCTAAGTCACTTCAGTCATGCCTGATTCTTTGCAACCCTATGAGCTGTCGCCCACCAGGCTTCTCTGTTCGTGGGATTCTCAAGGCAAGAATACTGGAGTGGGTTGCCATTTCTTCCTCCAGGGGACCTTCCCGACCCGGATCAAACCCTTGTCTCTTACATCTTCTGCATTGGTAGGTGGGTTCCTTACCATTAGCGCCACCTGGGAGACCCCAAGAGACCATTACAAAGAGCCAGTTCAAAGCGCGTGAAGCTCTACAAATGTGTTAGGACAAAGATTTCTCATCTGGACACAAAACCAAGTCCTGGATCGGGAAAGAATTTAGGAAACTGTTAAGAACAATTACCTTGTTTTGACAAGGAAGAGAAAGCCAGAGATGGATACTGACCTTCTCAAGCTCACACAGCTAGTCCGTGGCAGATCCAGGCCTAGAGTTCAAAGCTGATTCTCCAGGACTGGTGAACCTCGCATTCCGCAATGCTGGAGAACACTTCCAGAGCCAGCTCACTCAGCAGTTTTGTCATCTCTGGTAAAGCCCTTTGGCCGACTTTCACCCTTCCTTTGTCTTCAAAACCAGCATCCTTCTAGTCCCCTTTGCAATTGTCCACTGGCTGTCCTAAAATTACTGCAGTCTCATTTGCTTATTTTAGCTACAGTGGGTCTGAAATTTACACTCAGCTTGTGTGAGCTTCTCAAAGCCAGAATCAACCCCCACGCACGCTTGTCTTTGAGTGTAGGCCATGAAGTGCAGGCCAGTTATGGCCAAAAAATCAAGGAGGAAAGGATTTAGCGAGCTTCTGCCCTCTCCACATTTCCTGGGTCACTAGAGAAGCTACTTCCATTAAGAATTCTCACTCGTCTGTAACACAAGAAATAAATCAGATGCTCAACCAAACCACACTGCCAGGGTGGCCTCCCCACCAAGTGTCAAGGAGTTGGCACTGTGGGCACCAATATTTATAGATCAGGTCAAGCAATGACACATTAAGGATGTTCTAAGAAACAGAGGTCTTTACATGCTTGACATCAACAGGGGAGGATGAAAGAAATGGAGTGCTAGGGATCGGTAGAAACTTTCCAGCGGCTAAAAGGATCTGGAGGGCAGCATGGGAGGCAAATAGGAACTCCCAAAGGATTTTTAACACCCATTCCATTACCCACTTGCCCCTCCAATTTGCAGTGGTTGTTTGAATTTTGGGTGTTTCAGCAAACAGCATACCTCCCAGCTTCAATCCATCTTCGTATTCCTACAGCGCCTAGCACACAGCAGGTACCCAGTAGCTGCCTGCTGTATGCTATGCTGTGCTCAGTCATGTGACCCCATGGACTGCAGCCACAAGACTCCTCCTGTCCTGGGATTTCCCAAGCAAGAACACTGGAGTGGGTTGCCATTTCCTTCTCCAGGGGATCTTCCCAAGCCGGGGATTAAACCTGCATCTTTTGCGTCCCCTGTATTGGCAGGCAGATTCTTTACCACTAGCGCCACCTGGGAAGCCCCAGCTCCCTGCTTATTGAATGCGGTTAATGGCATAAGGCACTTTACAAAATAAAGTGAAACACAGTTTGCTCACAGAACAGAGTTGTCCCCAGCCAGGGAACACTTTGAGTGACCAAGCAGACACCAGTGAGTGACAGTGCGTGCTAAAGGGTGTCACCAGGCTCCTGCCTTCGAGAGCAGACAGTTTGGCAGAGAACACAAGTGGTACACACACACGTGGTTTGGGTGATGCTTTTTATTTTTAATGTACTTCCTCTTTTGCCTGCTTGGAGGGTGACCTTCCCGTCCATCCCAGGGAACCATCTGCCCGGAAGCAGATTAGCCTTTGTTTCAAAAGGGATGCAGAAAGAAAGACTGAAGCAATTTTCAGTTATTGACACACAAAATAGGATTATGCATTGGGGCACTAGTTTTGTAAGCCAAGCTATTGTCTCAAGGAGGATTTCTAAATTCCTTTTTAGGCTCTGTTAGCATACCAACTGCCCCAGAATCCCCCTAATGAGTGGACAGATCCTGGGACCTATTTGCCATTAAGGTTCAGCAAAGATTTGCGTTAGAAAGGGAGAAGCAATGAAGAGTGGAGGCCCTCAGTGTCCCCTGCCACACACACACACACACACACACACACACACACTCACACACACTATATGGCCCACTGCAGCAGGGAGGGGTGAATCCCTCAGCAGGTAGTAGACTACAGGGCCAGTGGGCTGGACACAAATCTGGCTGTCCCTCCCTCTCCCCCAACAGGACTGCATCCCATGAGTGTTAAAGAGAGACTGAGTCAGCCAAGGGTGTCCTTGGAACCTGGCCAAGGCCAAGCCAAGGTCTTCCCCTGCCACTGGCTCTAGCAATGAATGCCCCCAGGCAGACAAAGCAGGGAGCACAGAGAAAATTCTTCCTAGGGATTTGGACTCAACCCTCACCTCCACACAGATTTATTAAGATTTTATAAGCCCCTCTCTATATATGCACCTGGACCCCACCTTAGCAAGTGCAACAGGTAAGTATTTTTATTCACATGAGTAAAAATGTTCCTAATGAGACTGTTTAAAATGATCAAAGCCAAATATATTCAATCATATTAGACAATTAGTTAAGTTTCTTTTCCCTCTGTTCAAGCTTGGGAGGGAAATCTGGTTAGGTATGGGGGGGAAAAAAAAACTAGTTATATTTTATCTGCAAATATTAATTGTGTGAATAATCAGATCAGCCATATACACATCTCCTATATAAGGCAGGGTGTGATTATAGCCAAATGAATGGAAAGATAGGAAGCTAGTGAAAATCCAGAAAACCAGTCAAGGATGGGATAGACATTTCTTGTTTCTCTCTAACCAACTCCCCTTTCTCACTTCCTCCAGTCATCCTGCTTTTCCCTGAAGGACTATACCTCCCCCAGTTCACATGGTCAAGGTGAGGTAATCAGTCACAGCCCCCCTGCTCCAACCAAGGCTTAGACAGATGCTCCTCTGACCAATCAGAGAAGTGTTTATCAACTTGAATGCAGTGATTGGTACAGGATGAATACCTCTCTTACCAGTCAGAGAAAGACCTCTTGATATGGACACACTGATTGGTCCAGGATGGATACTGATCCATGGAGGACCAATCAGTCTTCTCTGTTCTTTCATATAAAGATGCTGAGAAGGGTAGGGTTGGGAGGAGGATACATTTTGCTTTTAGATTTCAAGCCATAAAGAACCAAGCTTGGNTACCTCTCTTACCAGTCAGAGAAAGACCTCTTGATATGGACACACTGATTGGTCCAGGATGGATACTGATCCATGGAGGACCAATCAGTCTTCTCTGTTCTTTCATATAAAGATGCTGAGAAGGGTAGGGTTGGGAGGAGGATACATTTTGCTTTTAGATTTCAAGCCATAAAGAACCAAGCTTGGGGCTGCTGGGGAGAGTGCATACTTTTTTCTTTTTTTTAATCCCATATGAGGAAGAGCCCTGACGTACAGAAGGAAACAAAAGAGATGGATAGGGAGAGGCAAAGTTCCAAGTACACAAATTGTTTCCTGGATCCATCTGTGTCTAAAGTTAACCTTAGATTTCAGAGTGACATGAATCACTAGTTTCCATTTTTTTCCTCTCAAGCTAGTTTGAGATGAATTTCTTATTATTACCATCAAAAGAGAAGATGATTCATACAGAAATGCCAAGAAAGTTACCTGGAGCAGTTAGGTCTAAAGCTAACTCTTGGAAAGTGGGAAGTCTATTTGAAGTCTGTTTGCTTAATTTTTTTGTTAACACAGATAGAGAACAGAGAAATTAGAAGAGAGAAAAATGAATGCAGGTACCGACAGTGGTGGGCAGTGTGTGCAGTATTGGGGAAGAGTCAGAGGGCAGAGGGAGCAGTGGGACCAGGGTCAGAGGTTAGGCTGGGCCCAAACTATCTAGACACTGAACAACAAAAAGAGGAGAGTCTTCTTTTTTCCTGCAAGCAGTGGAGGTCCATAAACAGTGTTTGAGCAGAATACGGCAAAACAGAAACAATCTCATGGAAGGATGGCTTTGACCTTGAAGCTAGAGATCTCACCCAAAGGAACCTACAGCTCCCTGGTGGCCATCTCCATGCATTTTTATGTCGGTGGCTATAATCACAGAGAGAATGAGCATTCTATGGGAGACCTTAAGGAGCCTGGAGTCCCAGTGCAACTTTTACAGAAGAAGAAATGGAGGCCCAGAGAGGGTACATGTTTTTCTTGAGATCATCATTAAGCAAGTCAGTGGCAAAAACCTAGACTAAGGTCTGAATCCCCACACACCTAGATTGTGAAAGTAATGGTAAAGTGTCTCGATGCAGTTTTTCTCCTAGGTCAGTTAGGAGACTTAACACTTACATCAGTTTTCCAATGCTGCATAACAAATTAGTGCAAACATAGTACTAATAACTTCCAAATGCATGCATATATTAGCTCAGGGTTCTGTAGGTCAGAAGTCTGGCACAGTATGACTGAGTTCTCTGCTCAAGGTATGAGATAGCCACAGTCAGGTATCAGTCAGGCTGAGTTCTCATCTAGAGGTGTTGAGGAAAAGTCTACTTTCAAGCCCATTCTTGTTGGCAGAATTCAATTGCTTGTGGCTGTAGGACTGAGGATACTGCCTTCTGTCTGGCTGTCACAGGAGAGCTGCTCTCAGCTTCTAAATCTCACCCCAGTTTCTTTCTATGTGGCCCTTCCATTTCTAAGCTGTAAATGGTGTGTTGAATCCTTTCCGTGCTTCAAATTTCTGACTTTCTCTTCTGCAACCAGCTGGAGGAAACCTCTCTACTTTTAAAGGGCCCCTGCGATTAGGTCAGCCCCACCCAATTATCTCTATTTTAAGGCCAACTGATTAGAGATTTTAATTACATCTGCAAAACCCCTTCATAGCAGTACTAAGATTAGAGGCTGATTGAGAGGAGTTATGAGTCCTGGGCTTCCCAGCTGCTGCTAGAGGTAACGAACATGCCTACCAATGGAGGAGGGGATGGCAACCTACTCCAGTAGTCTTGCCTGGAGAATCCCATGGACAGAGGAGCCTGGTGGGCGACGGCCCATAGGGTCACAAAGAGTCGACACGACTGAAGTGACTTAGCACACACACACACACATGTGTCCAGTAGCCATGTAGCCATGTCACATTACCTGTGCATGCTCAGTCATTCTAACTCTTGGTGATCCCAGGGCCTCCTCTGCTCATGGAATTTTCCAGGGAAGAGTACTGGAGCGAGTTGCCATTTCCTCCTCCAGGAGATCTTCCTAACTCAGGGACTGAACCCATGTCTCTTACATCTCCTCCATTGCAGGCAGATTCTTTACCACTGTGCCACCTGTTTAGGGGGTTATCTCAGAATTTTATCCCCACAGTACCACAGTGCCTCCTGGAATGGACTACTCATGAGGGGAGTCTGACAGCTTATTTCACTGAATTGGAGTGTGTGTGTGTGTGTGTGTGTGCACATGTGTGTGTGTTGGGAAGGTACATAAATACACACAAGACAAACCTACCATCTCAAATAAGAAAACAAAGCTTACGGTCAAAGGAAGAAGAACAGCCCACCCTACACCTGTGTGGCACACCTGTGCTGTTCAGCGGCCTCTCCTCATAACTGACAACACTGTAACCCATTCAGCTGTGCCTGTAAAATTCAGGGTAGCCACTAGCAATTCCTTGAGAGCTCCCGCATTTGTTATTTCTGGAACCTCAATGTCCTAGTACCTCTGGCATGGCCGCCCCCACCCACCTCTTGCAATCAACCCATGAACCTCAGAAGAGCTGCACTGTCCCTCACTCTCTTGGGCCAGTCTGCTTTGGTTCCTGGATAGCCTGGAAAAGCCATCAGATTAGTGGTCTGTGTGCTTGCCTGTCACTAGGCTGCAGCAATAGGCGGCTCAACATCTGGGTCACTGGCCTGGGTCACCAGCCAGGGACCCAGGAGGTTCACCCTGGGTCCCATCCAGCCCACCCAAGCACCTTTATGTCAACAGATTTGTCCACGAGCCATGTGGTCGGTCTTCAAAAAGTGGTTGGCACTTAGCTCATTTAATCAATTCCTTTACAGAGAGCTTGGAAGAGCTGAGAGGGAAAATTTGCTCAAAGAGAGAAATCCAGAGGGAGACAAGGCAGACGGGAGAAGACACTGGTGTTCTGATTCTGGCCTCTGACTTCCCTCCCTTGCCCTTTGGAGCACCCCACTGCCCACCCACTCAGAGCGCCTGATGGGTCCCGCAGCAGCAGCCCCACTGTCTAGGAGAAGCAGCAACTGCCACACAGCCTTGTGCTCCAGCAGAGCCTGACTCTGAGCCTCCCAGGCTCCAGCAGTCGGCTCCGCTCCGAGCAGTTTGTTTTTTGAAAAGTCTCATAAATTTCCAAGAAACTTCTCCAGACAACTGTCACGAGGCTGCACCTGCCAAACAAACACAAACAGAGCTCTCCTCCACCAGATTAGTTACTTAATTAAGAAGAGAAAGAGACAAGGCACATAATGTGGAGATAATTACCCGTCTTGCCAAGTCTCCGAGCGTAGCGTGGCACACGCCGGCAAATTGCAGCACGGCCGCTAATGCATATTCATCCAAAGTTGTAACTGCTGCGAACATTTTCCACACAGACAGCAATATGTTCAACCAACAATCTGAGCTCCCTCTCGGATTCCAGCATCTTCCCACACCCTGCCCCTGCCTTCCCGGGCTCCTTCCTTGTCTCTCTGTGAAGGAATTTGCTAAACAAAGCAAATAGCAAACAAGTTACAAGCAAATGTGATCAAAACCCTCTCCAGGGATGCTGCTGGGAACAATCAATTCTGGACCCCAAAACGAAGTGTTTGGATTTTTTTCCCCTAACCTACTGACTCATTTCATTTAATCTCACGTAACTGAATGACAAGGATTTATTGAGGGTTTGTGTGCCCACCAAGTGCTGTGGAGGCACAAAAATGAGTATGAGGAGGTCTCAGCCTAGGAAACACACAGTCCATGGAGAGGAGCTCTCCTCTGTGAATTAGGTAGGGTGGGCATATGTTAATCCCACGTGACAGATGGAAACACAAGGCCAAAGAGATTAACCCTACTGCTAAAACAACATAGTAACCACATAGGTGATACGGACCTTGAACCAGTGTTGTATGGTGTGTGTTTAGCTGCTCAGTTGTGCTTGACTTTTTGCAACCTTCGTACTGTAGGCCACCAGGCTCCTCTGTCCATGGGATTCTCCAGGCAAGAACACTGGAGTGGGTGCCAGTTCCTCCTCCAGGGGACCTTCCCACCCCAGGGTTTGCAGTTATGTCTCCTGAATTACAGGAGGATTCTTTACCCACCATACCTGTATTGCTGCTGCTGCTGCTGCTAAGTCGCTTCAGTCCAACTCTGTGCGACCCCATATATGGCAACCTACCAGGCTCCCCCATCCCTGGGATTCTCCAGGCAAGAACACTGGAGTGGGTTGCCATCTGACTCCAAATCCTATGTGCAAGGAAAACAAGGGGAAATTCTGTCTTGGAGACAAAGGAGGACAGAATAAAAATCAGAACCTGGGAAGGCCCAGGAGATGGCAGGGGAAGGGGTGTGCCTGCTCCCATCTTTGTCACTTACTAATTCTACTACCTCTGTCAAATCACTGAACTACAAAGGTACCAGTTTTATCATAAATAAAATATAGATGGGACTTCCCTGGTGGTTCAGTGGTTAAGAATCTGCCTTGCAATGCAGAGAACTAAGATCCCACATTCTGGGGAGCAGCTAAGCCAGAAAGAAAGACAGTGAGATCAAAGAAATAGAAATGCTGGTAAGACTAAGTAAAATCAGAATCCTAAAACTGCTCTCTGGGACAGTGCCTGGATAGTGCTTGAAAAGACAAGCAGAGCAAAATGGAAGAACACGAGGAGAGAGGCAGGAAGTAAGATGGGAGGCTCATGCAGGAGATGTTATTTGAGTGTGGCTTAATATATAGCAAGACATTCTCAGAAAGAAATGGAAGCCAGGACATTTCAGGTGCAGATAAATGCATGGAGAACATTCAGAAGAGAGAGTCAGAACCTGGGAAGAAGTGAAGAGGGAGATCGGGAGGGAAGGTTAGGAAGCCCCAGGTGCTATGGGGCCTTGAATGCCAGGGTGAGACATACACACAAAGGCATTTGGAATATAGTTTGAAAAGTGGTGCTAAGTTTAACAGTTGGCAGGCAGGCCTTTGAAGAAGAAAGTCCATGAGGAATCCAATACATCCAGAGAAGAAAGAATTTGGCCTGTTTCCAGAACATGCTCAAGTGGTCGGGAAATTGACAATGTTTGACAATGTTGTCAATTTTGTTTGAAAGTACATCCTTATCTGATATCCTGCTCTCTCTACTCAGCCTTCTTCACCCTAGGCCACCCAAGAGAGCCCATGAGAAACCATATGCAGTGTATTTTAAAAAATGAATAAATTAACTCACTTCAAAGAAACGCTAAACTGCCTTTATCATTTCAGGTTAGGCCCTGAGAACCTCAAAGGATATTTAACAGAAGACAACGGTTGACCTCCTTGGGATAATCTAAAAAGCTCAAGACATAATATTTACTAACCCTGCTTCTCTTTTACTCTATAAATCTCTTTCCAAGGATAATAAATAGGTTTCAACTAGGATGCCAGATCCAATTCACTGGAGCTGCCTGGAGTACAGGGCGGTGAAGCACTGTGAGGATATTTCTGATTCAGAGGGAAACCATGCTATGATTGATTAGTGATGCCTGTCAAGGACACGGTACGGAGGAGTGGCTACTTAGATATTTGCATCCCTGGCAGTTGTCCCTGGGCTTTGGGCTAGTTTAAGCCTTCATGGAGTCTTGGGTTATTTTTCCCATTCTAAAAGGAGTAGAGAGCAGGCCAGAGCAACAGCAGCTACCAGATACAGAACTCTTATAGTCTTAAAATGCGGGGGAAGCGGTTTTCTTCTCTAATTGCCCTTCCATGGCTAAGGGTGAGGATCAGTCTATTACAATGGTTCTCAGTCTGGGGTGGGGTGAAGAGGGGGATCAGGAGGGAAGGTTAGGTTGGGGCCAGGTGCTATGGAGCCTTGAATGCCAGTTATTCCCTGTGCATCAGAATAACCCAAGAGCTTTTGAAACGATGCAATGGCCCCACAGAGATCTGGTTTCAGTTGGTCCAGGGTGGGTTCAAGTGTCAGCATTATTCAAAGCTCCCCAGGTGTTTCTGATGTACAGTCAAAGTGTACCTTTGTGCCGACTGTAAACCCAACTAGGCCCTGACTTAGGCCCCACCATGAATTTTCTGTTCCTTGGGGCTTCCCTGGTGGTCCATGGTTAAGAATCTGCCCTGCAATGCAGGGGCAGTGGGTTCCATCCCTGTTTGGGGAACTAAGACCCCCTCATGCCGTGGAGCAACTAAGGCCCTGTGCTCTAACTACTGAGCCCACACACCACATCTCGAGATCCCGCGTGACACAATTAAGATCTGATGCAGACAAATAAATAAATAAATATATATATATATATATTTTTTTAAGTTCCTGTTCCTTGAAGACCATGTGAAGGTTCCAGTCCTCTCCTGGGAGGTGCAGGAAGATCAGTTGGTGACATGAGGCCAAGATACAAGGATATGAGACTTTGGGGCGAGTACTCATTCTGTTGGTATTAGATTTCACAGAGACGGGTCTGAGCCAGGCCTGGGGTCAACAGGCAGGCTTTAGATAGATGGACTAACACACATAGGGTGAAGTACGGGGTCACAGAAGGCGGATAGCAGCTGGAGCAGGCCGGAGCAGAGGCTCTGGAGGGGAACATGGGGGAGGAAACCACAGTCGTCCTGGGACCAGGGCCACGTGGCCTGAGAGGAGCTAGCTAAGAACTGAGGTCATGAACCTGCCAGGTCCTGCCACGTGTGAGCACTATCCAGACTTTCTGCCCGCCAAGTCTTTCTTCTGGGAGCCCCACCTCTAGCCAGCTTCTGGCCCCAGGTACTGCTTTCTCCGTTTGTATTTCCTAGTCAAACGAGTTACTCGAAACCAAATTTTCCTTCTGGCCACAACATCTTTCAATATAGTCTAATTCCAAAACCAGGCTTTCAGAGCGGACTTAAAGAGCCTGCCCGTGAGAGTTCACTGGGGCCTCCTCCTTCCAGATGGAACAGTGGGCTCCCTTGGCTGACGTCTCTCTCTGCCTGAGCCCCAAGAATCCTCCCCACCAGTGTGCACTCCAGGGACTGCCAAGAGCCTGTTGTTTCAACTTGGCACCTGCTCATGTTGCTTCTCTTATCCCTTCCTGTCTCCCACCTGTTCACAGGGACTTCTAAATTAGTCATCTGTTGTCAAGGAAACGTTCTGCTTCCTCTGAGGTGTGAAGCCTGAGGGACTCAGTTATGGGGGAGGGAAAAGTGATTTACCGGGGCTGGCGTGGTGCCTACATTCATCAATACCTGGGTGGCAAAGGCTAGAATTCTCTGGAAAGGTATGGTCCTCCTACTCCCGGCATTAGCATCAGTGGAAAGGTTTGTTAAGATGCAGATTCCTGGCCCCACTCTGACTTCCTAAGTCACCACTTCTGACAGTGGGTCTCGGAACTGCTTATGGTGCAAAGAGACTCATGGTGGGAACAGAGTCTGGAGGTCAGAAAAGAGCATCTCCGGCTTGGCCAGTGTGCAAAAAGCTTCTGGAGGACTGTGGCATTTCCTCGAACTTGACCACATTCGGCTGTTTCTAAAAATTATGTCTTTATCACTTGATATTTGTAGAACTCTGTGTGCGTGTCCTAGAGCTGAACACAGAGGTGGAGAGAAGAGACTCAAGGATTAAATAATAGAGAAAACCAGAACTGTGCTTTGGAATATTTCCTTTGTGCCTTGTTAAGCAACTTCCTAATTCCTAGCAAACCCTATGAGCTCTCCCAGTGACAAGTGCATTCCCAACTTGTTCAAGAAATCTCAGCATTTAATTAGATCTCCATTCCTGATTGAAACAGAACTAAAAGAACAGCAAAGGTCAGAACAGTTTTGTGCTAGAATTAAACACGCACAGCTTTGCCTGCTCCCCGGAGATCCATAGCAACCACTCCCCATGGTCAGAGAGGCCAGAAGCTCCCTCTCCATTTACGTATCTGGTGACCATTGCCACTCAGCCCCGTGACGTACTAGAAACTGCTTTGAAAGCTGTAAAGCCCTATTCAGGTATGGGCGATGACTGTTACAGGTGTTTGCTCTCCCCACTAATATTGCTCAAGCATCTGCTTCAAGTCAGCAGCTTTACCGTACTGAAATAGGAGGGAAGCGGGTAGGGCACAACCCTGGAAAGAATGACATAGCCCAAGGACGCGACCCGAACTGGAACCAAACAGGTCCAAAATGGCTGACAGGTCCACTTCCACTAGAACTTGGACCTCAGTATACACTCACTGTAACACATCACAGGCTAAATGGCACACCAACAGTTTCAAGTGAAGTGAAATTGTTAGTCTCTCAGCTGTGTCCAACTCTTTTGTGACCCCATGGACTGTAGCCTGCTACTGTGCATGGAATTCTCCAGACAAGAATACTGGAGTGAGTAGCCATTCCCTTCTCCAGGGGGTCTTCCTGACCCAGGGATCGGACCCGGGTCTACTCACAGATCCTTTACCATCTGAGCCACCAGGGAAACCCTGTGGTCACCCATAAAGACTGCAAAGTAGGTGGTGGCTCAATTCACAGAAACCTCTACCCCTTCCCCAAATAACTGGAAATAATTCTCCCACTCATTAGCCTAGGAAACTACTCAGCCCAGAAAAACTCACCACACCATGTTTCGGGACCTCTTGCCTTCTGAGAGGGCCCACACTCTGCGGAGTATGTTTCTCTCTAAATAAATCCATGTCTTTCCTATCACTCTGGCTCTCACTGAATTCTTTCTATGATGAGACATCAAGAACCCGAGCTTCAGTCCTGAGACCAGGTATGTGATCTCAGCTGAAAGATCGTGGGTTCAATCCCAACCTGAGTTACATATTTTCAATACGTCATCTCATCCTATATTCTCATCCCTATTTCACAGATGAGACAACGGAAACATGAATGACCTGCCCAAGTCATACAGTTAGTGAGAAACAGGGTTCTGTGTGCTTCTGAGAGAAATCCCCTTTCCATTACCCATCATCCATCCCTGCAGTCTTTTCTTGCTTTAACTGAAGCCAGGATCCTCTGCATTGATACTGACATTGAGTCTGACCCTCACAGCATCCAAGTGGGCAGCAACACTTTCAAACTAACTCATTTTAATTTCTTCTGATGAAAACCACCCGCTGGTATATACACTTGGAGACTGTTAGGAGGAAGAACCAACCATGGGAGAAGCAGAAAGCTCTGGGATGTTGGGCAGTGATGCCCCATGCTGTAGGAACTGTCTCCCCATCGCCTTCCTCCAACACGTGGTCACCAAACCCCTATCTGCTCCACAAAGTTTCAGCAGTTGGAAGGTGCATGGGGGAGAAACAGAAAACATGCCCTGCTCCCCAAGAACTCAAATTCTGCCAGCGTCAGTGTGTGCCTGATGCTGAAGCTCACCTACTCTGTACCCTGGTACTGAATCAAACTTCAAAGACAGAATTTTCGGTAAAGTAGAAAAGGATAACTTTATTACTTTGCCAGGCAAAGGGGGCACACAGCAGGCTAATGCCCTCCAAACTATGGTGTCCCAACTTGGAGACTCTATAGTAATTGTTCAAAGAGGATGTGATCAGCTGGTGGACATTCTTCTGATGGGGTGGTGGTGAGGTAAGTAGGGGTCAGCATCATCAAACTTCACGTCCAACTGGCCTGGCTTCTATATGCTTGTGGTCAGCCTTCCATTGTTAACTGTTAAGAATTCCCACCTGCAAAAGAGCTCAAAGATATTGTTGTGTGTATCTGTTGATGGGGAACCAGGATCTCAGCCCAAGCCTGTTCTTAACTGTTTCTCCCTAGTCTCTCATTCTCTCCCTCCCCTAATTAAAAACTCCTTGAATTTGCCCATTGGAACTCAGAGAAGGTCATGGAGGCTGAAAGACAGCTTTTTACCATAATAAAAAAATGGAGGATACAAGAAGGCCCTGTGCCTAGGAGCCCCACAGGTATCATGCATAGTGTCATGCAGAACCCAGCCCTTCATCCCTCCTTTACAAGGAGGTGAATGGAGAAGACTTTGCTGTTTTTAAGGAGGGGGTTATTGGCAGGAGGATGGGGGCATCTCAGCGGCAATGGAGATGCTCTAGGGGACACATCTAGGTGGACCTGGAGGCTCATTCTCCAATCAGTGGACCAGCAGGATTCTTCTTCAGCTCTCTTCTTCACACAGTTGATAAGCTTCCCTCTGAACCCCTTTCTCCTAACAAGATGGAACATTATGGAGACAGGAGTCTTTGCCCAGCACATCCAATCCTGTGAGCCTGGCCTGAACATGCTCTGTGAGGGAGGTCATCCAGGCTCTGGGGCTGGAAGAACCCTGCTGCTTCTCTGCTTGGGAGTTTTATCCCAGGGTGCCCCCCTTTACACAAGACCGCCTGACACCGGATGTGTGGATGCGGGGAGCTTGCTTTGCAGAACAATGGCTATAATAAAGGTATGGGTCACACGACATGATCTTTGTGTTTTTGCAGAGTGAGATGAAAAGACAGGATGCAAAAATAATGAGACTCTCTGCATCTGGGCTGGTTCTGAAGGGTCAATGATTGCTGTGGAAAATCCTTTAAAGCCAGCAGTCTGGGGCAGAGAACACAGGTGTGGGGCTTGATAACAGGCCTCCAAAGGCCATGTATCTCCCAAGGGAGTTCCCAAAGGGCACCCTGAGGTGCTGCAGCAAGGCCTCCAACCCAGAGAACACTTGCCCCATCAAGGGCATCCTGACAAGGACCTACAGGTTCTGTCATGACTGTTGTAGGAAGGGCACCCTTTCCAGGACCTAAAAGTAGGCTCTTGTCTAACACCGGGGAATGAATCGTCAGAGGAGACACACATGCTGGCAATGCAAGAGACTTTATTAAGAAAGGGCACCTGGGCGGAGAGCAGGAGGGTAAGGGAACCCAGGAGAATTGCTCAGCTATGTGGCTTGCAGTCTTGGGTTTTATGGTGATGAGATTCGTTTCTGAATTGTCTCTGGACAATCATTCTGACCTGAGGTCCTTGCTGGCGGTGTGTGTGCAGTGTTCAGTCAAGATGGATTCCAACGCGAAGGATTCTGGGAGGTTGGCAGAACATATGGACTGAAGTCTCCTCTCTCCTTTGACCTTTCTCAGATTCTTCTGGTTGATGGTAGCTTGTCAGTTCCGCATTCCTTACCAGGACCTCCTGTCCTAAGATAACTCATGCAAGTGGTTGCTATGAGACCTGGACAGGGCAGGCAGTTTCTGTCAGTGGTTTCCTTGACTTGACGACGGAGTGTTCTCTTCCCTTGGAGTCAGAAACAGACACCGATCCCCCGCCCTGGGAGGCAAACAGAGCTATGTCTGCTCCCTTCTGCTTTGGCCCCAGAAGCGCAGTCTACCATTTCCTGTTTTCTTCCTTTCCTGGACTCACCAGGAGGCTGAAATGTCAATGAGCAGAGCCCCATCCTCCTCCGGCCTCACTGGGGGTCTTCTCTTAGGGAGATGGGGTTCATGCTCTGTGAGCAGAGAGGCTATGGCAGGCCTAAGCTGGTGTTCTATTGTCTTATTTAATCCTCTTAACCGCTCTAGTCACCTACCATCCATGCCCCTGTCTGTATCCTCTGTGGTCAGCCTGCAATAATTCTTGCCTCTATCACTTTCTTTTTCTTTTTTTAATGACATATCTTTTTGGTTTTGTGGTGTTTTTTTTTTTTTTTTTTTTTACGGTTCCAGGTCTTAGTTATGGCACTAGTAATCTAGTTCCCTGACCAGGGATCAAACCTGGGCCTCTTTCATTGCAAGCATGGAGTCTTAGCCACTGAACCAGCAAGGAAGCCCCTCGACCACTCTTGAGCAGTGTGATATTGGCAAAGATTCCTAACTCCTGAGCCCCCACCCCTGCCTCCATAAAATGGACCTCTTAAACACACTGACCTCTTCCTGTGTTCTTGTGAGGATTCAAAGAGATGATGCCAAATAAAGAACATGGCACCCCATATGGCACAAGATGGATACATTTGCACATTATTATTTTGTGCGTTGTTATTATGAGCTCAAGGAGTTATGAGTGACTTCCTAAAGGTCACACAGCTGATAAACAGCAGAACTAGATTTGAACTTAGTTCTGACTAATTCCAGAGTTCATTTACCAGAACAGCTTATGGCTGTGGGTCTAAGATGTGGTCCAGGATCAGTAGCATCAGCATCACTGAAAATGCAAATACTCTAGTCCCATTCCTAAGGAGTCAGAAACTGGGGATGCCCCTAGCAATCAGCCTACCCTCCAGGGGATTCTGAAAAGCTCTGGTGTGGGGAAATACAGCAGGACAGTCCCTCAACTTCCCGATGGCCTCAGCCCACCCCTCACTCAGATATAACTTCAGAACTTTTTAAAGCTCCGTGAAGGAAGAACCAAGCAAAGCAAATCCTTAAGAACTGAGAGGACGAGGCACAAAGGAGCAATTAGAATCAAGGAGGAAGTTAGCACTAACAGGAGGGTAGTTATTTTGAGTGAATTTTTAAAAAACAACAACAACAACATAAGGTGAGTCACATCTACAGAAATTCACAAAATCCCTCTCCTTCTCCCATGCCCCCTTTGTGTGTCCTCTCTCCATTCCTGGTCCTAAGAGGGGCCACAGGGACCTGCAGGGTTTACGATCTTCACCGACTGCGTTTCTCCCTCCATGCAACCCAGGCTCTTAAGAACAGGGGTGACGCGTCAACAGCTGCCACAGTGAGATCTAGAAAAGAAAAGGGGAAAGAAAGACATGCCCCTTTCCAAGCGAAATTGGAAGAAAAAGCCTAGGAGACCCCATGTGCTTGTCAGTGGAGGGACTGGGCAAGCCAGGTGCCTAGGCCATCAAATTGAAGGAGACACTTTCCAGACCCAAGAGTATGTCCCTCTTGAAAGTTCGCACCCTTGCCCTGCCCTTACCTGAAGGTAAACCTATATTTTGACATTAAAATGTTGGCTTCTCCCAGATAAGTCACCTGAGTCAGAAGAATCATTTTATTCTTTGATTGGAAAGAGCCATCTGCACCCGCAGAATAGACAGGTGAGGGCCCAGAAACCTCAGCTAACACCTGCTTGTGATGATCATGCTTGTGGAGCGAGCCTGTCTCACCACACCAAGGTGGGACCCATGCTAATGGTACAGCACCCCAGGGACCCCCGTCTGGGCCCTTCCAGCTGCCAGGAGGTGGTGCCCGCCCATGCCAGCTGCCAGGCCAGCCTCTCTGTGCTCAGGAGCCCTGCAGAATCTGAACAAACAGCAGGTGGGAGCCCCACCAGGGAAGGCAATGAAACTCACAGCCATAAACGAGTTTATTATTGTTGTTAACTCAGGAAATAAACGTCTCGAGCACTAATAAAATGTTGTGCTTTCTGTCTTTATGTCTCAGAGCTGAGGTTTTTCCCATCACCACGGCTGCCTGGAGCTGGTGTGGCCCTTGGTGACAGGGGGGGTCCCGGGTGGCCCCTCCTCTGTCACTCAGGCCCCACCTGGCTCTTTCAGGAGGTGTCAAGAAAGGTAGGCACAGTGGAGGGACTCGACCAAGGAGGAAACTTCGTATGAAGGAAACACACACACACCTCAGGTACATAAAGAAGCATGATCAGGAACTTCCCTGGTGGTCCAGTGGTTAAGGATTAGCCTTCCAATGCAGGAAATGTGGGTGTGATCCCTGGTCAAGGAACTAAGATCCCACATGCCACAGAGCAACTGGGCCCACATGTTGCGACTACTGAGCCCCCAAGCCGCAGTGAAGATCCTGAGTGCTACAACTAAAATGCAGCCAAAACATAAATGCATTAAATTTCAGATTAAAAAGAAGCATGATAATTTCCTCTCTGTTCCAGTGCGGTGTGTGCAGCACGTGTCCACAAGTGTGTATGCTGAATGCCCTTTACATTATGAACACTCAGCGTGGAATTGTGGTGACAGGCCAGTTTCAGCTTTCTGAGTCGCCATAGAGATTATGCAGATTATGCAGTCCCGGGGCTGACATTCTAAAAATTCATGATTGGATTTTGAGGACAGGGTTTCCTTGACCAGGTAGGCATGGACAAATGCAAGTGAGGACAAATCCATTGGGAATCTTGGTTTTTTTTCTGGCCATGGGTCATGTTTTGGTCAGGTCAAGTGCTAGTTACTGTATCAAGTAAACTTGAAATCATTAGGGGCTTAACACAAAATAAATATATCTCTTGCTCCACAGGAGTGTTTCTGGTTGATGGGCAGCTCTCCTCCACGTGGTGACTCTGGGATCCAGGTTTCACTCATCTTGTGAATCTGACCTTCTCCAGGAGTCTCTGAGTTCTCTGAGAGAGGGCAGGCTCCTACACCATTGGTAAGAACTAGTCTTATGGCCCAGTGGTTTGAAAGGGAGCCTGGGAGATGTAGTCTCTGAGGAATGGCCTTAGCATATGAAATTCTGGTAGATGTTGGTGGCAGAGACCAGCCTGTTAGAGGGATGAGCAAAGAAGCCAAGGGCTCAGGCTCCCAGCATACAGGGCTGAACCTGGCTGCCCCAAGACCTCCTGGTGGGGCATCTATCCCACCAGAAGGCTTCACTGTCACCAAAATGGAAGATGGAAGGAAATTGATGGGTGACTCCACACAGATGCTCTCATTTCTCCAACTGCAAAATGGCATTTCTAAGAGTACTTATTATTATCGCTTCTTGGCCTTTTGGCTAAGATCAAGTGTAAGAGTACTTATTAACACTTTCCTGGTTGGGTCAGGATTACATAAGATGACACATGTAAGCACCCTCACCCCATGATACCTGCACTGTGAATGTTAATTAATGGAAGGAGAGTCTCCATTAGAGCCAGTGAAGCTGGGGAAGAAGCAGTTTCCGCTGCTGTGGGAAGGAGACAGTCTACTCTGCCCTCTGTCCTAACAAATGTCCCCAATCCGATCCCGCGGTCCTTACATCTGAGCCTGGCCAAGGCCTTGTAAGTTAGAATCACGTGTGTCTTTTTGGTTTAAAGCCACTCAAGCAAAACTGAACTGACACCAAACACCTTCCCTTAGACAATGACTGTGGACACAAAAATCACACAGAGAGAAGGAAACAAACAAAAAAAGATGCAGTTTCAACTATAGATGCTATAAAGCTATATTTAGTGCCAGTTTAGGACAATCTTACACTGCCTTACATTATTTGAAGGTTTAAGTGAGCCCACCAATCCAAAATAATTACCCTGCTAGAAGCTGAGAGAGAGAGAGAGAGAGAGAGAGAGAGAGAGAGAGAGAAATAAGAGATGTGATGTCCTATTCTCGAATAGCTGATGACACTGAGGACATGGGAAAGGACAGCCAGTCTTCTTGAAATGAGAACCCCTGTCCTGATAATAAACAAGGGCACCACAGCTGGGATGGCTCCAAAGGAGGGCAGGGGTCACTTTGCTATGTACCCTACCAGGTTATGAAGTTGACTCTTCCTCTGTGGTCCCTTTGCTTGGTGATGGGCGTGGGCATGCATTGGTGGGGGTGTGAAATGGGCCTGGCTTCCCCACAGGCAGATTAGCTCTCCTATCTCCACTAAGCCCCTTGAAAACCGTCTCAACAGATGTAAAGAATCAGAGATGAGCTATGCACACAGTGCATCCGAAGGCCTCCCGTGTGGCCAGCCCATGCACCGCAGGTTGCATGAGACTTGCACTGAATGCAAGGGAACAAGATGTTCTCTTCCGCTCTTGGGGGTGGCCCACGTGTTCCGCAGACTCTGCTGGGCGCGTGGTAAGGGCTCCGGACATCATCAAATGCAATCAGTGATACTGCTGGGATTCCCCCCTCCCCACTCCTTTGCCTTTTCTCCCTACTCTCTCCCTCTACCCAGGCAGCTGAGACACTCAGTCTGCAAAGAATATTCTTTGCTTTACCAGATTCTCCTGCACCAATCTGAGGGCTCTGACCCAACAGGAGGCTAATGCTGTGTGTGTGTGTGTGTCTCCCTCCTTGGCCTGAATGAATGGGAAGAACACAGACTTGGGGGTCACACTGGTCTGGGTTCCAATCCCAACTCTGCCACTTACTCGATGTAACTGTGGGCTAATTGTGCAACCTTCCAAAGCCTCACATCCCTGTGTGCAAAATGGAAGACATCCCCACCAGGAGAACTTTTGCAAGGGGTAAGGGACGACACAGCAGATACTAAAGAGCTGTTAGTTTCCTTTTCTTGTGCATGCATGAGTGTGTGCTAAGTCACTTCAGCCGTGTCTGACTCTTTGTGACACCATGGACTGTAGCCCGCCAGATTCCTCTGTCCATGGGATTCTCTAGGCAAGAAAGCTGGAGTGGGTTGCCATGCCTTCAAGGACATGGGTAGCCATGCAGCCTCGCTTCTGTAGTCCACTCTGGAATTTCCACCATTAGAACTTCATCCCTTAAGCCTCTGATCCTTGTGGAAGTCCAGCATCCACTGGGAGAAAATCTGCATAGTAGAAAGATCACAGGGTGAGGAGGACTGGGAGACGCTGAAAGCGAACACAGAGACAGATTCCTAGGCTGCATGGCAGGGAGAGCCTAACTCTGGTTCTAAGCTAACCGACTGGCAGCAGGTTCTGGGAGTGCTGTGTCGAGGTTGCTGTGCTGAGGACTCTGAGGTCACTCTTGGCCTGGAGGAAGGCGGCATGCTTGGTCGACTGGTGATGTCCATGCATGAAGACAAGGAGGTCACTGGGTCTGGAAGGGTGTGGGAGAAGCGGGCTGGCAGCAGCCTAGGTGTTTTTGTTCCTGGGTACTCAGTTGACTTGTTCCTCTGCCTGCCACAGCCCAGATCATTCCTCCGGAGCTGTTCTTCCTGACTGATCTTCCTAAGCTTTTCCCTCCCTTTGCTTTCCTTTCTCTGGACCAAAGCAGCCTGACTGGCTACTGAGCATGGCTGTGCTTTACTGTAAGCCCAGCTGCTTCCAGCCAGAGCTGGCTGTTGCCCACAGAGGAGAGCAGTTTTGAGCATGCAGCACCATGCCTCAGCATCCTTCTCCCCAAGCCTCATTACGATATTGTCGATATTCCCCTCGAAAGGGCATCTCTCCCGACGCCTTCGCCTTTTTATTAATGTGCGTGAAGGCAAGTCAAGCCTGATTATCATGAAGACAATTGCTAAATCCCTCCTGGAGAAGGCTCATCCAGACTGTGTAGGCGGTTTAATTTCAGAGACCCATTAATTGGCAAAATTGCTTAAGCAGCTGCTCTTGATGTCATTTCAGGACCGCGTTGTGAGAAGCAAGGAGGAGGGCAGTGGGAAGGAAGGGAGGAAGGGGGCTTCCCAGTGGCCAGCCTGCTCAGCCTTGTGAAGCAGGCCATCCGCCCAGCATCTGCCAAGGTCCACTCTCCCCAGGTAAACAGATATCAGCACGAGGAAGACCATCACGACCTGTGTCTGGGTGTGCTCAGCCGCTCAGTCGTGTTCAACTCTTTGCAGTTCCATGGACAGCAGCCCATCAGGCTCTTCTGCCCATGAAATTTTTCAGGCAAAAGTACTTGGGTAGGTTGCCATTTCCTCCCCCAGGGGATCTTCCTGACCCAGGGATCGAACCCACATCTCTTGCGTCTCCTGCATTGGCAGGTGGATTCNTCTTTGCAGTTCCATGGACAGCAGCCCATCAGGCTCTTCTGCCCATGAAATTTTTCAGGCAAAAGTACTTGGGTAGGTTGCCATTTCCTCCCCCAGGGGATCTTCCTGACCCAGGGATCGAACCCACATCTCTTGCGTCTCCTGCATTGGCAGGTGGATTCTTTACCACTAGCGCCACCCGGGAAGCCCCCAGCACATAGAGCCTGCCATAAATAAAGGCCTAAATAAAGTTTGTTACAAGGAACATGCAAGGTTTATGTGCATGGATCATAAAGTTGTCCATTCATTCAATAAACATGTGCCAGGCATGGTGCTGAGTAAAGGGTGTGGGCCTCATTTGAGATAGAAAGTCTGACAAGCTATCAAGGGATGTAGACCTGGGGAGATTCCGAGGTGAGTGTAACACTCCCAGCTCAGGGGACTGGAGAAATGTTTGCGGGGGAGAGACTCAGAACTGGAATATGGGAAAGGGACATAGCAAAGCTTTTTGACACCAAAGCCTTCCAGAAAGCAACAAATACAAAAATAAATATCTAAGTGTTCTGGTTAATATTCAGAAGACAGACAAATCCTGGGATGAGCATGTTTTCTAAAAAATTACTGAAGCATAACACATGCAGAAAAGAGGATATATGTTGAGTAGATGCCTCACTAAATTCTTATATTATTATCCCCCTTATAACTGCCACCCAGATCAATAGCTAGAATATTTCTAGCTCCTGAGAAAGCTCCCCTCCCTAATGCCTCCTCCCAGTCACTGACATCCCAAGAGTAGCCCTTTTTTTTGTTTGTTTTTAACTGTGATCACCACAGATTGGTTTTGCCTGTAATCATAAAGAAATCTTTCAATTCTGGCTTCATTCACTCAACCTTATATCTGTGAGACTCATCCATGTTGTACAGAGCTATTGGAACAAATAGGTTTTTAATGAATAAGCCCCTATGAGCCCAATTCTGGCAGACTTCTCATTACCTATCACACATCCATTTCCCATTCTTACTAATAGAACTCCAATTTATATAGGTGGTTACACGCACACACAACTATAAGACTACATTTCCCAGACTTCCTTGCAGCCCAGAGTAGCCAATGAGACATCAGTGAAAACTACTCAGTAGGACTTCTGGGAAGCTCTTTACAGGGGACTGAGTCAGCCAGGAGGCCTCCTCCACCTCCCGCCTCCTTATGCCTCGTGTGTTGACATGATAGGAGAACCAGTGGCCATCTGAGGCCCTGAAGAGACGTGAAGATGGGACCACATGGTAAGGAATGCAGAGCAGAAAGCCAACAGAGTCTGGATCCCTAATGACATCCTGGAGCCTCCATATGAACCCGGGATTCCTTTCCTCCAGGCTGATACTTGGGTTTTCAGTTATAGGCAGGAGAACTGAATCCTAACAACTAGACCATATTGGTGCCTGAAACCTCCTGGTTTCCATATGGTGCACATGGAATAAAACCCAGATTCTTGGCCATGTCCCCCAATGCCCCGTGTGATCTGGCTCACTTTCTGAGTTCTTCCATTCCCTCCTGTGCTTTCCATTCACAGGAACCTTCTTCCTCCTCCTCCTCAAATACCCAGAGCTCCTTTTTCCCTCAGGGCCTTTGCACATGGTATCCCTCTGTCAGGAGCTCTCTTTCCAACATCTGCCTGGTTTCTCCCATTGTTCAATCTCACCATAAGCACCATCTCTTCAAAGAGGCCTTCCCCGAGTACCTGATCAAAACTAGATGCCCCTGGTATTTTGCATTTGGGCACTTACCATACTTTTAAAATTATACAGTCATCTGTTTATTTGTTCAAAGCCTGTTTACTCCCTCTAGACCTCAGTTCCATGATGGCAAGGACTATGATTTTGACATATGGCAGGTACTTCAGGAATATTTTTGAGTTAATTTATTAATTTGAGAGAAATAGAAAGAAAGTTACAGTCCCTAGCTGAAAAATCAAGTAGACTACAGATCTCGGCTCTACAATAAAATGAAACCAATAATGTAGACGATACCAAGATGAGTTAAACAGAGAACCAAGAGACCAAGGCCATATTGGTGGGGGGACGACAGGGACTCATACAAACAGGCAGTGTCCTGAGAATCTGCAGAAGAGGACTTGAGTGTGATCAAGGAAGGCTTTGTAAGGTGAGGACAATTATAAGAAAGAGAAAGAAAGTATAAAACAATCAGTAGATGGGGGAAAGTCTATTCGTTAGAATTGAGTTCAGTTGTGACCAAAGTACCAAATTAGCAATGGCTTAAAGAAGATAGAAGTTTGTCTTACTCTCACATAAAGACCTTGAGTCACCAGGGACATTTGTGCTTTTTGCCTTGCTTCTCTGCCCTCTTGAGCACATTACTGGATGGTCTGATATGGCTGCTCACGCTCCAGCCACTGCATCCAGGATCCATGAGGCCGGAAGAAAGAAGAGAAAGGGACAAAAGATGCATGCCAGTTTCTCTTACCATCTCATGGGCCAGAATCTAGTTACATAGCCTGTCACAGCTTCAGGGAAGTCTGAGATAGGCAAGTCATGATTCCGAGCCCAGATAAATGTCAGGATTACGTTATTAAGGAAGAAAGAGTGGATATTGAAGTACGCCATCGCAGTGTCTACCTTAGGACAGGGAGCCATTCCTTTTGTCAAGGTGTGGTGGATTGCGAGGGGGGCCATGGTACACTGAGGCTCCTCCCATCTGGAGGTGGAGCCTGTTTTCCCATCCTTCTTACCTGGACTGACTGAGGACTTGCTTGGGCCCACAGCATGTAGTGGAAGCTGCAGTAGTAGAGCAGCCGTTTCTAAGCCTAGGCCTGAAGGGACCTTGCAGCTTCAGCCCTTGCTGCTCTGCTAATACTGCTGCCACAAGAGCAAGCCTGGGCCAGCCTGCCAGCGGAGGAGAGACCAAGAGAAGGCAAAGCAAGGCATTCCTGCCGACAGCTAAACGATCACCAGACACACAGGCGCGGCCATCCAGGACCAGGCAGCCCCCAGCCCTTACTCTTTCAACAGAGTACAGACACGTGAGCAAGCAGGCTAGTAGAGCTGACCAGCACGTGCGTGAGCTGTAGCAATCGCTCTTCTGAGTCACCACGTTTTAGTGTGGTTCCTTACACAATCTTCTTTGTCAATAGACATCTGACACAAGTGGGCAGGAGGCAGGTAAGGAAGTGCGGGAGGCCGAGTGCAGTGGAGGCTTCTTGGGAGGCTGAGGTCAAGTCTGCTTCTCCCAAATAGTCCCGGTCATGTTTATTTATTCCAAATTAAGAGTCTTCCTGAGAACCAAAGTTCTTCCAAGGTGCTTTGGCTGGAAGAGGGAGTCAGGAGTCCCAGACTTCAAAATTCCACCGTCTCTAGCAACTGAGTGGCAAGAAGCAAGTCCCACCCCCTCTCCTGTCCCCAGGCTCACCGTCCGCCAGTGATGGTGTGCACTTAAGCCTCAAGGCACCTTCGATGTTTATAAGGGCAAAGTAAGCTAATGAGGAAGCGAAGAAGAAGAAGCTGGAACGTGGAGAAATGGGTCGTGGGACATGGTTTGTTGGAAAAACTGCAGTGATCTGGAACAGAAACATTGGCTCAAGGTAGAAAGAAAGGGCTCAGTGCCGCCCCCAAGTGGCCATGACCTTCCTCTGAGGGTCTTTCAGGTTCCTTAAAGGGCTATTTGCAACCACACCTTATTCTTCCCTGGCAGAATCACAAGACCCCAGAACAAAAAGCAACTTTGATCTACCTAAGCTCTCTCAGTGAAGAGGTGACAGCTGGAATTTCAGCTCAGATCTCTGGGTTTTGGTCCATTGCACTTGCTGCACTGATTGCCCTGACACCGTATAAGTCAGAGGGGCTATGGGTGTGAGACCTTGGGGCCCCAGATCTTGGATGTCACCAGGTCATTCCCTCCATCCAGTTGTGATTGTTCCCTGGACCTCTACATCTCCTCCACATCAGAGGCGCAAAGAGCTAATGGATGCCCCAGGTGGCACTGAGCTAAGACTGCTCTGGCATGTTTTTATGGTCACACAGCTCCCCTCCCAAGAGTGGGCAATGGTCAGCCCCCATTTCCCCCAGAGCCACTCTGAGCAAAAAATACTGGCCCCAGAATGCAATGGTACTGCCTTCCCACACCGAGGAGGGAAGTGGGCACCTCTGCAGCTCTAGTGCCCAGCAGGTTGAACTTGGCCCCCGGGGACCATGTGGGTTTCAGATGCTCCCCACCCCCAAACTCCACTTAGAAGCCTCATCTGATTTCCTGGCTTCTGCCCAAATCACTGGTTCCTGCTGGGACTGGCCACCTGTTCAAAACCCCAGCTCAACTGAACCCAGTGACCAGCAGTGCCCCCAAGTAAAAAGGAGCAGATGTTCAGGTTCAAATATCTGCTCTGCTATTTGCTGGCTGTGTGATCCTGGGCATTTTAGATAACCTCTCTGAGCTTCGTACCTGAAATAGACGTGATAAACGCCCCCCCAACCCCCCCCCCA
>SJYX01009601.1:92976-118392 GCA_006410675.1 Oreotragus oreotragus | reverse complement strand
TCACTTTCTGCCATAAGGGTGGTGTCATCTGCATATCTGAGGTTATTGATATTTCTCCCGGCAATCGTGATTCCAGTTTGTGTTTCTTCCAGTCCAGCGTTTCTCATGATGTACTCTGCATATAAGTTAAATAAGCAGGGAGACAATATACAGCCTTGACGTACTCCTTTTCCTATTTGGAACCAGTCTGTTGTTCCATGTCCAGTTCTAACTGTTGCCTCCTGATCTGCATGCAGATTTCTCAAGAGGCAGGTTAGGTGGTCTGGTATTCCCATCTCTTTCAGAATTTTCCACAGTTTATTGTGATCCACACAGTCAAAGGCTCTGGCATAGTCCATAAAGCAGAAATAGATGTTTTTCTGGAACTCTCTTGCTTTTTCCATGATCCAGCGGATGTTGGCAATTTGATCTCTGGTTCCTCTGCCTGTTCTAAAACCAGCTTGAATTTCAAGGAGTTCACGGTTCACCAGTGGTAGGACCAAGTAAATCAATGTTAGGAGATTTTTAAAGTAATCTGGTCATTTTGTAAGTTATCAGATTCACTTGACTGCCCTTGACCATAATGCTTCAGTTCTTCCTATTTGGCAAAGTAGTCATTTAATGTGTGTATGTGTGTCAGCTATTGGGTAGATTTATTTATCATATCACTTCCACCATGACTACTTTCCACTAGTCTCTCTTTGGCTTGTTCTCCATATGATAAATGTCATCACTGATTCAATGGACATGAGGTTGAGCAAGCTCCAGAAGATGGTGAAGGACAGGGAAGCCTGGCATGCTGTAGTCCATAGGGTCGCAAAGAGTTGGACACAGCTGAACGACTGAACAGTGAAAGACAACCATGGGACAAAATCTTTGTAACTGCTTAGGAATCGCTGGAAGTCACATCCATGGAAATCTGGGAAGTGATTTCTCCTGTTGGATGATGGATGCCTCCCATGATTGGAGACTGCAGAAGGAAATCACCTGGTCTTAGAAGTGCTCCTCCTCCCTCCTATTCAGACTCTTTTGTTATGTTCTTTATCAGATGTGGGATGACATGAATTTTCTCATTGTTGCTGCCATCACAGTTTTAGATTGTCTGCTGCCTGGAATAGGTAATGATGCTATAATATGTATGGTAGGAGAGAATCCCGTGGAGAGGAGCCTGGTGGGCTGCTGTCCATGGGGTCGCACAGAGTCGGACATAACTGAAGAGATTTAGCATGCATGCATGCATTGGAGAAGGAAATAGTGACCCACTCCAGTATTATTGCCTGGAGAATCCCAGGGACAGAGGAGCCCGGTGGGCTGCCATCTATGGGATCACACAGAGTTGGACACTATGAAGTGACTTAGCAGCAGCAGCAGCTACAATGAGACCCTGAGATGTCTGGACTTAGAGGCCCCCAAACAAGATCCAATTTCAGGTAATATTCTACTGCAGAAGCTTGCCTGCTATCTTATAGCCTCTTCCTCTCTCCCCAAGGATAGAGATACGCCTGTAGAGGAGGTACAACAGCTCTGGTCTAGTTGGCTTCAGGGAATCTCCTTACAGATTTCCTTTTTTTCTAGATCTTATCAGTAAAGAAATGAGTTGTACGGATAAACTCAAGGACCCTTTTGGAATGCATAGGATTGATAATGCCAGTACTGGGGTTTCTGGTCTTGGACTCACATCACGAGAGTAGGGTTTATCACACAATAGGCAAGCTGACCCAACAGCCATGCAGTTCTCCAGTAGAGGCACCCTATCACCTAATAGCACCTACTATTGCCATTTACCCTTTCTCCCTCTGTCTTTTCAACACCCACAAAATATTTAAGGAAGAAAGTGAAGATGATAGTGGGATGCCATCCTCAAGACCTGTTTTTATCCCTTCTGCTAGAAGGCCTCTCCCACTTCTGTCTCCACCATTATCTATGTTTTAGGGATGCCATTTAGATTTTCCAGACCAACACATGAATTACATAATCTAACTGTACTTCCTCAAGAGAGCTATGTGAGACATCTTGAGTAAGGGTTGACTCTCTGTTCTTATAAATAAAATTTTATAAAACTCACCATTTTATAAAGTTGTTTTGATAAAGCCATGCAGATTTCTTTACAGACTATCTGGGGCCTATATCACACTACAGTGCCAGAGCTGAGTACAGATACCTGTAAAGCCTAAGATGTTACAATTTGGGCTTCTAAAATAATTGTTTGTCACCTCCCCGTTCTTCAGGGTAGAGTGTGCATGCTGAACTGACATATGTGTAACATACCAAAAGTTTATTTCTGGCAGGAAGGTAACACATTTGAAATAGCCTTTGGTAGAAAATACAGATTTTCTGCTCACCATGCTGTGGGCGGCAAGGGTCCTACTTGTTTCTTTTCTTGGCCATGCTCTCCTTGGAGGTTAAAGGATTGAAGTTTGAGTAAGAAATGCAGAATAAGACCATATGTTAGGTGGGGTAGTAGAGGGTAGAGCAGGTCAGCTCCTGCGGCTTGATGACTTCGTCATCATAGGATTGTGCCATCTGGGCTCTTAATGTTCTTCACCTTAATATTTTCCGACAGGAACCCACTTCCTTTTCTTAAAATTTCCTACTAAAGTTTGACTGTGCTTCAAAAGGAATGCCCGTTTTTCAGTTTACCTGCATGTCTTTTTCCTGTTTTCTTTTAGATCTTAGGTCTTGTAGCCCCAAATGTGAGATTCATTTTATAACTTTAAATTCTGAATATTTGTATAAAAGTCCAACTTCCCTTTCTCCCTCAATAAAGAAACTGTAACACATCTGTCAGTAAAAAAAGACTTTGAGATTGTTTTCTTATTCTACTCATGTGTGCGTGCACCTATGTGTATCATCCTTTGACATGTTGTCACATGTATACATTCATGTAAACATCACGCTCAAGATACACAACCGTGGGCTTATGTTGTAACTGGTTTGTGAACTTTCCATCTACTCTGAAGTGGCCACCACCCTATCTCCTGAGATGTGGCCACTCAGACATGGTTCATGGGACACCTGGGAGTGTGTTAGGAACAGAGAACCAGAGGGCTGACCCCAGACAATGAATCAGAATCTGCATTTAATGGATTACTAACATCTGAGAGCTCTGGTCTATGGATCCATGAGCATGCTAACATCTGAGAGCTCTGTTCTAAGAAATCTCTACATTTCTTAGTCCATTGGCTTGATATGATTAGTTGGGTAAACGAGGGGGGCATATTGAACCATTGTGAAACTTAAAAGGTAAGTAGGCATGGTCCTTAAGACTGAAAAATTAAATCTGAAGTAAAATTCGAGTATCTGTATTTCTGAATGATTCCAGAGGCAATTCTGATGTATATGATATATGAAAAGGGTATATGATGCAAGGGTTCTCAGCATCGTTTTCTATTCCTTTTTAATCCCCCTGGCTACCACCTCTTGCTTCAAGGCCAACAAAGATTGTTTAATGTTGTTGATCAGCTTTTCACCACACTGTCCATTCTTGAGGCAGTTTATTTCATATGTGAGTAAAGTGAGGACCCTTTTTAAGGATGCATACATATAATCATGCATCCTAATGATTGACTCAAAATATTTATTATAATGTTTCCTAAATATATACAAACAGAAGATCAAGTACAATTGCTGGAAGCTTCTAGTTCTTCTAAGACTGGAAAATCATTGGAAATGTACAAATGAAATGTAAACAATACAGTTGAAATCAAAAACATTAATTTAATATGACAGATAACATTTTCCTGATAATAAATCTCTGCTTGAAATATGAATATAGCATGATTGCTAGCATGTAGATTGTTTGGAATTTGGTACATCTGAAATGCTGTGTGACTTGTGGTATCTTATTTTCTTTACCCTTTTTCTCTGTTTGAATCTCTATAAAACCTTCATCTCCATCCCAGTGTGCCATCTGATCTTCTCCCTCCACAAATGCATTCAATACTTATCCATTTAGCCTACCTCTCTTCCAGGTAAATTCATCCATTAAAGTAGTAATTCTTATTGTCAGTGTAATTGCAAGCATCAACACAAAGGATAACGTTACATGACGGCCCTTGGTTGGCAATTATATGACAGTACACACTTGGAAGATGGTCATGCAAAATATGTGTTATCATTTTTAAAAGAAAACAACAAATTAGAAAAAAATATTGAGGACTCTTTGGACATCTATGCATAGTAGCTTAATATTGTGAGCTCATTCTGCAGTGGGAGGCAGGAAGAGTAGAACTCACACATGAGGCCTTGGAGGGAGAAAAGTCTAGGATCGACTTTTGGCAGTTCTACTTACTAGATGCGTCTCTGGGGATAAGTTTCTTAGCATCTCTGTGTCTTGGCTTCCTTCTGTGTATAATAGGGATGGTCATTACCTAGTTCTTAAGCCAAAAAATAGGTAGGGTATTCAAGGAAAGCCCTTAGCCTGGTCTTAGCACATGAGAAGGACTCGATTATCAGTAGTTATCTTAAATAGAATAAATAATTACTGCTGTTTTATTATAGATCTAGACATTTATTAATCTGACACGTGTCTCTTTATGTTATTTGCTTCATTGGATTCTCAAGATATGTTCTCTCCTTTCTTCAGTGACTTCTAGATTGTGGCAGAGGTGAAAGGCTTATTAAAACACTGGAGCATTGAGTTGGCCAAAAACTTTGTTTGGGTTTTTCCATAACATCTTACAAAAAAACCTGCACAAACTTTTTGGCCAGCCCAACATCGAGCACTGGACTCAAAGCACCGTTGGTGCTCCTATTGTTCCATCTCGACTGTTCTTGCTGTAGCTGCCTCCTGAATCTTTCTGCTTTACAGCTTCATTTATTTTCCACTGGAGACAACCTAGTGGGGGATTCTCTCCCAACGGTGATGTCCTAGGGCAGGACACTGCTAAGATATTATTGCTTTCGTTAATTGTCCTTTTACTCTTAATTTTCATTAATGAAGCCTGAATAACTTGAATGAAGGTAAAAAGATATCTCAAAACAGAGAAGTACAGTATCTGATTTTGCCATCACATCTTCCTTGTTTCATGCAGTGGGGATTAAAACATTGAATCCCCAAACTTGAAAATGTAGGCTTTGGGTTCTCTGAAGAGATATGTAGGATTTTTTGATTGGTAACCCCATTTTTGTGTGTGAGCTTATTTCTAGTTTCTGTCAGCACAGAGACTGTAGTGTTACAAGTAGATTCAGGATGTCTAACAGAGATGTGTGTGTTAGTTACTCAGTCATGTCTGACTCTTTGTGACCCCATGGACTATAGTCCACCAGGCTCCCCTATCCATGGGATTTTCCAAGCAAGAATACTGGAGTGGGTTGCCATTGGAGAAGGTAAATGAAGGAAAGGAAAAAGTAGGGGAGGGAAAGAAGAATCTAAACAAAACATGTTTGTAACAGTTTCACTAATAAAATGAGGTAAACCATGAGCTAAACCAAGACTTAAAAGAAACCCTAAAAACCTTCATTTAGTTTATATTTGTACATCTCTGACATATGTATGCAATGCAATAATATCCTGGGATGTACAACCAATGTACTGGCTGTTATAGTTGTTAGACTATCTAGCACTGTCTTGCAGTAGAGAAGTGCTGACCTCAACATTTCCAGCTAATTATAGGCCTACAATTACCTTTCACCTTCCTTGAGTGTTCTTTATAATTTTAGATTAAATATGTAACAGCAGAAGCAGTTTGACCTGGACGTGTTGGCTTGCTGTCTGAGGCAGCTGTTAAACAACCATCAGAGGTGGTTTTATTCTTTTGAAGGGTTAAGTAATTTGAGGGGCTAAAACTATGAGCAATAAATAACCATCCACACTCACCGAAGGAAGTACTCCTTAGATAAGAGAACAGAGCTGGAATTGATGTGGACATTAGTCTGATAAAATGTCATGTCAACTGAGATTTATCTACAGATGATTTAGTTGGCGAAGTGTCTGCACCAAAACCTGCCCTTGAGCATAGAGTTCAATGAGAATGAGCTAACAGAAACCAGCTCTTCTGAAAATGCAATCAGAAGCCTGTGTTCTTAAGACAATAGTTCAACAGCCGTTACCAAAGTACCATGGTGAGAGCAGAAACAAAATGGCCAACCACGCTCAAGACTGAACTGCAAGTCCTTGTAAATGAAGAGTCCAAAGTTCAGTTCAGGCACTCAGTCATGTCTGACTCTGCAACTCCATGGACTGCAAAACACCAGGCCTCCCTTCCATCACCAACTCCCAGAGCCTGCTCAAACTCATGTCCATCGAGTCGGTGATGCCATCCAACCATCTCANGTAGCTGCCTCCTGAATCTTTCTGCTTTACAGCTTCATTTATTTTCCACTGGAGACAACCTAGTGGGGGATTCTCTCCCAACGGTGATGTCCTAGGGCAGGACACTGCTAAGATATTATTGCTTTCGTTAATTGTCCTTTTACTCTTAATTTTCATTAATGAAGCCTGAATAACTTGAATGAAGGTAAAAAGATATCTCAAAACAGAGAAGTACAGTATCTGATTTTGCCATCACATCTTCCTTGTTTCATGCAGTGGGGATTAAAACATTGAATCCCCAAACTTGAAAATGTAGGCTTTGGGTTCTCTGAAGAGATATGTAGGATTTTTTGATTGGTAACCCCATTTTTGTGTGTGAGCTTATTTCTAGTTTCTGTCAGCACAGAGACTGTAGTGTTACAAGTAGATTCAGGATGTCTAACAGAGATGTGTGTGTTAGTTACTCAGTCATGTCTGACTCTTTGTGACCCCATGGACTATAGTCCACCAGGCTCCCCTATCCATGGGATTTTCCAAGCAAGAATACTGGAGTGGGTTGCCATTGGAGAAGGTAAATGAAGGAAAGGAAAAAGTAGGGGAGGGAAAGAAGAATCTAAACAAAACATGTTTGTAACAGTTTCACTAATAAAATGAGGTAAACCATGAGCTAAACCAAGACTTAAAAGAAACCCTAAAAACCTTCATTTAGTTTATATTTGTACATCTCTGACATATGTATGCAATGCAATAATATCCTGGGATGTACAACCAATGTACTGGCTGTTATAGTTGTTAGACTATCTAGCACTGTCTTGCAGTAGAGAAGTGCTGACCTCAACATTTCCAGCTAATTATAGGCCTACAATTACCTTTCACCTTCCTTGAGTGTTCTTTATAATTTTAGATTAAATATGTAACAGCAGAAGCAGTTTGACCTGGACGTGTTGGCTTGCTGTCTGAGGCAGCTGTTAAACAACCATCAGACGTGGTTTTATTCTTTTGAAGGGTTAAGTAATTTGAGGGGCTAAAACTATGAGCAATAAATAACCATCCACACTCACCGAAGGAAGTACTCCTTAGATAAGAGAACAGAGCTGGAATTGATGTGGACATTAGTCTGATAAAATGTCATGTCAACTGAGATTTATCTACAGATGATTTAGTTGGCGAAGTGTCTGCACCAAAACCTGCCCTTGAGCATAGAGTTCAATGAGAATGAGCTAACAGAAACCAGCTCTTCTGAAAATGCAATCAGAAGCCTGTGTTCTTAAGACAATAGTTCAACAGCCATTACCAAAGTACCATGGTGAGAGCAGAAACAAAATGGCCAACCACGCTCAAGACTGAACTGCAAGTCCTTGTAAATGAAGAGTCCAAAGTTCAGTTCAGGCACTCAGTCATGTCTGACTCTGCAACTCCATGGACTGCAAAACACCAGGCCTCCCTTCCATCACCAACTCCCAGAGCCTGCTCAAACTCATGTCCATCGAGTCGGTGATGCCATCCAACCATCTCATCCTCTGTCATCCCCTTCTCCTCCCACCGTCAATCTTTCCCAGCATCAGGGTCTTTTCCAATGAGTCAGTTCTTCACATCAAGTGGTCAAAGTATTTGAGTTTCAGCTTCAGCATCAGTCCTTCCAATGAATATTCAGGACTGATTTCCTTTACGATTGGCTGGTTGGATTTCATTGTAGTCCAACGAACTCTCAAGAGTCTTCTCCAACACCCAGTTCAAAAGCATCAATTCTTCCGTGCTCAGCTTTCTTTATAGTCCAACTCTCACATCCATATATGACTACTGGAAAAACCATAGCTTTGACTAGATGGACCTTTGTTAGCAAAGTAATGTCTCTGCTTTTTTATATGCTGTCTAGGTTGGTCATGACTTTTCTTCCAAGGAGCAAGCGTCTATTAAATTGCATGGCTGCAGTCACCATGTGCAGTGATTTTGCAGCCCAGGAAAATAAAGTCTGTCATGGTTTCCCCATCTATTTGCCATGAAGTGATGGGACCAGATGCCATGGTCTTCGTTTTTTGAATGTTGAGTTTGAAGCCAACTTTTTCACTCTCCTCTTTCACTTTCATCGAGAAACTCTTTAGTTCTTCTTTGTTTTCTGGCCATAACGGTGGTGCAATCTGCGTATCTGAGGTTATTGATAATTCTCCCGGCAGTCTTGATTCTAGCTTGTAATTCATCCAGCCCAGCGTTTCTCGTGATGTACCCTGCATATAAGTTAAATAAGCAGGGTGACAATATACAGCCTTAACATACTCCCTTCCCAGTTTGGAGCTAGTGTGTTGTTCCATGTCCAGTTCTAACTGTTGCTTCTTGACCTGCAAAGTTAAGAGGGTAGATAGCATGTGACATCAAACTGAGGTCAAGTGACCCAGGATCTGCCACTGTGAGATCAGTTGCTGAAGATTCATACCTGGCCTGTTTCACACTGCCTCAGGGCAGTTGGCCTCTCAGCCCACAGTATGAACTGTGGATAAGAAGAAGATGGAAGTGTCAAGTATTTCAGGAGACTGTCACCAGTAGGATGGGCACAGTAGAAATCTGATTTCTTTGCCTTTATATACTGTGGGATAGAGAGGCACTGTGGAAAGCTTTGAAGGTGAATACACTCAGATTAAAATTCTAGTCTACCCATTCTGTGGGTAAGGTATTTAGCTTTCTGGGCTACTGTGTTATCTGTAAAGTAGATATAAGAATACACAGGGTTGGGATTTCCCTGCTGGTCCAGCTGTTAAGACTCAGAACTTCCACTGCAGGGCACATGGGGTCAATTCTTGGTTTGGAAACTAAGATTCTGCATGCTGCATGGTGTGACCAAAAAATAAAAATTTTTAAAACTTGTAAAAAAGAATGCACGGGATTAATTTGTGAGGATTAAATGAATATATTTGAAGTACCAGTACAGTACGAGACAGTCTGAAATCTTTATTAATATCTTGTAAAAGAGTCTTTAGTTGTGTGTCTTGGGTCTTTGCCCCTCTCCATTTATAATTCTCTTGAAGATACATGGTCAGGGTAAAGAGCTGGTACAATAGCTCTTTTGGTCAATAACAGACTTAAGATTCAAAAGAATCTCAACAAGAAGGGAGAATGATCTTAAAATGAAATGTATAAATTATAGAAGGATTATATAAAATCCTGACCTTAGAATTTAAAAATGTCATTGCCTTAATTCTGAGTGAAAGAGACCTCATTCAAATAGATGACTATGTGTGAACAATGTAAAATCCTAGAAAAATTCTTTTCAAGTTGCCTATGTCCTGTGTGCCTTCTAATGCCACATTTTAAGAGAATGTTGACACATTAGGCATGTCCATGTGGCACACTATGCTGGGTATCAATCCTGGCTCTACCTCTGGAAGTTCTTGAAGGAGTCTGTGACCTCAGTGATAAATGGGTATGGAGGCCTTCCACTTGGTGTGAGCTAAGGATTAAGTTGCATCATGCAAGTAAAGGGTTTAGTACAGTGCCTGGCTCGTAACTGGGAGATATTATTATTCACAGGAAAGAACGGTGAGAATGGTGGCAGTCAAAAAAAAAAAAAGAAAGAAAGAAAGAAAAAAGGAATTAAAGAAAGTTGGAGAAATACTCTGCCTGTAAAAGAAAAGCTTAAGCAGGGCTATGATGGTTGTCATCAACCATTTGAATAATGTTAGGTAGAAAAGAGGCTCTTGTTAATCAACCTAATACTAAAAAGGCAGCACCAGGACCAACAGATAGGAGTTACGGAAAGCTCTGTTTGGTCTCCATAACAGAAATGAGTTTCCATCCATTTGGGAGTGTCTTAATCATTAGGATAAACTTCTTGAGGAGGGAGCAAGCTCTCTATTATTAGGGAAAGCAGTTGTAGTAATAGGAGTAATTGAGACTAAAATAGCTCTTAAGGTGTTCCAGTTAGTGTTTTAAGGATTCTATGCTCTTTTTTTTTATCCTCATAATATCCATGTGAGTAGGTAGAATTATTGTCCTCCCCATTTTACAGATGAAGAAGCTGAAGCACAGAATTTCCATAAATTTCCAAGAAAATGTAATTTAGATATGGCAGAGCTGAGCTTAGGGCCCAGGCTGCCCAACTCTTGAATTCATTCTCTTCACTGCTCTAAGAAGAAAAACACATGGAGAAGGGCCAAGTGATTGCACGTCCCTTGAAGATTGGAAAGAGCATTGCCACACTGGGTGCAAGATTTGACTCTGTGGCCTCTGCAGGCCTCATTAGGTGTCTCTATTTTACAAGACCGAAATGCAAGCAAAAAAGACACAGGAGCTATACAATATGTTCTTATTAATTATGTTTCATATACAGTATCAGTAGTGTATATGGGTCGATCCCAATCTCCCAAGTGTACAGCACAGCTCTGCTTAATGCACCGTGGTGACCTGAATGGGAAGGAAGGCCAGAAGGGAGAGGGGACATGTGTATGTATGGCTAATCCATTTTGCTGTACACTGAAAATTAACACAGCATCCCAAAGCAACTCTACTCCAGTAAAAATGCATTAAAAGAAAAAGACAGTGGCAAAAGATGATACAAAATGTAAGCACAGATTGTCATGGGTTGATCTCAACACAAAAAGCTCAAGATATCCATTGAGAACTTATTTACTTCTACCTTACACTTGTTAATAAAAGAATGAACATCTCATTGTCTTGTTCTAGGCAAAACAGAATAGATTTGAATTAGGGATTGGTAGTTGACTAGAATCAGCAAAAAAAAGAGAGAGAGAGAGAGAGAGAAACTAGTGAGACTCTGTAGAAGAGAAAGGAAATATTAGTTCATTGAGCAAATATTAACTGAGCACCTACTCTGTGCTGGGATCAGAATATCTACACAGAAGAAGATAAAAACCAATCACTGCAGACTCCATGCACTTAACTCGTGTAGGCTTTAGGGTTTTCTTACACTTTCATATGCAGTGAGATTTTTCAAGTCTTCAGGGAAATCATAAATTATACTGTTTTGGAAAGGAGGCACACATGATATTTTTAAATGATTTTAGTATGAACTGAGTAATTTTACTCTCAGTTCAGGTGCTAAAAGCATATGCTTCAGTTCGTCAGACCAGCTCACCTTCTAGGTCTTACTGCATTAAATGCTTTTAATGTACTGCAGTGGGAAAATCTTTGGTCTACAAATTTGGAGTTCTGCTATGCATGTAATTGATGGCAAACTTTCTACTCTGGACCTCAGCTTTCACATCTATAAAGTGTGGGGGGTTGACCAAACTATCTGTGTTTCACTCAGGCTTAAAAGTTTCATATTTCTTGGATTTTTATAATTATGCTTATTTCCACCATGAAGATGCCAGATGGCAAACAGCCCTGGCAGCGTGCACAGGACCCAAATTGATTCTGAGAATATGGGGCACTAGTGATTCCTAAGGTCGAAGGAGCTGAAGTGAGCAGAGGCCTCTAGGACCTCGTTCTATTTCTGTAGGCTATAAAAGGCAGGCCTACCTCCATATTAGGAGACATCTGTTAGCTTTTCATATTTTACAATTGCCCAACAAAACCTCCTGAGGCTATGTTGTGCTTATAGTACTTTCATGTTATGAGGATGAGGCAGGTACAGTATGGCATACAAGGCTTAACTGGCCCCTCTCACCTTTAATTTCTCTAAATCTTCCAAAGCATTAAAGAGAAAAATGTCATCTTTGTGTCTATTGTTTTAAAATAGAGTTTATCCTCTGTGTGAGTTTAGATGGCTTGCATGAATGAGAAGGATAGTCATCATATTCAGCTAAGTTTCTAGAACAGCTCTGCGTTAGTAATAAGTTTCCTGGATATTGCTGCTTTGTCATCAGACTTCACCATGTAAACCTCATATGCCTCTCTGTGTTGATCTTGCTATTGTTGTTACAGTTATATATGCAGAAAGTTTGCAGTTTTCATGATGTGTAATAGAGACAATCCAAAGACTTTCACGGCAGCCCAGTGGTTAAGAATCTGAGCTTCCACTGCAGGGGCCACGGGTTCCATCCCTGGTTGGAGAACTAAGATTCTATATACCGCATGGTGTGGCAAAAATTAAATAAATAAAACCATTCCATCTGCTTCTCTTAATTTGATTAGTGATAGCATTTTTATGGTCACTGTCTTGACTTGCTTTTCATTTCATCTGTCTTTTTAATAAACCTCTTTTTAAGAGTTAGAAGGCTAAAGATAATTTAAAGGGGATTGAGGGAGATTCCTCATTCACGTCAGTGCTTTAGATCCAAATAAGGATCTCATTTATGGTGGGAATAGATTAACAAATTCTCAGAGGAGATTTTGGTTCAAAATATTAAACTTTAAAATTAGAGAAAGTGATCCAAACCTGAGTAAGAAAGCCAGAAGGATGACTTTCTAAATTGAGTGTAAACTGTTTTACAGACTGAATGTTTGTGTCTGCTCAAAACTCGTATGTTGAAATCTAACCCCTAAGGTGATAGCATTAGATATTGGAGCCTTTGAGAGATCATTAGATCATGAGGATGGAGCCCTCATGAATGGGATTCATGCCCTTATAAAAGAGACTCTTGAGAGCTCCTTCCCACCTTCTACCATGTCAGGACACAGCTAGAAGATGGTCATCTATGACCCAGGAAGCCAACTCTTATGGACACTAAATCTGTTGGTGTCTTGATCTTTTGCTTTCCTTCAGGTCTGTGAAAGATAAGTTTGTTGCTGAAGCCATCTAGTATATGGTATTTTTAAAGATGTGCTAATTAATTGCTTTATGGCTGTGCTGGGTCTTTGTTGCTGCACGCGGGCTTTCCCTGGCTGTGGAGAGTGTGGGCTACGCTTCATTGCAGTGACCCAGCTTCTCGTGGTGGTGGCCTCTCCTGCTGCAGAGCACGCACTCTAGGGCAACAACAGTTCAGTAGTTGTGGCACACCCAGGGTTGGCTGCTCCACGGCATGTGGGATCTTCCTGAGTGAGGAATCAAACCCATGTCCCCTTCATTGGCAGGTGGACTCTTAGCCCCTGGAATACCAGGGAAGTCCCAAGTATGTTATTTTTTTGCCATGAAATCCCCAAAAGGACTAAGACAAAGTTACAATATTTCAGTTACATATTCTAATTCTTAAAAAGTGTTTTANCAGGTGGACTCTTAGCCCCTGGAATACCAGGGAAGTCCCAAGTATGTTATTTTTTTGCCATGGAATCCCCAAAAGGACTAAGACAAAGTTACAATATTTCAGTTACATATTCTAATTCTTAAAAAGTGTTTTAACTTTCCTTTTGCAAACAGGATGGCATGGAAAAGGACCTTCATGAGTTCCTTCTGTCAGTTAATTCTAACACTTTAAAGAACACTAAAGTTATCTTGGCTTCCTTGAAGACTTATGGTGTGGCTTCTTGGTCATAACCAGGGATAAGATGCCCTTCATCCAATGTAACGCTCTGTTATGTGCAGCAAACAGCCTATCTTAGGCTGGGAGATGGGACTTGTTGGTGAAATAGTGTGTAAGGAATTTACCATAGAAGTAAAAATCGTCTCTTTTCTTTCCTTTTTGACATCTGGTTCTTCTCTGATTCTTGTGTGCTTGCCACGCTCAGTCGTGTCTGACTCTCTGTGACCCTGTGAACTGTAGCCCACCAGCCTCCTCTGTCCATGAGATTTTCCAGGAAAGATACTGGAGTGGGTTGCCATTTCCTTCCCCAGCAGATCTTTCTGACCCAGGGTTCAAACCTGCGTCTCCTGTATCTGCTGCATCGGCAGGTGTAATCTTTACCACTGAGCCATCTGGAAAGCCCATTATGTGCCCCTTTTTTTGTTTCCCATCACACTCACCATCTTTATCCCAATCTATTGGGAGTACCTGTGAGCACTGCTTTGCCATCATGATACTTGGGACTAATTAACAATCCCTTAATGAGACTGCATCCCCAAAAAGGAAAATTTCAAATAATGAGAAGATTAGTAATGCCTAGGGCCACTCCTAGAATGGTTAAGTTACTAATTGTGAATCTTAAAGAGGGATTGCATTAGAAACTCTATCCATTTTTCCATCTCAAATCCTTGTGCAGTGAATAACAGGGTAGGAACACCTGTTTTCATTGCCTTATGATCATGCCTGTTGAGCACAACTGCTTTTCTGGTAGATTGCATCTCACAATAAATTGCATTCATAGGAGGTGGTTCGTGTGTGGTAAATGTGGTGTAAACAGACCAATACTCTGGGTGGACGGAATACTTGCTCAGAGAAGACACAAACAAATTGCCTTCCTGCTGGCTCTGAAACATCTTCTTTCAACGTAATTAAAGTTGGAATGAAACTAACTAAAGCTTAATCCAAAAAAACCCTGTTCATTGCTTGACTTCTGAAGGGAAGGCTATAGGTAACAATTTGTTTTAATGGTTCATTCCACTGAGTCACAATTGGACTCCTCTCAAAATTGCTATATCTATACAAGGAAGATGAATTCATTAGAGTGAAAGTTATGTTATTAAAAAACTCAATTGGAATTATCCACATGTTCAAAGAAACAGAATAACTCTTGATACTTATACTTATTAATACTTGAAACACACTCCCACACATACGGAGATGATCATATGGGGTTATGGAAGATCACTAAATAATGCACATTAATTTATATTCAAACTGAAGAAAATGCTCATTAAAACAGATATTAATACCTCAAAGTCATGGCTTAAAGCCTACTTGTAGGTGAATACAAGGCTTCCCTGGTGGCTCAGATGGTAAAGAATCTGCTTGCAGTGCAGAAGAGCAAAGTTTGATCTCTGGGTTGGGAAGATCCCATGGAGAAGGGAATGGCCACCCACTCCAGTATTTTCGCCTGGAGAATTCCATGGATAGAGGAGCCTAGTGGGCTACAGTCCACTGGGTCGCAAACAGTCAGACATGACTGAGTGACTAACGCTTTCAAGTGGATACGGCTTTATGACTCTCTTTCTAATCTATATATTAATAGGCTATAAGTGTTAGAGAAAGAAGAAAGAAAGGTAAAATAATACATCAGTTCAGTTCAGTTGATGAGTCGTGTCCAGCTTTTTGCGATCCCATGGACAGCAGGATGCTGCTTTTCTGGTAGATTGCATCTCACAATAAATTGCATTCATAGGAGGTGGTTCGTGTGTGGTAAATGTGGTGTAAACAGACCAATACTCTGGGTGGACGGAATACTTGCTCAGAGAAGACACAAACAAATTGCCTTCCTGCTGGCTCTGAAACATCTTCTTTCAACGTAATTAAAGTTGGAATGAAACTAACTAAAGCTTAATCCAAAAAAACCCTGTTCATTGCTTGACTTCTGAAGGGAAGGCTATAGGTAACAATTTGTTTTAATGGTTCATTCCACTGAGTCACAATTGGACTCCTCTCAAAATTGCTATATCTATACAAGGAAGATGAATTCATTAGAGTGAAAGTTATGTTATTAAAAAACTCAATTGGAATTATCCACATGTTCAAAGAAACAGAATAACTCTTGATACTTATACTTATTAATACTTGAAACACACTCCCACACATACGGAGATGATCATATGGGGTTATGGAAGATCACTAAATAATGCACATTAATTTATATTCAAACTGAAGAAAATGCTCATTAAAACAGATATTAATACCTCAAAGTCATGGCTTAAAGCCTACTTGTAGGTGAATACAAGGCTTCCCTGGTGGCTCAGATGGTAAAGAATCTGCTTGCAGTGCAGAAGAGCAAAGTTTGATCTCTGGGTTGGGAAGATCCCATGGAGAAGGGAATGGCCACCCACTCCAGTATTTTCGCCTGGAGAATTCCATGAATAGAGGAGCCTAGTGGGCTACAGTCCACTGGGTCGCAAACAGTCAGACATGACTGAGTGACTAACGCTTTCAAGTGGATACGGCTTTATGACTCTCTTTCTAATCTATATATTAATAGGCTATAAGTGTTAGAGAAAGAAGAAAGAAAGGTAAAATAATACATCAGTTCAGTTCAGTTGATGAGTCGTGTCCAGCTTTTTGCGATCCCATGGACAGCAGGATGCCAGGCATTCCTGTCTGTGCATTCCTGTCCATCACCAACTCCCGGAGATTACTCAGATCCATGTCCATTGAGTTGGTGATGCCATCCCACCATCTCACTCTGCCATCCCCTTCTCCTCCCTCCTTCAATCTTTCCCAGAATCAGGGTCTTTTCAGATGAGTCAGTTCTTCACATCAGGTGGCCAAAGCATTAGAGTTTCAGCTTCAGCATCAGTCCTTCCAATAAATATTCAGGACTGATTTCCTTTAGGATTGGCTGGTTAGATCTCCTTGCAGTCCAAGGGACTCTCAAGGGTGTTCTCCAACACTACAGTTCAAAAGCATCAATTCTTTGGTGCTCAGCTTTCTTTCACAGTCCAACTCTCACATCCATACATGACCACAGGAAAAACCATAGCCTTGACTAGACGGACTTTTGTTGGCTTTTGTTACTTTTAATATGCTAAGTTGGTCATAACTTTTCTTCCATGGAGCAAGCGTCTTTTAATTTCATGGCTGCAGTGACCATCTACAGTGATTTTGGAGCCCAAGAAAATAAAATCTGTCACTGTTTCCACTGTTTCCCATCTATTTGCCATGAGGTGATGGGATCAGATGCCATGATCTTAGTTTTCTGAATGTTGAGAGTTTTAAGCCAAATTTTCATTCTCCTCTTTCTCTTTCATCAAGAAGCTCTTTAGTTCTTTTTGCTTTCTGCCATAAGGGTGGTGTCTTCTGCATATCTGAGGTTATTGGTATTTCTCCCAACAATCTCGATTTCAGCTTGTGCTTCATCCAGTCCAGCGTTTCACATGATGTACTCTGCATATAAATTAAATAAGCAGGGCAAAAATAATATATAAAGATAGTAAAAATAATGGATAGAATTTACGAAGCATTTATTATGTGCCAGACATTGTGCTAAGCAAGCTAATACTTCACATATATTTTTATTTAAAGCTCATTTTAATATTCTGAAATATTGGTCTATTATTTTATCCCTCATAAAGTTTTATATAATTTATATAATGTCCAAAACTATTAAAAGGAAAATTGAAAATTGAATCTAGGTTTCTCTAATTCTTGAGCTAAGACTTTAATCACTAAATTCTTATCACATTCTCAGAGCCTCAGGTAACATCTTTGAATTCATGGTCCAGATTATTCTTGCAGCATCTCTGTCAACAAATGGGTATTCCAAAATACAAGTCCCCCATTATTTTTGTGATTACTTAGGTGGCAATTTGTTTTTGAAAAGAGGCATATAGGCAACTGTCAGAAGTAGAGTCCCTGGCCTTATTTTTCTTTTTAAAATTTGTTTCTTGATGAATATAATCATGGGAATAATTAAGCTTTAAGAGATGAATGACTGATTGCTAGAAAGTGACAAACTGTTGTTTATTTATAAGGATACAGCTTTCATGGGAAAATGCAGTATGGTTTTTAAAACATCCCAAGTCTTATTTGAGACTGTAAATGATGGAGGCTGCATAGCTTAATGGTTAAGCTCATAGACACATCACATTGACTTGGGTATAAGTCCAAATTGCTGGAATTTGGGGATTTTTTAAAACCCCTCTATGATTGATTTTTGTAAAGTAGAACCAAATTTTTAACCTACTTTTTATGGTTGCTGAGAGCATTCGGAAAACTAAATTATACAAAGTGCTGGCTCAATGCCTGGTATATGAAAATTATTCAATAAAACTAGTTTGTAATATTTTATTTTACAAGTGACCTCAAACCTCTTATTTGTGTATATTTTAGCTATTAGGAGACAGGTTAGGTTCTTGGGAAAATTTCCAGTTTCTGAGTCAGAGCCCTGCAGTGATTGCCTGGGGTGTGTCTCTGTTGATAATCTCTTCCATGTATATCTTTCTGTCAGTCTTCGATTCATCCTAAGAATCAAGCTCTTCTTTCTAAAGAGCTTTAGTGGGTTTCCCTGGTAGCTCAGAGGTTAAAGTGGGTGCCTGCAATGTGGGAGATCCAGGTTTGATCCCTGGATTGGGAAGATCCCCTGGAGAAGGAAATGGTAACCCACTCCAGTATTCTTGCCTGGAGAATCGCGTGGACAGAGGAGCCTGGTGGGCTACAGTCCATGGGGTCACAAAGAGTCGGACACGACTGAGTGACTTCACTTTAGTCCTTTTACATTACCTCTTTTAGCTGTCTTAATAATTCTGTGAACTCGAGTTTATTATCCTCACTTTTTACAAATGAGGAGACTAGAGATCAGAAAAGTAAATAGAAAACCATCCAGCTAGTAAACAGATGAGCTATGACACAAATCCAGGTCTTCTGTACCTACACTCCAATTTAATTTTCAAACAGAAAGAAGATTTTGAGATCATACAGACCACGCCTCAATCCATTTTATAGATCAGAATATGTAGGCTCTAAGATAGGCACATGAAAGTCTAGGGTCACATGGCAAGTTAGAGGCAAGGCTGTCTCTAGACCAGGGATCCATCACACCCCATCATGGGCTGGAACCAGTCTATGGCCTATTAGGAATCAGATCACACAGCAGGAGGTGAGTGGTGGGTGCGCAAGCGAGGCTTCATCTGTATTTACAGTCACTCCCCATTGCTCAAATTACCACCTGAGCTCAGGAAAACAAGCTCGGTTTCCCACTGATTGTACATTGTGGTGAGCTGTATAATTTTTTTCATCATGTACCACAGTGTAATAATAATAGAAATAAAGTACACAATAAATGTAATGTACTTGAGTCATCCCCAAATCATCATGCCTCCCAATCCATGGAAAAATCGTCTTCCCTGAAACTAGTCCCTGGTGCCAAAAAGACTGAGGACCACTGCTCTCTCTATTCAAACTCTAGAGCCCTTTCATCATTCCTAGGCTGCATGAGTCTGCAGTAATTTCTGTGCTCTGTGGAGGAAGAACAAAAAGATGAGGCAGAAAGGTGAGTGAGGGGCGAGGGGAGAGGGAGGGAAGGATGGAAAAGAGCAGACTCACATAGGAAGGTGAGATGAAGAGCGGGTATGGAGGGGCAGTCTGTACTGGATACCAGCTCTTTCCAGTGTGGAATCCCATCTCTACCTGGCAGGCGAGCCAGAAATAACCATCGTCTGTTATATGTGCACCCTTGTTCCCGTTCCATCACTAAAATGAGCACGGTGATTGCAGTAGACACAGCTGAGAGTAGCGATGACACCCCCCCACCCCGTGACATCCGCACAGCCATATGGCTCCACCATCACGTGTGTAGCAGCCCTCCCACTGGAGATTTGGCGTCCCTTCCATTGGCCTGCATGGCCGGATAGCAGAGCTTGGCCGATTCGGTTCCACAGGAAGCTGCAATAGAATTCACTCCCATAGAAGCCTTTTCTTGACATTTTGACATTCACTTAGAGAAAGACAAGAGGCTGGCCAAGGGCCCAATCATCGGGCCCAGCAGAATCAAACTGTATTTTCTGAGCAGCTGTCGATAGAGTGTGCATGAGATTATGATTGTTTGCCAAAGCTCTATTGATCTTGGCTTCGTGAAGCTGAGTCTGTTTATAGCCACCGATAAAAATGAACAGCCACTTCTTGTACTGAAGGTTAACATAGTGTGTTTATTTAATTGAGTAGAAATGGCTTTGTGCTTTCCAAATGTCATTGTTAATAAATTTCCAAAGGAATCTGAGTGACTAATATGTCGGGGTTGAGGATAGGATTCTGGCTGTTGGGGTGGGGAGTTTGCTGCTGTTTGGAGTTGCTGGAGGCCAAAGAGATAAAAGGCAAGATATGGATAAGATATTGGAGTAACTTTCCTACCCGGAGAAGTGCTATAAAAAATCTTTGTTCCTAATTGTGTCGTTTGGTTCAAATCATCAGCTGATAGTAAGGATTCTTCTCTAGATGATTTATTCTTTTGCCTGCTTCTGTTTTTGTTCTTTTGAATTTCCCCACAACGTTTAAGGTGACATGGAACGTTTTAATTGATTGTGAATGGTGCAGTTTGGCGTTTTCTGCCCTCATTTGATTATTTGTCCCCCTTCCATAAAAGATTTGACAAAAATGGCAAGAACTAGGAATTATGTCATATAGAGGCAGACACTGGCAATCCCATTGACCTGCTTTTTAAGAGATGTGTTTCCTTTGACTGGAGGGGAAATGCAAACAACTTTTGCCAAAACAACCAGAAGGGCTGAGAAAAGTCTCAGAAAACTGTGAAAATCTGTACAGATCTCTAGGATACTAGATGAAAAGCAGAAACTCCAGCCAGCCAGTGGAATGTTTTCAAAGGGAAATATCAAAATAGTTCACTGGAATAAAAAAATTAAAAAAAACCTTTTCTCAGGCGGTTTGTCCTTTATATCAGATGAACCTCATCGGCAGTTTCTTTCTTTCTTTTTTTTTTTTTTTTAAGATTAAAAAAAGCATGTCTCTATTTGACTGTGCCAAATCTTAGTTGAGTCACATGGAATCTTTAGTTGTAGCATGCAAGCTCTTAGTTTCTTGTATGGAGTCTAGTTCCCTGCCCAGGGGTCGAATCCAGGACCCCTGGCACAGAATCAACCATTGGACCACCAGGGAAGTTTCCAGAAATTTCTGTTTGAAGTTTCACTCTGCCCACTCTGTCTCCTTAGAGGAGAAACAAACAGGTAGAGCAAACCTAACTTGGTATTCTTGAAACATACATGTGTATCATGTGATTAAATAGCAACAGCAAAAATTGTTGCGGTTTCAAAGCAACCAGTCTTTTCAGCGAATTTCTGAGCTCCTCCTAGGAGCCAGCCACCGTGCTGAGTCCTGGGGCTGGAAAGAAAAGTGAGATAAGGCTCTCTACTCAAGGATCCTATGCCTCTGTGTGTGTGTGTGTATGTGTGTGTGTGGTGTTGGTGTGATGGGTGTTTGTGTAAATACTTACCAGTGTAATAAGTATTATGATAGATGTTCTTTAAAAGTATACTGAGAGTACCTGACTCGGGTTATGGGGCATTTCTTTCACAGCTTGTGATGGGAATATATCTTTGCCACTTCTCTTTTGCCTCCACATGTAACCTTGATTAAAGTCTGATTTCAAATAATCAACCCAGTTTTTGAATATGTGAGCAAGCTCCTTTAAGAGTCAGACAGAAAATGTAAGTCATCTACCATTTTGCAGAATTCTACTTCTAACCCTTATTTGGGTAACTCAGATGTTTTTTCTGTCTTTTCAATATGCACACAAAATCAACTTGGACACAAGAGTTAGAAGCTTGCTGTTCCTTTTCTCTTAGTGGCAGAAAATAAGGGAAATGGGAAGTAAACAAGACTAAGGATTAGAATCACAAGATAGATTTCCTTAGTATGAATTCAATATCTGAAAGTCTTCTTAGTTCTGAGTTTGAAACAGATCTATAAAATTCTGTATTAAAAGAAATGCAGAGGGAATTAACAAGGAGGGGGTAATGGGAGTGGGCAGATGTGTTCTTGAGGAGAACACATTAAATGAAGAACATCCTCTTTGTCAATTAATTTTACTTTTTATACATGGTTGGACTATTAAAGTCTTATGAGAAAAGTGGGTTTTAGTGATCTCTAGGAAGATGTTCCTGGTATTAAATTAAATTAGGGCTGTGCATTGCGGAGTTCCCACCAATTGTACTCCCTCTGGCAAGTGTTTTAAATACTATATGCAACCTAATAAGGGGTGACTTGAAATCACGGAATTTGATTCTTTTTCTCCTTTAAAGTTAGGCAAATAGAGACGAGCTCTTTTAGTGATCTGAAATGCCAGATGCTAGGTTTTCTTTTGTTGTTGTTTGTTTGCTTTTTGGAGAATTTTATTTGAGGATAGTGCAAGTCTGTCCCTCATGGGTTTGATCCCTCAGCTGGTAAGACAATCTCGTTTTCTACTTAACAGTAGGGCTCCCTTGTCTGCCTCATAATATCTGACAAAGCAACAGGATGAAGTCATGACTTAGGTGTTGCCTCTGAAGTGAGATTTTTCTCTGAATCCTTTGCTCAGTGATCTTGGACAAATTATTTAACTTTTTAAAGTACTGGTTTCCTCATCTATAAAATGTGAGTAACAGGATTTCTTCATAGAAACTATGTAAAGATAAACTATAAACTACCCAGCATAGTCCCTGGCACGTAATACATTTTTATGTCTTTATTATTACTGAACTGAGTAGTTCAACAGATGCTACTCCAGAAATTCCTGGGTGCAAGGTTGGTATTATAAGAGTCATAGATCAGACTCTGGGATGTATGGAGATGCACGGGCCTCTTCACCACAGGCTCTAGTCATTGACTTACAGGTTGATCAGTGCGGATCCGTCATCCTCTCTTGAAGAAATAACCAGAAAATACTTACCTTACTTAAAGTGAAAGAACTGAGTGTCTTTCCTTAAAAGAACAGATAGTTCTTCATCCAAGAACTCCAATGCCACATACAAAAAAAAAAAAAAAGTCTTATGCTTGGTATCCTTGGAGAGAGTTTTAAAATCTTGATATTAGAAATTAAGACTATAATGACTGGTTTGATCTCCTTGCTGTCCAAGGGACTCTCAAGAGTCTTCTCCAACACCACAGTTCAAAAGCATCAATTCTTCAGCACCCAGCTTTCTTTATAGTCCAACTCACATCCATACATGACTACTGGAAAAACTATAGCTTTGACTAGATGGATCTTTGTTGGCAAAGCAATGTCTCTGCTTTTTAGTATGCTGTCTAGGTGGGTCATGGCTTTTCTTCCAAGGATCAAGTGTCTTTAACTTTCGTGGCTGAAGTTACCATGTGCAGTGATTTTGGAACCCCCCAAAATAAAGGAAGTAAGGTACCAGTTGGTAAATATTTGCTTCAGAGCAGCAGTCTAAGAAGAGAATGCCTGATTCTAGCCTTCCAATGTTAATTTGCAAATGTATATAGTCCTTCGTCAGAAAATTGGTTATAGAACTATTCTTCAGCAAAGACCTGGCCTCTGTGATGTTCCATAGATTTTTTTCTTATGATTCTGTAGTTGGTGTTCATTAAAACTAAAAATGTGTAACATAATATAGAGAGAATATTGATCATTGGCTCTATGTTGACCCTAAATGGAACCATTTAAAAGACTGTATAAATACAACTGTTCTACATTTAACCAGCATCATAGAACAATAAAACTGAAAATTTTCTCCAATAACAATATGTGATAGATCCTGATTAAAACTGATATTGACAACCTAGATAAAGCAATAAAAGCCATCAAAATAAATTTGAAAAGAAATTATATATAAAATTCTATATTTGAGTTAAATCAATTTTGCACATACTGGGTGTAGGAGATCTGCCTTCACAGAACTTTGTGAAACAAGATCTGAAGGTTTTAATTGTTAAGAAGGTTAAAATAAACCAGCGATGCTAAATGAAAAAATAAAGGGAAGAATGAATTTTAAAAAGCTATACAGTTTTGATTTCTGTTAATAGATTTCTAGTTGATTTCTAAATTATGTTGATTCTGCATCAGAAATGTGTCTGTCTTATTCACCACTTAATTTGTCTGCATTGATCTACTGACAGACTTCATCAACATTTACCTGTCAGTGGTTTCTTAAAAACACACACACACACACACACACACACACACACACACAAAGGGTATGGTTGCTTTACAATGTTATATTAGTTTCTGTGGTACAATGAAGTGAATCTGCTGTATGTATACACATACCCCCTCCCTCTATGGGTCTTCCTCCTACCAGCACCGCCAATCCAGCTCATCTAGGTCACCACGGAGCACCCAGCTGGGTTCCCAGTGGCACAAAGCAGCTTCCCAATAGCTATCCATGTTATACGTGGTGGAAAACATATGTCCATCCCACCTTCCCAGTTAACCCATCCCCCACTGGCCCCCTGCCTCGTGTCCACATATCTGCTCTCTAGATCTGCTTCTCTATTCCTGCGCTGCAAGTAGGTTCATCTGTACCATTTTTCTATGTTCCACATACAAACATTAATATTTGACATCTATTTTTCTCTTTCTGACTTCCTTCACTCTGTATCACAGTATCGAGGTCCATGCCCCCTGGCTCGTGTCCACATATCTGCTCTGTAGATCTGCTTCTCTATTCCTGCGCTGCAAGTAGGTTCATCTGTACCATTTTTCTATGTTCCACATACAAACATTAATATTTGACATCTATTTTTCTCTTTCTGACTTCCTTCACTCTGTATCACAGTATCGAGGTCCACCCGTGTCTACACATGGCTGAGCCTCCTTTCTTTCCATGGCTGAGCAATAGTCCATTGTATACATGGACCGCATCTTCTTTATCCATTCATCTGTCAGTTGGCATTTAGGTTGCTTCCATGTCCTGACAGTGCCTTCTTAATGATATCCGTTCTTCGCTCCTCCCCACTCCAAACTGTTCTTTGCATGAAGCTGATGCTACCATTGATGAAAGAGGTCTGGTCATATCATTCCCAGGCAAGTAAGCCACCAATGGTTCTCAGTGATTACGAGATTGACTATTCCCTGAGTGATGGGGCCCTTTATTATTGATACAATTTCTAATCGCTATCCACTTTATTTTTGCAGATAGCACCTACCATTTCTGAAGATATGTCTTTAACTCATTTAATCATTTTGGATCACAGTACCCTGAAATTGCATTGTGTATTCATATTTCTATCCTTTTGCTCTGAGTCTTTTTATTTTACGTGTGTTTTCTTATTTAATCTTTTACCAGCCACTGCCACTGATCCAGGGATTTCCCTGGTGGCTCAGATGGTAAAAAAATCTGCCTGACATTTAGGAGACCCAGGCTCAATCCAAATGTCTTCTCTTCAGTGAAGACGTTCTCACAGTCCTTTGCCCCAGCTCTAGCAGAAACGAATGCCTCTCCCTGTGCTATGCTCTTGTCTTCATTACAGAATGTAAAATGCTATCTATTGTGTCTCAGTTGATTAGGAGTGTCTGTTCTTAATCCCATCTTGTGTTATGGATTAGATTTCATAAATTGTTGTTGTGTTGAATTGTGTTTGTGTACTTATCCTAGTGTTTGTCATTGAGTCCTGTGTGACTCTTTGTGACCCCGTGGGCTGTAGCTCTCCAGGCTCATCTGTCCATGGATTGCCCCAGGCAAGAATACTGGAGTGGATAGTCATTCCCTTCTCCAGGGGATCTTCTGAACCCAGGGATCGAACCTGAGTCTTCTGAATTCCAGGCAGATTCTTTACCATCTGAGCCACTGAAGAACCTCCCTGCCAGTGCAGGAGACATAAGAGACA
>SJYX01009601.1:72470-90993 GCA_006410675.1 Oreotragus oreotragus | reverse complement strand
CCACCCCAGTACTCTTGCCTGGAAAATCCAATGGACGGAGGAGCCTGGTGGGCTGCAGTCCATGGGGTCGCTAACAGTCGGACAGACTGAGCGACTTCACTTTCACTTTTCTCTTTCATGCATTGGAGAAGGAAATGGCAACCCACTCCAGTATTCTTGCCTGGAGAATCCCAGGGATGGGGGAGCCTGGTGGGCTGCCGTCTATGGGGTCACACAGAGTCGGACACGACTGAAGTGACTTAGCAGCAGCAGCAGCAATATCCTTGCCTGGGAAATCCCATGAACAGAGGAGCCTGATGGGCTACAGTCCATCAGGCCACAAAAAAGGACTTAGCAACTAAACAAGTCCCACAGCTAACTCTGGAGTGAGGTTGGTCCTTGTCAGATGTCCCAAGTTGAGCAGAGGGAGCTGAATCTCTGCATCTTGCATCCTCATCTAGCCAGCCAGTCCTTTACAGGACTGAGGACCGTCCCCAGAGGGGCTCAACTATGAGCTCTCAGCAGCCGATGCTCCCAGAAGCTGGGGGAAGGGGTACATAGTCTTAAAGGAGGAATCCAGGAGCACACCCAGTACAACTCTGTCTGGTTCAAGGCCGAAAATGATGGAGCTCAGAGCCACGATAGGCTTCTGATCTTCCACAGTCTGTTGAATGCCCCTGACAGTCCACTGAAGTGATAATGTTAAGGAAGGAAATGATTAGACGTAATTTGCTGAGGGACCAGGCTTGCATTTGGAGCTGTCAGCAAGTAATGAAGCAAGAATGTCAATCGACAGGTGAATCAAAGTCAGGCCAGAAGGATGGGAGGAGGAAATTTGCTCCCAAAAAAGCAATTGCTTTAATTGAAGCTTGTGACGAGATAAGTAGAGAAAGTTTGCAGCAGCCCGAGATTGCTAGGAAGGGGAAAAAAAAACCTTTTTTTCTGTGTGGCTGGTGGATTGGTACATGACCGGTGTTTGGCACAGAATCTCACTTGAAAAGTCAAGAGATCAGGCACTAAAGCTACATTCAAATAATCTCTTAACCTTCAAATAAAAGATTCCTTGTTTTTATATTAGCCCTATTGGTGAATATGTCTTGTTTCTCTTAATAACTGAAGAGCAGCATATAAGAGGCTGAGAGATAAATATATATATATATAATTATCCTATTAAAAAGGAAGAGAGACTGTCCTTGATGGTGGCAGTAGGCTGTGGATTTTTCTGCTCAATGTTCAGAATGACCTCTGACCACTACCTCTGTGTGTCCAAAGTGACCTATGACGTCACTCAGAGGAGTGCTGCTTTTCTATTGCAGGCAACTGCTCCAAAAGGGGCCTGGAACCAGGTCAAAGTATTGAGATTATAAGCACATATGGTGTGAAAGGGCTTTTATAATAAAAGGCCATTTCTGTGACTGTGTTTGACACTGATAAAAAATATTTCTTTTTGTCTTTGCTGTTTTCTTTGATAGTTCTCCTCTCTCTATCCCCCTCTCTCCTTTTCGTCTTTCTCTCTCTCTCGTTGGTAAAAGACACTTTTTCTTCCTGTTCTTTGAATGCGTCCCAGTCTCACTTCAGCAGTCCACAGTGACATCCTGAAAAGAGCAATAGACTTCTAGCTTTACAGTGTGGTGGTCCAAGGATCTATGTTCTAATTATGAACACTCCTGAGCTGTTTGTAAATAAGTCTTACTCTTCCCCTAGCTGCACATCCCAGTTTGTTTCTATTTGGGGCATGGTTTCTTTTTCCTCCCCTCTTCTCCCCTGTCTTATAGAGCCCCACAACTTGAATAGCTGAGATCTTTTCAAGCGGTCTCCGACTCCTAAGAAAAGGCACACATGTGGTCTTCTTTGACGAGTGACATTTTAGAGCAAAGAGAATGGAAGCCAGTATAATCTGGTTATATGTACTCTGTTTCACAACAGTGAGGATGACAGGCACCGCTCTAACCTTTGCTGTTAAACACTGATTGGATTAAGCCCTCTCTGTTCTACTGACTAGCTGCTGGAAAATGTATTCTCTGCTTCCCCTTCAGAAATGGCATCAGCCTGATCTTTTATCCACCTCCTAGAAGGTACTGTAATACCTTTTAACTAATCCCCTGGCATCTCTCTTGCACCTCTCTTGTGCATCTTACACACAGTTGCCCAACTAAACGTGCCAAGTAGCAGCCCTGATTGTGTCTCCCTCTTTGTAAAATCTCTCAGTAGTTCTCCTCACCATTAAGACAGAATCTATGTTGTTTATTAGTAAAGTAGGCCAAGCCCTTCGGAATCCATCTCCAGCCTACCTGTCGGCTTTCTCTCTTACCTCTTCATCCCGCCCTCTCTCACGTCTCCACTCCATGTCCTTTGCCTTTCTTGCTCTAACAGTTCTGAGTAGGTTATAGGTTCTTCCCATTCATTGCAGGGTTTTACACCTCAGTGCTTCCGAGCATGTGGTTCTCCCAGTCTGGAACCATCTTCTAGATGGATTGTGACACTTCAAGACCTATCTTTATCCCAGCTTCATCACTGAATTTTCACTCTGATGAATAGCTCTCACAGAATTTCCCCAGGCTCTTTTAGGAATACTGAGCATTCACTTGTTAATTCTGAAACGTGGTTTCTAAAATAAAGCTTTATCTGAGAACCCATTAAGCCTCTAGTTTTAAACACACAGAGACTCTCAAAATTGAATTTGCATCACCTCCACTGCGGTGCCTCCTCAGACAACCAACGCGGACATGGCGCCCAGACACAGCCTCGTGCTGTTCCCACACCAACCATCTCTAGGACCAGAGGAAAAGAAAGACATGGTTACTGAAAAAAATGTGTCAGAAGACTCACTTCAGAGGACAAAACTGGACTCTGAGTGCCTCCTACTCCACTCACAGAATCCTAAAGTAGGGGTTCTCTGTAGACTTCAGGGCTGATTTGAGCACATGTCGCTTTTGTGATGAAGGAACAGTGGAAACAGTGTCAGTCTTCATTTTTTGGGGCTCCAAAATCACTGCAGATGGTGATTGCAGCCATGAAATTAAAAGACGCTTACTCCTTGGAAGAAAAATTATGACCAACCTCGATAGTATATTCAAAAGCAGAGACATCACTTTGCCGACTAAGGTCCGCCTAGTCAAGGCTATGGTTTTTCCTGTGGTCATGTATGGATGTGAAAGTTGGACTGTGAAGAAAGCTGAGCACCGAAGAATTGATGCTTTTGAACTGTGGTGTTGGAGAAGACTCTTGAGAGTCCCTTGGACTGCAAGGAGACCCAACCTGTCCATTCTGAAGGAGATCAGTCCTGGGATTTCTTTGGAAGGAATGATGCTAAAGCTGAAACTCCAGTACTTTGGCCACCTCATGCGAAGAGTTGACTCATTGGAAAAGACTCTGATGCTGGGAGGGATTGGGGGCAGGAGGAGAAGGGGACGACCGAGGATGAGATGGCTGGATGGCATCACGGACTCGATGGACGTGAGTCTGAGTGAACTCCGGGCGATGGTGATGAACAGGGAGGCCTGGCGTTCTGCGATTCATGGGGTCCCAAAGAGTAGGACACAACTGAATGACTGAACTGAACTGAGCTTTTGTGGGCAGCCAAGGGAAAGAGGAAGTCCCTTGACCTGGAAGCTCTGAGATCTGGGTCCTCGCCCAGTCTGCCACGTGTAATCTGTGGAGTCTTGGGGAGGTCATTTGACTTTATTGAATCATACTGTTCTCATGTGGAAAATGAGGTTTGGGATTTAATCATTTCTTGACCATGTTTTGATTAAATATCTATCAGTCCCTTTGGATTTTTGTGGATCCTTCTGCTTCAATGTGCTTCCTCTGGTATTAGCCAGTATTTTTTTTTTTTTTCTCCTTTTAGGAAGATGATCCTCCATCTATTTCTTTCCTTGGAAAGCCACTCAGTTGCATTATACATGCCAGATTTATCTTGCAGGATGACTCTGCAGCTACCTCTGTGACTGGGTGACTTCCTCTTTCCTGCCCTGCTTCCCCTCTTTCCTTACTGGTTCCTGTGGGAGTGCATTCTTGTTTATTTTTATTTATTGGGCTGCATTGGAGAGGGAAATGGCCGCGCACCCCGGTATTCTTGAGTGGCAAATCCCATGGACAGAGGAGCCTGGCAGGGTACGGTCCATGGAGTCACAGAGAGTTGGACACGCCTGAAATGACTTAGCACCACACACACTGGGCTGCACTGGGTCTTGGTTGCCGCACTAGGGATCTTCCATTGCAGCATACTCTAGTCATGGCGCAAGAGCTCAGTACTTGAGCCTGCCGGACTTAGCTGCTCAGATGTACACAGGGTCTTAGTTCCCCAACCAGGGATTGAACCCACACCCGCTTTGCAAGGAGGATTTTTCTTAACCACTGGGCCACCAAGGAAGTCCCAGTGTCTCTTAGTAAGTTATTTACATATGAATCATTGTCTCAAGATCTCTTTCTGCTTTGGACTCAAATTAAAATTCTATCTCGCTCCCTTTTTTGAGTTCATTAGTAAAGATTTGGCTTGCGTTTGTGAGGGCCCCATTCAGTTGAAGTAAAGAGACAAAGAATGTGCTTTACCTATTGAATTGTGCTTAATAATGATGGTTTCTGAAGCTGTCCCATTTAAAGAAATAACTAGCAAAAAGCTCTTGGTATTAATATGGATTTTCTGTCACTGATGTTTGTCTCCCTAAGAATAGTGTGGACTAGGTTTTTCAAGTAAGCATTTTAAAACATCTGCTACTGTTCCTAGGAGTTTCACAACCAACCAACTAGGCAGAGCAATAACAAGGGAGAGCTGAGTTTTCTGCCAGTATCTTCTAGTTTTTACTTCAGAAAACTATTTTAAAAATATATTTCTAATTAAATCTCAGTGGAATGTGAAATGAAAACTGGAATTTGAGCCAAGAGTACCTGAGAAAGCATTTCTGGAAAAGATTTTATGCCAACTGTGTATGTGTAGCGAGAACCAATATGGATAAGGTAATGAAGATGGGTGTAACTGAGCCTCAGAGTGGAAGCCTGAGGCTGCCCTTCACTAGTGCCCAGCTGGTCACCCCGGAAGTGCAGTTTCTTGCAATTTGATATCTATTGTAGACTAGGTCTGTGCACACAATTCCTACCTTGATGTTTGGCATGAGTCGTGTTCAATATATTGAAACAAGGTATTGAAGTAAATAGAATGGCATTTCCCAACTCACGTTCATGCTGTTATTTTCTCTGCAAGATGCATTCCGGTTCCTTTTGTGAATCCTCAAATTTGATTCTACCAGCTGCTAAGAAATGCAGCACCTTTATGCCACCCACAAACAAGAGTTTTTATACAGTCTATTGTATATAGAAAGCATGTGGGCGTGGGTGCGTGCGTACGCACGTGTGTGGGAATGGTTGAGCTGATTTTGTACCTACAAACTATGCACATCAGCAATTATATGACCACTCTCTTCACAAATCATTAGATTATAGGTTTCAAGTAGAAATTAAATATCACTAATTGAATATACATTTAATAAAAGTTTTTAATTTATTCTTTCTAAAAAAAGCAAAGCCTTAAACCATCCACTTTTCTCAACAACCCTTGCTGCTTCTGCTGCTGCTGCTGCTAAGTCGCCTCAGTCGTGTCCGACTCTGTGCGACCCCAGAGACGGCTGCCCACCAGACTCCCCCGTCCCTGGGATTCTCCAGGCAAGAACGCTGGAGTGGGTTACCATTTCCTTCTCCAATTCACGAAAGTGAAATGTAAAAGTGAAGTCGCTCAGTTGTGTCCGACTCCTAGCGACCCCATGGACTGCAGCCCACCAGGCTCCTTCGTCCATGGGATTTCCCAGGCAAGAGTACTGGAGTGGGGTGCCATTGCCTTCTCTGCAATAACAACCCTTATTCCTCCACTAGTCTGGTACTAGTGGAGGAATAAATAAAAGTATATATATACATATATACTTAGTTGCCCTGGGCATTAAAAATGGAGGTTAGAGTCATTCATTTCCAAATGGCCATTTGTGGTGCCCTACACTTACAGATCTGATGAACTGCGTCCCAGTGACTTTGCTTCAGAACCAGACATTAAGCCTTTTTTTTTTTCTTTGTTTGTATTAAGCTAAGTAGTATTCTCAGAAAATCAAAACCAAAAACCTATGTTTAGCTTTCTAGCATATAGTCTCTAGAGACTCTGCCAGCCAGGTATTCATTTGTATGTTTTAATAAAAAAAAGAAACAAAACTCAGTAAAGAAGTTGAAAGTCTCTTTCTAAGTCAACCTTATATCTCAAAAAATTATTTCCTCATTCTATCCAATCATGCCAGAAGTTAAAAGTTCTTTTCATTTCTGTTTTTTCCTATTTTGTCTTACTTCTCTTAAAACAGGTTTAGATATGGTAAGCCACTTAACAATATACGTGTGAATAGGTATCATTCTGTAACCAATATGCCATTGATTATACCAATATACCATATTCTTTCAAGTCTATTCTGTTCTTTATAAGCCCTCATGCTGGTTCAAGAGTGATATATTCCATTTTCGTAAGGTATGAAAAGAAACCCATATAAATTGTACAGAGCAACAATTGAACACTGAGAAGTTCACTGTTCCTTAGAGAAATGAGGAACATTTCTGTGCATTTACTGCTCAAAACAGAGCTATCAAAAGTATTATTTGGGTACCAGAATAGTGGAGGAATAAGGATCGTTGAGAAAAGTGGATGGTTTAAGGCTTTGCTTTTTTTAAGTTTACAGTGTGGTTAGCAAGATGAAATTGACACAAGGAAGCAGTTTGGTATGATAATTAATAGCCTGAGGATTAAGTTTAGGCAGAATTTTTATGCAATTCTAGGTTCGCCCCTTTTTGTATGACTTCACGAAAGCCATTTACTTTCTATGCCTCAGTTTCCTCATCTGAAAATAGAGATGATGATATCTGCCTAATAGTGTTGTTACTGTTTTTGTAAAGATTGGATAAGAGGATACGTAAAAGGCATACCTGGCAAATATGTGTGCTTCTAAATTTCTAGTTGTTTTTTTTTGTTGTGGTTGTTTGCTTAAATCAGTATTAGTGGTACAAATGAAACAGTGATTTTCTCCCACAGTGCACTTACCTGTATCCACTTATATTTTTATGTTCACAGTATTACAATAGACCAATGATTCAAGTTGCCCCCTAGATTTTTTTTTAAAGCAATGGCATTCAGATTTTATAAATCTATAAGACCCCAGAATTTAACCCAATAACCAGTACACAAAAGATTCTTAATAAGCATTTATTATAGTTAAACTGTAACAAAGGGAAAATATGCTTCAAAACAAAGATCCTGATTTTAAAAATGACTGCTTTCAAAGATTTTTCTTTTCTATAAACCAGTATGATTAGTAGGAGTACTAATTATGCGTATTTACAGTAATATATTTATTGAATAAATTAGACACCATATGGTGTGCTGGCTTAAATGGCTCCAATGCTTTATTAATAGTTATACGGGGCTCTGGGGTAATGTGTTGCTGGATCCATATGCTATCCAGGAGACAAATTTAGTGTATGGTGACCTTGCTACAGGATCAAGTAGCATAAAAGAAGTGAACTGAAGTGGAATAAATGCTTAGGTTAACGCAACAGATCCGATAATGACCAGTGTGGCAAGGACAGTTCTGTTCCCAAAATAATCAACAGTATGATCAGCACTGAATTAATGTTGTTATGGGCTATCAGTTTCAAAATTTTCCTTGTTAGTAAAATCACCTTTTGGGTAACCTCGGTGGAGGGGGGAGGCCGTGGGGGGGTGTATTGAGCAAACAGCAAAGCCCTTTTATAGAAATCCCCATACCTGAGAAGCAAAGAAAAATGGATCTCTCTGTAATAGGTTCTTGTCCTGGGCTTCTGTGTCCAGTTCCAAAAATCTTGAGGGAAATGAACAGCTGTCCAGATGAAATGTTGACAAGGATATCCCTGGGCTACTGGGAAATCTTAGAAGGGCATCAAAGGAAACCCTATAGATGGAGACTGTGAATATTGTAGAAAGGCATATGGAAATCTTGAGCTAAGTCAAAACTTGAAATGACCTGTTAAATAGTACTTGAGATGGATGCAATGTTTAAGGAAATGTGGCCTCCTCTTCTAAATCCAGGACACATGTTTTGCCAGCCCCTGTGTTATTAGTCTATTTGCTGTTATTTCTCTCTCATTTTCTCGCACATACTTTCCTCTTCTCATTTTGGATGAGTGTAACCAGTGTCAGGGCTGGGGCCATAGAAGGCGTGTGGTCAAGGGCACTGCAGTGAGGAAGACAGTGATTTGTAAATACTCCATTAATTAGTTTTTCCACCAATTTAAAGAATCCCTGTATAACAACTAAGAACAAGAAAAGGGCAGCAGCAAGAATGCTAATGCTAATCAAAATAGCTATCACTTAAGGAGCACTCAGGAGGATCTAATCATTAGGCTGTTTGCTTAGATGGTCCCCTCTAATCTTCTTAACAGCCTGTACACTGGACTTCATGAGCAGGGTCTTAGGAAAATGGAATAAAGGTTGCTTTAATTTGGAGACACAAAACGAAGCTAAGATTCCTTAAGCAATGTTCATGAGTTTGTGGACATGATTTATCAGAAAGAAGTGCTTCCACTAGAGCTCGTGATACTACCGTGCAGGGTGCTGAATCAATCACCTGGCTATTCTGGGCTCTTCTTGACACTAAGTCTAGAAGGAAAAAATAGAGTTGTGCTGTAACCTTGATTATTCAGAGAAACTAAGGTTGCTGCAACAGACCAGGGACAGGGCAAGGATGGCAAGTGGAGGGGATACTCACCAGATGTTATAGGTAGGAAGAAATGGGGATTAAATCTTAATTAATGTTGCAATTTTATTCACAAAAATTGGGCATTTGAGATTTTCTACCCAACATCAACTGAAAGGAAAAAAAAAAAAAAAAGACACTAATGTTGGATCTACACACAAAGCCTAATTTGCTGATTTCTTTTCTTCTTCTTTTTTTGGTCCAGTTATTTCAGTGTCTTATAAACACAGACATACCATTTTGTTTCATCATTGTATCTCTTGTTTGATCATTACAAGTGAGCAGAGGTGTCTCAGACCTTCAGCTGATCCTTGTGATCAGTTTCTGCAGACTCGCCCTAAAAGATCTGAATGCCTGCCCTGCACTTTCCAGTAAAGTTTAGTGCTTATGGCAATCCTCCCAGTGGGGAGAGAAGTGAGCAGGTGAAGCCAAAAGCAGCATCTGTGACTTGCCAGGCTCCTCTGGTGTTGTATGCATAATTTCCACTTCAAAGAGTTCAGAGGCAGCTTGGGGATAGTCAGTTCATTGCAGCCTGGGCTTATCAACTAGTCAGTGTTACCTCTGGTACAACTGCAGTTGATGTAGAATCATTGACTGTCTCTCTTATGACACCAGAACAGTAGAGACTCTCAGATCATATGCTTTCATTCCTTCATGATGCAAATGTGTAAATTATGAAATGCCCCTTCATAATATTAATTGAGCTCCTTTTATACACCAGAAGAAGGATAAAATCATGCACAGTTGGTGGCTGGAGAGGCTAACTTTTTTTTTCCCTGTTTTTTCTATGTCCTCGGTACCTATTTTTAAATTTGATCAATAGTAGGTCTAAATATATATGTGTTGAAAAAATGACTTTTAATTGTAATTAACCGTAATTAAGCAGTGTTAACCAAATGGAAGGACTGATGGCTGAAGCTGAAACTCCAATACTTGGGCCACCTGATGTGAAGCGCTGACTCATCTGAAAAGACCCTGATGCTGAGAAAGGTTGAAGGTGGGAGGAGAAGGGGACGACAGAGGATGAGATGTTGGATGGCATCACCGACTCAAAGGACATGGGTTTGAGTAAACTCTGGGAGTTGGTGATGGACAGGGAGGCCTGGCATACTGAGGTTCATGGTGTCGCAAAGAGTCAGACACGACTGAGCGATGAACTGAACCAAATGGCTGACTGAATGGATGAAAAGAACTTTACAGAGAAGATGACCTTATCCGCATCTTAGGGAATGAGCAGGAATGGCAAGAGTAGCCTCAATGAGAAATTAAAGAAAATAACCAGTGTTACAGTCCAGAACTAAAACACTTGAAGTCTAGAAGTCTTTCTATTTGAATAGGCTCACTTTCCAAAGTTATAAAGCACTTTAAATTGCTTAATTAAAAAAAAAAACAAAAACAAACTGTTTTCCTCTTGGTATACTGATGGAGGAATCTATCAGGGCAAGAAAAATTCTGAACCATTATCCTTAAAAAATTCCTAGCAATTTTCGATTGTCAACGTCAACTACTTCTCATTATGAAGTAAACATTTGGGCTAACTACCCTTCACTCATCCGAGCTCATCCTGTCTCAGACCAGGAAATTTCTTCCTTAGAATGTTTCCCCATTGATCTTGGAGAAGTGAAAAAGATTAACATAAATGAAAATAGAGTGTTTTATGTGAGAGTCATTTTGTTAACCTCATTATCCAGCTGTCAGGATACCAGAACTAGAAGGAAAGAGGAGGAGGAGATGGAAGGAGTTGTTCACATGGGGTTGTGTTGAGAGCAACCTCAGGTCCTTGAGATGGAGAGATGGAAATGAATCCTCTGTGTTACTGGAGCATGCAAATGCTGTGAAGTAGTGGAACCTGAATCAATATACTACATTTACATACAGCGGGGAAAAGGAAGAAAAGAATTTTCAGAGTTTATTCATCCAACTCCTCTGAAAAATACCTGTGTGAACGACTTTGTCAATTGAGAGTGTCAATTCCTTTGCATTTGACTGTTTGCTGTCACACCTTGGGAGACAGTGTTGTCCTAAAGTTCAGTTCAGTTCAGTTCAGTCACTAAGTCGTGTCTGACTCTTTGTGACCCCATGGACTGCAGCACGCCAGGCCTCCCTGTCCATCACCAGCTCCCAGAGTCTGCTGAAATTCATGTCCTTTGAGTTGGTGATGCCATCCAACCATCTCATCCTCTGTCATCCCCTTCTCCTCCCACCTTCAATCTTTCCCAGGATCAGGGCCTTTTCAATGAGTCAATTCTTTGTATCAGATGGCCAAAGTATTGGAGCTTCAGCTTCAGCATCAGTCCTTCCAATGAATATTCAGGACTGATCTCCTTTAGGATGGACTGGGTTGCCCTAAAGAGAAGTGTTTCTCCCTTTCCTTTTGAGTGACTCACTATTGGCACTCCATTGGGTGAAGAATAAACTGATAAAAACTTCAGTTACAGGAGCCACAGACTAACAGTAGTCATTCCACTGCTTTGGATTTGCGGTGTACCTCCCTCTGGATAAGTTCAATATGACTTTGTGTATTTTATTTTTATTTAACACTACACACAGTTAATTCCTTTTCACTTTGAAGGAACACAAACGTGCAGTTAACCAGAAAAACTGAGCCAGCTCTTTCTATTTGTTGATTACCGTATTTTTTTTTTTTATTGAAGGATAATTGCTTTACAATATTGTGCTGGTTTCTGCCATACATCAACATCAAGCAGCCACAGATATACGTATGTCCCCTCCCTCCCGAACGCCCTTTCCATCTCCCTCCCAAACTACCCTACCAGGTGTCTCAGAACACTGGGTTAAGATCCCTGTATCCCACAGCAGATTTCCATTTGCTATTTTACGTATGAATTTGTGTATATTAATGAATTATTCTAGTAACATATAACACAAAGTAGAGAGAAGTCACTATCACTTCTTCCATTTAAAAAATGGATTAAAGATTTACACATGATGGGGATTGTGAAAATAAGCATGACATTATGTGTTCTGGATTTAATAGAAGTAGCATGGATATATGGCAGTGATTAAGGACTCTGATGCTGGGAGGGATTGGGGGCAGGAGGAGAAGGGGACAACAGAGGATGAGATGGCTGGATGGCATCACTGACTCAATGGACATGAGTCTGAGTGAACTCTGGGAGTTGGTGATGGACAGGGAGGCCTGGCGTGCTGAAACTCATGGGGTCGCAAAGAGTTGGACATGACTGAGCAACTGAACTGAAGTGATAGTTTAATAGGATTTTTTTTTTTGAAATTACCATCTTATTTTTTAAGAATAGGTTCTTTTTTAAAAAAGATTTTATTTTTTTGATGTTGACCATATTTTAAGTCTTTATTGAATCTGTAACAATACTGTTTCTGTTTTATGTTTCTGGGTTTTTGGCCTCGAGGCCTGGGGGATCTTATTTAACTCCCATAAAATGAATCAAACTCATACCACCTATATTGGAAGGAAAAATCTTAGCCACTGTATCACCAGGAAAGTCCCAGGTTTTCTTGAAAATGTACTGATTTGTTGAGTTGTTACCTTTTGCTGTAAGGTCAAAAAAGTGTCTCTCAAGAGGCTACCCTTGACTTGAAAGAGAGGAGCCACACAATGCAGATCTGGGGAAAGAGGAGAAAGCACATGAAGAGGACTTCAAAGCCATGATGCCATTTTCCTTTTGGAAGGAAAACTAGGATAAACCCCAGTATCTGGGGTATGTAAAGGAGAATATGATCCCAGGTGAAGTAGGAGAAGATGGCAAAAGCCACATTGTGGAGGGCCTTTGGAACCATTTTAAGAGTTTGATTTTATTCTAAGGCAATTGGAATCTGTATAAGAATTTGAATGGTAGAGTTTGCTCATGAAATTGCTCATGGCTCTTTGTGACCGACTCTTTGCAAACCCACAGACTATACAGTCCATGGAATTCTCCAGGCCAGGATACTGGAGTGGGTAGCCATTCCCTTCTCTAGGGGATCTTCCCATTCCAGGGATCAAACCCAGGTCTCTCACATTGTAGGCAGATTCTTTACCAGCTGAGCCACAAGGGGTAGAGACTGAAGGCCAATGCCTGATGGTGAATAATCCCACTGAAGTCCCTATTATTAGGAACTAGACATCTTAAAGCTCTATTTGTTGGTTCAGCATTATTAAAGAAAGTTTACTATGCGCTTTGACATGTTCTAGAGTTTTAGCAAGAAAAGACAAGTTTCTGCCTTTTTTGAGCTTTGGGAGAGACAGGCAAAAACTAATAAGGACCATGAATAAAATACAAGGGTTTTATATGATGAAAGATAGGGAGGAATAGTAGAGATTTTGCTGGGTTGGAGACCTCTGGGGTTCCTCCAGTAACTATGAGTTTTTCTTGTTATTGTTGATGTGAATATATATATATATATGTGTGTGTGTGTGTGTGTTTTTAGCCCCTGATGGGTCAAAAATGTCTTCCTTATTTTACCTGTTTTTCTTTCCACCCATGGCATTTATCCTGTTACCTCTATATGTAGGACACAGCTTTTAAAAAAAGTTTATCTGGCTGTGTTGCACCTTAGTTGCAACATACAAACTCTTAGCTGTACCACGTGGGGTCTAAGTTCCTGACCAGCAATCAAACCCAGGCCCCTACCTTGAGAGCACAGGATCTTGGCCACTGGTCTACCAGGGAAGTCCCCACATGCAGTTTTTGAAAGCCTTGTTTCAAGAAAACTCTTTATCTACTCAAACAGTAATTAATTTACTCTTATGCTTTCTCTTCTAGAGACCCTCATTTCCCAAAACTTCCACATTTGTTCTATTTATCCTTCCTTGTCATTATTTTTGCTCCTTTTCTGTAACCATGTAAATACAGAAACTTATCCTGGAAAGGCAGTAGTAACTCTGATAGATCTCAGGCAGACTGTGGCAGAGGGATTATTTTGTATTTCTTGCAAGGCACCCACTCATCTTCCCTCCTTCCTTCTCATACTATTTCTTTCTTCTTTTCTTCCCTCTCCCTCCTTTCTTCCATCCTCCATCTTCCCTTCCTTCCTTCTTCCATGTCCTGCCCTTCTCTGCCCTTGACTTCTTTTCCTTTTCTTTCCTCATTCCAAAATACTACGTAAACATTTTTCTCTACCTTTCTCTAATTTAAAATACTCTAAAAGGCAACTTCTTCATAGTGAATTCTTTTCCTATCAAGAAACAATGAGGCAACATAAAGATCTTTCTGAAGGTTCTTTTCAACAAAGATGTCTTAGCCCTGGCTTTCCCTACCTGTGAAGTCTAACCCTGGGTCTTATCTGCTGCATCAGGATTAAGTTCCACTGAGAGAGACAATCTTAGCCATTGTGGAAAATTAATAGTGAGGAAATGGTCTTGCTTGTCCATCAGAGCGCAGAAGAAACATTTTTAGCCTGCCTCCTTCCCACCACTTCTGGGATTCATTGTAAGAAGAAAGGAGTTGTGTTTGTCTATTTCAGTGATTGAAGGAATATTTTTAAATGGATGATTTTTGTTAGCAGGATTTTCCTAGAAGATGGACTCTAGACCAAAAATATCCTTGAGAATATAGCCCTCAAGGATATTTCTGCCAAATGTGTTAAAGTAGTCTCAGGAAAATTTTTCCTAGTTCTCAAAATGGCTACTGATTTTCTCAATGAAGAGGTAGGAGCAATTTTGCTGCAAAGGAAGATGACTTTTATTTTTAATGAAGAAGATGGTGATTAATTTAGATGAATGTATTTGTTCTCCCAGAGTCCAGCATTTCTGTTTAAATACATTTTTCCTTTCTTAGATAGTTCCCTTTTATAACCACCTGGAAAGGACCTACAGGCATTCTGAAAAGTGACTATTCAGCCACTGCTGACACATATCTGGGGGTGAAATTTGTATGATATTTTTGCAGTATCCATTTGGGATAGCTCAAGAAAATGCTTATACTCATTATAACCTGGGATCTTGAACCCAGGTATTTTCACCATCATTCTTGGTTCGATTTTCCAAAGGAGCATGGTCCTTTTTCTATATGGCATCCTACAGATTTGAAGATGGCCACCCTGTCCAGCTCCCAGAGGTTTAATATCCTGAGTTCATTTAGTTGTTCTTTATACGACAGCACTTTGAAGTCCTCTCTTTCATTTAGTTACTTTCCTTTTAAGTCTGATTTTCAATTTGTTGTTGTTCGATTGCTAAGTCATGTCCAACTCTTTCTGACCTCATGAACTGCAGGGCACCAGGCTTCCCTGTCCTTCATTGTCTCCTGGAGTCTGCTCAAACTTATGTCCATTGAGCCAGGGATATTATCCAACTATCTCATCCTCACTGACTGTTGCCTGCCAGGTCCATGGAATACTTCTACAGGCAAGAATACTGGAGTGGGTAGCCATTCCCTTCTCCAGGAGATCTTCCAGATGCAGGGATCGAACCCAGGTCCCCTGCATTACAGACAGCTTATTTATCCATCTGAGCCACCAGGAAAGCCCCTGATTTTCAATCTCTTACTTAAATTCTTATCAACAGAGCTACTTGGAAAGCTGTACAATCTTCTTAGAGTAGTATCAGATAAGATAGTCTCTCACACGAGATACTTCCTGTGATTCAGTCCAGTTCAGTTGCTCAGTCGTGTCCGACTCTTTGTGACCCCATGAACCACAATACTCCAGGCCTCCCTGGCCATCACCAATTCCCAGAGCCTACCCAAACTCATGTCCATTGAGTCTAAAAATCTCAATTTTGTCTGATATGAGAATTGCTACTCCTGCTTTCTTCTGATTCCCATTTGCATGGAATATCTTTTTCATCCCCTGACTTTCAGTCTGTATGTGTCCTTAGGTCTGAAGTGGGTCTCTTGTAGGCAGCATAAACACAGACTTTGCTTCTGTATCCATTCAGCTAGTCTGTGCCTTTTGATTGGGGCATATAGTCCGTTTACAGTAAAGTAGTTATTGACATGTGTGTTCCTATTGCCATTTTCTTAATCATTTAGGGTTTGTCTTTTTCTTCTCTTGTGTTTCCTACTAGAGAAATTCCTTTAGCATTTGTTGTAAGTCTGGTTTGGTGATGCTGAATTCTCTTAGCTTTTGTTTGTTGATAAAGCTTTTGATTTCACCATCTAATCTGAATTAAATCCTTATGGCAGAAAGTGAAGAGGAACTAAAAAGCCTCTTGATAAAAGTAAAAGGAGAGTGAAAAAGTTGGCTTAAAGCTCAATATTCAGAAAATGAAGATCATGGCATCCGGCCCCACCACTCCATGGGAAATAGATGGAGAAACAGTGGAAACAGTGTCAGANGTTTCCGCTTCAACATCAGACTTTCCAATGAACACCCAGGACTGATTTCCTTTAGGATGGACTGGTTGGATCTCCTTGCAGTCCAAGGGACTCTCAAGAGTCTTCTCCAACACCACAGTTCAAAAGCATCAATTCTTCGGCTCTCAGCTTTCTTTATAGTCCAACTCTCGGACCCATACATGACCACTGGAAAAACCATAGCCTTGACTAGAGAGACCTTAGACCAATTCTATAACCTCTTTGGGCCTTAGTATTTGCATCTATAAGTCAAGGCATCAGCTGGTACCTTTCAAATTCCTCTTCCACTTTATACCACGTGATTTTATGTGCCCAGCCTGGAACTCAGCCATCATGAGGACACCAAGAAGCACATGACGTCACCACTACCTGCAAGGAACTCATCATCTGGTCATGTCCGTGCACATCTCTGACCCCTGCTGGGATCAGATGGCACCACACAGATGCTAGCTCACTATTGCCATCTTTGACTGTGGAATAGGAATCGTTCAGAAAATAGTAATATGATCTCTGTGACATCCACATAGTAAACCCTAAGTATCTTTGCCTGTTGTCTGTGGGTTTCTCCCCAGAGTTTATGACTTTTAAGAAGAAAGTTCACTTTAAAGTAAAACCTTGGACACATATAGGGATGGAACTGAATGGGTTAATTAGGCAAATTTGATCATCACTGGTTGTGACCAGTCAGAGGACCCCCTTTAAAAGAAAATGTTTTCCCATCTTGCTTAAGAAATCATACCAGTCCTGCCTCTCCGTCAGGAATTGCTTCAATGAAGGTAGACCCTTTGAGCTTTTAATTTGTTCACAGAAAGGAGCCTCTTCACTCTTCGTTATCCAGGCTTCCTCTGGAAGTGGGAGGGCTGATTGAAATGCCAGCCTTGGCACTTTACATTCTGCTGCTCCAGCCATGTGAGTCTGATTCGTTCTTGCTGCTGGTTTAAGAGAGATTAAAAGAAGCAAAGCTGTTCTCTGAGTTTCTTGATCTGTACCATGGCAGCTAAAGTCAGAGGAAACGGGGACAATGAGGAAGGGAATAAATCCTCGAGAGTGATGTGCATGTGATCTCTGGGCAGCAGACCCAGTGTTCACATGGACGCTGCAAATACTAGGTCATTGCTTTGGAAACTCTTCCAGTGCCCAATAAAACCTACCACCTATGTGACACAACGTGAGGCAAAAGCTGAGGCTGAAAGATAAGGACAGACAGGATATATGGCTGAATAAAGAACTTTCAATTTCCTTTGCTTAGTAGATGGGCAAGTATCACATCATTCAAAAAAATACCCACACTGAAAAAAAAAATCTGAGTGCGCATGAGCAATGCCTGAATCTTTTCATATGATTGACTTAATCAGGAGGCTTGATCTAACAGGGAGAAGCACTGTATTAATTTAAATATGGCAGGTGCTATCTAAGTTTATTGCAAGAGCTAAAGACCAATTATCTTGTATTTTTCCATAAAATTGCATTTTCTAAAAAGAGGTGGAATGTCTGAATATATCCATCATAACAAATCTTCAAGCTTTGATGGAAGTGACTGCTGTTTATTTGCAGAATGTCATATCTGCACTGTTGAATCAATGCTAAAGTTATCTTAGAACTAAGAAGAGGGCCTGGGAAATTAGTTTCTATAAACTTGATGCCTGGCTTTGTGAATAAAAGCATAAGGCCAGAACAGGTGTGGAAGGTGCTTCACTCCAGGGCATGATGACTAAAGGGCAAAATTTTTAAGTAGGAATAATGAAGCCACCTCCCACAAGATCCAGAGTGAAGAATAAATGCAAACATTGTTTTTATCATGAGGACCGGGGGAACAGGCACACTTCCAAAGAATGGGGAAATGTTAAAGAGAGACTTAAAGGGAAAAAATGTTTAAAATGTATTTAATTTGGCAGGAAAGATGAGAGCCATTGAATAGTTGCAAAGGGCAATTGTCTTGCTAAAAGTAATGAACGGAGAAAAACAAAAGTGTAAGTTGAGGCGTTGAAGAGGGCAAAGTATATTAAAGGTTAGGAGCTTATATACTTGGAGAAGCAGAGTCAATTATTATATCAAATTATGTGGTCCCCCCTGCCCAGTTATACCAACAGGTAAATTAAAAACCTAAGAGCTCAACACGAAAGGAATGCTAAGTTACATCCCATCACCTCCTGGAATATTATGCAACCATTTAACTGAAAAGCATAGTAATATAGACAGCAGTTCACGTATTATAATAGAAAAAAGATGCAAATTATGTGAGCACTGTGATTACAACTATATGCAAACTATGTTTTCTTATAGATGGAAACCAGTTCAGTTCAGTTCAGTCACTTAGTCGTGTCCGACTCTTTGCGACCCCATGAATCGCAGCACGCCAGGCCTCCCTATCCATCACCATCTCCCGGAGTTCACTCAGAGTCATGTCCATCGAGTCCGTGATGCCATCCAGCCATCTCATCCTCGGTCGTCCCCTTCTCCTCCTGCCCCCAATCCCTCCCAGCATCAGAGTCTTTTCCAATGAGTCAACTCTTCGCA
>SJYX01009601.1:0-52942 GCA_006410675.1 Oreotragus oreotragus | reverse complement strand
CCCCACCCCCAGATTATATGGTTATTTTCAAATCAAAATTTCTTATCTAAGCTTTGCTTGGCATTGATGCAAGAGAGTATCTATTTTCTAAGGATCAGATCTTATAGTGTAACATACTTTCGGTTTGTTTGCCTTAATTGGAGGGTAATTGCTTTCCAATATTGTGTTGGCCTCTCCCATACATCAACACGAATCAGCCACAGGTATACATATGTCTGTTTCCTCCTGAAACACCACCCCACCCAATCTTAACAGCCCATCCCATTCTTCCAGGTTGCCAGAGAGCACTGGCTTCAGCTCCCTGTGTCACACAGCAAATTCTCACTTCTGATCTATTTTACATATGATAATGTATCTGTTTCCCTGCTGTTTTCTCAGTTCATCCCACCCTCTCCTTCCCCTACTGTGTCCACAATTCTGTTTTCTATGTCTGCATCTCCTTTGAAAGACATGATGTACTACTCAATATGTGAAACTATATAAGAATCATATATTCTTGGGATATTTACTTGGACTAACAGTATCTACTTCTTACTGAGTTTAATTTATTTTTTCCCCCACATAATATAGAATTGGTGGTTAAATGATTTCTCTGCTAAAAAAAAAAAAATACCCAGCAGATTAGTCATTTTATTTGTATAAATGGAATAACATATGTGGAAAAGGCTGGGAGATCAAAAACACTCTAAAATATCAATTGTTATTATTTTTATTATACTTTCATATTGTAGGAAGAAGTCAGACTAGTTGATCTTAGTACCAATTAGTGTGAAATTTCATTTATTTTCTCAATTGTGTTTCTTAAAAACACAATTCACTGATTTCATATCATGGGACTGTTATAAAAATAACAAGAATAAATTTTAGTCACAGTTATATGGAAGTATTTGGAAAACTGGGTTTCCCTTGTAGCTCAGCAATAAAGAACCCACATGCAATACAGGAGACGTGGCAAGAATCACAAGTTCTATTCCTGGGTCAGGAAGATCTCCAGGAGAAAGGTAATTTACTCCAGTATTTTTGCCTGGAAAATTCCATGGACAGAGGAGTCTGGTGGGCTACAGTCCATGGGGTTCCAAAAGAGTCAGACACAACTTAGCAACTAAACAACAATAATTTAGAAAACACATAGCTTAACTTCTGCTAATAAGTAGAAGGAGGCTCTTATCTGAGCCTCCAGATAAGAACTCAGCCAGGCTGACATCATACCTTCAGCCTTTTGACAGGAGTAAAGAGCCCAGCTGTACCATTTCAGACTTTTGATCTACAGAACAGTCTGAGCTAATGAATAGATAATGTTTCAAGCCAATAAATGGAGAAGAAAATGGCAACCCACTCTAGTATTCTTGCCTGGAGAATCCCCATGGACAGAGGAGCCTGGCAGGGCTACAGTCCATAGGGTCACACAGAGCTGGACATAACTGAGCACGCACACATGCACCCAAGGACTTTGTACCTTTTATGCTCTTTTCACCTATAAAGTTAGAATTATCTAACATAGTGACATCCTAAATTCAGAACAACAGAAGCAATAAAAATAACTGAAATAATACATTATATCTACTTATCCTAATATTGTCATCATATAATATCATTCTTTATTTTAAAAATGTAGTCATGGTGACCTTTTAGCCACAATATATAAGAAGTTGTGTTTTTATCTTTTAAAATACTCTTCCTGTTTGTATTCTATTGTATTCTATATATTGAGAATTACTGAGCAGGACAGTGGTTGAAAATATAAGCAGCATAGAAAGTTTCTAAAGTTATATGTATAGTCAGAAAGCCAGACTAACCTTTGAAAAGATGTTAAATTTGTGTACTATGGCTTTTTTTTTCTTTTTTTATTCTGCTTCATTCTAATGAGAAGATGTGAAAAAAATGAAGCGCAGTCAACTTTATATCCTTGGTATAGTTTATTATACAATGATATTAAACTATGATTGGCATATGGTAAAGCCAGGATTTGGGAGGCGGGAGGGTCCAAGTGGAGACTCAAAGAGGGTGTCAGTTATTTAAGTCTGATCTTTGGGTCTATACTTCCAAACAATGTTAATCAGTGAACTATTCCATAGGACTATTGTTGTAAAGATCCAGCTAATGAATTTGAAAATTCTTTTGCAGACTGTAATGTACCATGTATATGCTGCTGCTGTTATCAGTTTTTTACTTCTTCTTTTTGTAGTGACAAAATTATTTCCTGATAGACTATGCATTGATTCCTGTAGCAGAATCCACTATATATTTAGGACCAAATAGGATAAGATTTTATACATGGCCACAAAAATGTCACAGGCTAATTTGCATTTTTGGTGATTCTATACTAATTACTGAGTAACCTTCAGTTTTCCAAATAAAGAATAAAGGGAATGGTGGTGATATTTGTAATCATCTACAGAAAGGAAATTATTTAAGTGTTTCACAGATGGAAAGATATTGAGGGTAAATCATTATATCCATATTTCTAATTTTAAGAAGCTTTGAGGGTGTTGTGGATAATAAGGAGCAAACATTGTTGTGCATGTAGAATTAAACTTTCCATACCACAATCCTCAAATCTCCAGGTGAATGTGGAGGGCTTTTTCAGACGCCCATCCCCTAAGAACTGAGAAATTCATAAAAGGAAAATAATGTTATGCTACATGTAATACACAAACTGAGCATACTGAAGCAACTAGAATAGTGACCTTTCAAAGAGGACAAATTAAATTCTATATGCCTCAGAATACAATGTGGCTTAAAGCTTTAGAAAAAGGATAAGATATGACATATACTCCTAATTCTAGCCTCCTAGCAGCTTACTCTGTTATTTCTGAACAGGCTGCATAACTCATTTCTTCTTCAAACAACATAATTCAACCCAGTATTCTCTGTAAACTAAATGTAGACCCATGCTGGGGATTTTTAGAAAATTCGAGAGATGTAGGAATGCTTGTCTCATGTTGCTTTAAAACAGTTTCGAGGACTGGACTATGATCAGTGGGAAACACACAAGAAAATCTGGTGTTGAATGGCCTCTGGATTTTGAGATGAATGGCACACGGAATTATTCACTATGGGCAACACACACACAGCCGTGAAAATTACCATGATATAGCTGTTTGAGCTACCAAATCTGCATACTTCTTCCCAAATTCAGATTTTAAAACTTGTTTTTAAAAGTAGACCTTTGAAATGTATGAGATATAAGTATTTTCCTTCCTCTTTTTTCCTAAATATTTTTAAATTAATATATTCTTACTGACCCTTGGGTTTATAAATTATAAAAGCTAAAACACAAGTAAATATTAAAAACACCACTGAATCCACTAGTCATAGTGAATGCTAGAATAGTGAATGGGATGATCATGATCAAAATTCATTCAACTGAATTTTTTTTTTCCGTGTCTCCTGTATCTTCTTTTCGAAATTTAGTTTGGAAAGCAGTCAGAAACATCTGGTTTACTGGTATTTTGTCACAGCTAGGGGGAAAAATATAGAGTTTTTTTTTTTAAAGGCCTCTGCAATTAATGTTTATCACCTTTTACAAAGCAATATAAGAGTGAAATAGACAAATGCGTTGAGTCACGTAACTCGGTTTTCTCAGGCTTTCTTTTCTGAGAGGGTGGCTGAAGGTTCCTTTCTTGTGTTGTCCCGGCTGAGACGCAAGATGAAATAGTTGTTTGTCCCAAGGTAGCAGAGCTCTCAGACATGGCACGCTATCCGTCCTCTGCCCTCGTTCAGCAGGACCTGGAGACGCGAGGACCGTCTCTCGCTAGCATCTGCTTTGTGATTAACTCATTTCGCCTGCCTCTTTAATTTGGGGTGACGGCGTCTTCTGAGCGCCTGCATCGCATCCCTCTTGGTCTCCAGATCTGGGCACGTGAAGGCCGTCGCGCTCCACGGCTCCCGGTGCAGGCAGAGTCTCGGCAGGGTCACCGCAGCTGGCGAGGAGCCCTGCAGGGTCCTCACACTCCCTCTCTCCTTGCTTTCGCAGCTGGCGCCACGTACATCTTCGGGAAGAGCGGAGGCCTCATCCTCTACACCTGGCCGGCCAACGACAGGCCCAGCACACGCTCCGACCGCCTGGCCGTGGGCTTCAGCACTACCGTGAAGGACGGCATCCTGGTGCGCATCGACAGTGCCCCGGGCCTCGGCGACTTCCTCCAGCTTCACATCGTGAGTACCGGGCTGGGCCCGGATTCTCTTTGTCTCTCTGCTGGTCTGAGTGAGCCAGATAACTGCCGTGGAGCATTCTAGGCTGACGCGACACCAGAGCACGCATTTATATCCTTGCCTCGGTGTGCTGGAGCCACACCTAAGGGGTGCTGTGTGTTGAGCCTCATTTTCCCCCCTTGGATGTGAACCGTGATGCCCAGAGGGTGCCTCGGGAATAGAAAATATAAGATGCATCCTGTCCAGATTCCCTCCCCTACTGTGTGGCTTGGCCGTGAGACATTTAGCAGACCACTTAGGTGTAAATTGGAGAAGGAGATGGCAACCCACTGCAGTCCTCTTGCCTGGAAAATTCCATGGATGAAGGAGCCTGGTGGGCCACAGTCCATGAGGTCGCAAAGGGTCGGACATGACTGAGCGACTTCGCTTCCACGTAGGTGTAAGTAAGAGACTGATCAGGTACGGCTCATCTTAACCTGGCGCAAGTGGCAAGGCCATCGTGACTGTCAGTGACCTCCTACGTTTGGCAGTCAGCCAAGGTTTTCTCCAGAGAAGGGGTCCCCAACCTCCACGCCAGGGACTGGTACCTCCCATCAGATCAGCAGCAGTGTTAGGCCAGAAATAAAGTGCACAACGAATGTAGTGCCTTTGAATCACCCTGAAACCACCCCCATCCCACTCCATGGAGAAATCGTCTTCTATAAAACTGGTCCCTGGTGTCAAAAAGATGAAGGGCCAAATAGAATATCTGGGGCTTCTTGGGTCACGCAGCCTCTGACGTAGCTACTCAACTCTGCCATTGTTAATGTGAAAGCAGCCACGGTCAATCCATCGTTAAAGAAATGTGCGTGATTATATTGTGATAAAAATATATTTATAACAACAGACTGCAGGCTGTGCTTAGGCAAACTCTGCCCAAGCCCGCAGGCTTTCTTGTAGAGATATGAAGAACAAATGGTAAAACCTGAGGCCACAGTGGGTGCGGCAAACAGAAGCAATGCAATGGCCAGGAGTTGGTGTATGTATGCGTGGTATATATCCCACGTTTTGCTTGTATATGTAAACTCAATAAGACTGCACCCTCACTCACTGCAGATCATTAAGAACACAGTGCAATTCAAAGAAATTAAAATGATTTGGAGGAAAAAATTACTTCGTTATGAGGATAGAAAATATTTTTATAGCAACAATTAACCCATTTTATCACCTGTGAGTCTGCAGTTAGGAAAGTAGGCTAGAGAAGGATATGATTCTCATCCGTAAGTACCCAAAGTGCAGCCACCAAGAGCAAAGAGAGGAATTGCTCTCATTAGTTAGCAATGACAAGGCTAGAAAGAATGGATTTAATTTGGAGCAATAAGAATTCAGTTTAAATAGCAGGAGGGATAAAGCAGTTAAGAAGAAAAGGCAACTGGGGATTATCACCAACCTCCAAAAAGGAGGAAAAGGGACGTTTCTTGGTAATCTTTGAATGTGAGTTTTGCTAACGTGCGCATCTACTGAGGCACGTGGGGTGAGATTTCATTGCTGGGCCCTGGGGTGGTGGTGGCCGGCTGGAACCATACAGCAAGCTCAGCCCTGGAAACAGTGCCCCTCCCCAGCACCTGCTCTTTCAGCAGGCCTTGGAAAGAGAAGCAGCTGGAAGGAAAAGGCTTGAGCTGGAAGCCTGTCTGATCTCAGGGTGAGCCAGAACAAGCCAAGACTCTGCTCAGAAAGGCAGAGAAGCACTGGTTAGAAACAATCAGCTTCAAAATGCAGAAGAGGGGTCTTAAAGAGAGCCGTGAACCTTTAATACTTCCTCAGATGCTTCAGGGACCATATGGCACTCTGAGCCTGAGCTCAAGCCTTTTGAAAAGCCACGCCAAGGAGCACAGAGAAACACAGCCATAGTTAGTACAGTTTATCTTTATTTGGCCTCTAAGAACCACCATAATTTACAAAACTGTGAGATTTATGCTGCATATAACTTAATGACTATTTCATGGCAGCTATAACTGGGCTATTATTACCAGTTCACTTGCATTTTCACAGTGATTTATCTTCTTTTTTTTATTCAGTATGACTTACTAAGAAAAATATGATTTGGCACAGCCATGAGCATCCTTTTAGAGTCCAATAATGTGCTACCGGTTTATCCATTTCTTCCCATTTGTGTTTTGTAAAGCAGTTCCACTTTCAGGAGAAACATCTCCTTATTTTCTGGTAGTTTACTTGGAATTGGCAGCGTTTTCATAAAACAGATATGAGGATCCTGGGAACTTCTAGGGAGAACCAAAGCATTCCATTTTGACTCTTTTTTAAAAGGAAATATACAAGAAATTTTACATCAGAATGTGTAGAGCTCCCTTGGGCATTGTGAACTTATTCCCATGATGTTCTCGTTGCTTAAACATTCTGGGAAATTCCAACAGATTCTCCTTCAGAGCTTAGGTTAGGAAATGCCATCTGGCATTTTTCAAGAAAAGAAAGAGAGTCCCTATGATGTGAAGAAGCCACACTGTTCTGGAATGGACCTGACACACCTCTGGCTTTCTGGAGCAGGGAACCCCTTCATCGGTGCAGTCGTTTCAAATCATCTTTTGTTGCCTGGTGCAATATCTCTGGTGTCTGCCAGAGACAGAAAGTGTATGTGATGGTGCTCCAGTAAAAAGGTGGCTATAAGGACAGGCTGCAGATTGTACTGCCCTAGACTGGCCAAATGTCCTCAGAGAGAGATAAAGAGCATATGATTAAAACCTGATGTCAGAGTAGGCAGAGGAAAGGGAAGGTTCCTTACTATAGTGGAGAGAAGGCCAAAGAACTTGACAAAATCCAGCCTCTTGCTTTGGACGCTGACATAGCTGCATCAGGAAAATGAAGCCACAGATGCCTACTAGATAATTCTGTGTGGTTTTCACTATCTGTCAAACGTGGATTTGTTTATTAAACACAGTCCGTTTCCTTGTACTCGAGAAAATTACTCAGAAAGAAAGGAATGTAAGGGCCATTACTAAGAGGGGAAAGGGTTGGAGAGGAAGCGAAGGATTTCTTTCCCCCTTGCAGTGCCCCTCGGAGAAGAGAACCAGAGAAAGCAATGACAGGTGTGAAGAGGACGTGAAGGCAGGGTGAATCCCCGGGGCAAGGAAAAACACAATCAAATGGGCGTGAGCAAGAGAGGACACATTTGCCCTGAGATGGGCTCTGGCCAGGGTCATCTGTGGGCAGAGCTGCATTCTTGGAGTATGGGTGTTAATTGTGGAAACAACCAGAAGTGCCTTGCTGCTACTCCTGAGTGGTTGTCATGCTAATACATTGCTCAGAAAAAAAGTATAAACTCTGAAATTAGCATGTGTGTGCACGCACACACACGTGCAAGAGAGAAAGAGACATGAAGGGAGAGATTCAGAACTGCTGTTTCATAAACCTTTGCGAAAGGCAATTCCTAGGAATTCCTGACTTTTTGAGCAGTGGTAACACGGTGTTTGGGAGAAGCCCTTTTTACCCCCAACTTAACCTACCTGAGGGAAGAGAAAATTCTCTCCCAAGAACACTGGGGAATCGGACTCCAGGATGAGCAACCACTCTCTAAGACAAGACTTGCCTGTTGTCAAGACCCCAGAGCAGGAATGCAGAGAATGTCATCCTGCATGCCAGCTCTGAGTCCTACTCCTTCCATGCAAGCTTTGCATTGGGAGGATTTGGGAGAATAGAAGGCAAACAAAGCAACTGGAAGTGCGGGCTTACACCAGCCTTGTCTGCCACCTGTGTGGAAGCGGGGCTGTAAGGACTGAGGGGGCTGCCCATTCATTCTACTTCCTCTAGGCTTCACAGCCTTCTTCACACGCTTGAGGTCTCCCATATCTCTTCCTTTGCTATCCTAAAGTCACCACACCTAAAAAACTCCTTATCTTTTTCAGCTCATATTCCCCTGGAGGCCCTTGAGTCATTGACTAATTAGTCAGTCTTTGTATGTCCCTTCCCCCACCAGCCTAAAGTCAACCGCTCTGACAGGGTTGGAGAGCAAGTTTTAGTTAGATCAGCCGCTCAGTCTTGTCCGACTCTTTGCGACCCCATGGACTGCTGCAAGCCAGGCCTCCCTGTCCATCACCAACTCCCGGAGTTTACTCATGAGAGCAATAAATCAGCATGACTAATTTGGGGACATAGGACATTTGGGGGAGTGGCAGGAATTCGTGGAGAGAGCTTGGTCAGCATGAAGGCTTTGGTCCCCTGGGATAAAAAGAATTGGTACAAAGAAAGGGACATCCACACAGGGCTGGGGAGGCGCTGCAGGCACACCTTTTGCTCACGTTATCTGCCGTTCTTGCCGAAAGAACAGGGGCTCTTCCTTCTTGGGCTGATTTCTTTTAAACCAAACATCTTCCCACTCACCTGGGCCTCCTGGTGATTAAATAGGCTTGTTGAACAAGATAAGAATTAGATCATTTAAAAAAATCAAGGCCAACAGACTAAAATAATTTAGACCGTTTGCTTCAAATTAGCTTGCATTTCTTCGTTTTTGGTTCACACATCCGTGATGTGCTATTTTCTGTGTCAATTATTAATCATGATATTAATGAAATCATAGATGAGATGTGTCTTAACAAAGGCAAAAAAGTCTTTGCTGAAGTGTGCGCTCATGAAATCAAATTCTATGGAGGGAGGGTCTCATAGGGCGGAGGGATTTTTACAAATCATTACTTCAAATATAAGTTGCCTCTGTTGAAATCTATTGTTGAGAATTAATCTGCTCAGTATTTGGAGAGAAGCTATCCATTGTGAATGACAGCTGCCTCTTGACCCTGTGTCTATGGAGCTGTGTCGTGTTGCAGTCACCTTCTTTATACAATAGGGACAAAACTGAATATGACCGGAGAAAGGATCACCATGAGGTGCTTGCCATTGCTATCATGAAACTCTTGACAGACTCCTTTCACCACCTGCAAAATAGAAGGATGGGGAGAATTGGGCACTAATCAGCTTCTCTTTATGTAGTTAATGCAGGGTGTAAAAAAGGCATCCTATTAATTTTCTTCTCTCTGTGTATAATTTACAGTAAATCCTCTTGGATTCATTTTTTAATTATGAGCCTTTCAGGAACAGTGAAAATTTATGTCAGGGCACCTGTTTTGTTTGACAAGAATCTATAACCTTCCCCGACTGTTTCCTTCCTGACTTACTATGTAGACACTTACATAAAACAAAGGAGTAGAGGAAAGGTTATTGTTCACATCGACCCCCTTTTCGTAAGGACTTAGTGTTCTCTTTCCAACACCCCTGCCAAAAAAAAAAGACTGGTGGTATTCTCTCATTGTCAAGTTTGGGAAATCAGATATTTATTAACTTTGGCTTGTATAGTATTGTTTTTCCATAATTTATAGCACTTGAAGAGACTCCTGGAGAAAAAAAGGGAGCAGAACTGAATTATGATAAATGGTGTGCTGCTCACATCTATTGCATCTATAAATTGCTGGCTCAGATGTTTCACTTGGCTGTCTGTGTGTGAGATATAGCAGTAAACCAGCAACCTCTGGGTCGGTCCTCAGTGATGTTAGGTGGCTGTTAGCTTACGTTCATCTCTGGATTTGGCCAGTGGAAGGAATGGACTGGGTTCAGGCATGGCGCGTGGGGGCACCCGCAGAGGAGTCCAGAGGAGTGTTGGCGTTCAAGACTGCTAACAGAATTCGAGAAAAAGAACAGGGAAACAACAAAAGTATCCACCAGATGCAATTGCGCTTCCCACAGAGTGCTGCGCACTGCAGGCTGGCTCTGTTTTTCCTTTAGCTGCTATTTGTTCTTAGTGAAAAAGGCCTCTTCGGGTTTTCTAGGCTTAGGAGCTTTTCCAGATCATTAGCCACTTCTGTGGAGAGGGCCTGCTGGGGCCCCTCTCTGCAGCTCCCAGCTTAGCTGTTCCGTCCCGGCAGAGTTGGAGGAGAAGGTGGGAGAAGGGAGTGGTGGGGGGTTTTGATGGAGTGACTCTTATGTAAGCTGAACCAGAGGCAGCACCTGCATGCAAGCCGTGTGTGTTTGCTCAGATCTTTGCTATTCCCAAGATATTTTGATCTAAATCTGTTGACTTCGATTCCACGCATGGTGTTGAAAGGCAGAATGCCGTAGTAGAAAAATGTGCTTAATTTGTGGTAGGAAGACTTGGATTTGAGTCTCATTTCTGTCCGTATCCAGTGAGCTAAAAAAAAAAAGACTGGTGGTATTCTCTCATTGTCAAGTTTGGGAAATCAGATATTTATTAACTTTGGCTTGTATAGTATTGTTTTTCCATAATTTATAGCACTTGAAGAGACTCCTGGAGAAAAAAAGGGAGCAGAACTGAATTATGATAAATGGTGTGCTGCTCACATCTATTGCATCTATAAATTGCTGGCTCAGATGTTTCACTTGGCTGTCTGTGTGTGAGATATAGCAGTAAACCAGCAACCTCTGGGTCGGTCCTCAGTGATGTTAGGTGGCTGTTAGCTTACGTTCATCTCTGGATTTGGCCAGTGGAAGGAATGGACTGGGTTCAGGCATGGCGCGTGGGGGCACCCACAGAGGAGTCCAGAGGAGTGTTGGCGTTCAAGACTGCTAACAGAATTCGAGAAAAAGAACAGGGAAACAACAAAAGTATCCACCAGATGCAATTGCGCTTCCCACAGAGTGCTGCGCACTGCAGGCTGGCTCTGTTTTTCCTTTAGCTGCTATTTGTTCTTAGTGAAAAAGGCCTCTTCGGGTTTTCTAGGCTTAGGAGCTTTTCCAGATCATTAGCCACTTCTGTGGAGAGGGCCTGCTGGGGCCCCTCTCTGCAGCTCCCAGCTTAGCTGTTCCGTCCCGGCAGAGTTGGAGGAGAAGGTGGGAGAAGGGAGTGGTGGGGGGTTTTGATGGAGTGACTCTTATGTAAGCTGAACCAGAGGCAGCACCTGCATGCAAGCCGTGTGTGTTTGCTCAGATCTTTGCTATTCCCAAGATATTTTGATCTAAATCTGTTGACTTCGATTCCACGCATGGTGTTGAAAGGCAGAATGCCGTAGTAGAAAAATGTGCTTAATTTGTGGTAGGAAGACTTGGATTTGAGTCTCATTTCTGTCCGTATCCAGTGAGCTACTTGGCTTTCAACAAGTCACTCCACTGCTTTGAGCTTCTCCTTTCTCTTCTTTAAAATGGGCACCAAAAAAGATGACCTCATATAATTTTCCTGGGGCTTAGATGAGGTAAAGTTTTCAGAAGTTATTATTGGTGAAGGACTGCATGAAAAGAGAAGGATAGTTTTCTTGATGAAATATCTAGCAGGTGATGACTTCATTGGAGGAAAAAAAAAATAGTGAAAGGAAGTGTTTTATCATGAAAAGCAGAATTTCATTTTAAGTGTTTTTGAAGTTGCCTGAGACAGTTTCTGCAAGCAAATTCCTATTTTATCTGATCAAAAGCAAATTTTTGAATTAATCACATCTACAGTTGAGACTTTGGAGGGTCCTGTTAGCATGCAGTGAAGAACCCAGTTCCGGCTGAGCGAGTCCTGGTTGAGTCAATAGACGCAGTAGACCCTGCAGCATCCTCGTGTCTCATTGTAGGTCATGATGTCCGTACAGCATCGCAAGGCGATGCGCTGTGCTTCCACTGTCCTTAATGTTCCAAAGAGCTCTATACTCATCTGTGAAATCATGGTCCATCCTGCCCCAGAGTTCCTTCTTCAGTTGTATGAAGCACAGCTCAGCTTGCAAAAAGGAGGTTATGGAGGAGGAGGTGGTGGCCATGATCCCAGGGGTGGAAGGGGGTCGGGGAGGAGGAGCAGGGAAGAAGGGAGGAGGAGAAGACAACAGTAACAACAAGCAGGACCATCAAGGAAGCCAAATCTTCCCAGATGAGGATGGTGTGAAAGTGGTTTGAGACCCACCATGGGCATCAGATAAAGACCTAGAGGGCTTGGCCCTATTCTTGGGCATCAATAGGGCCCAGAAAAGGTCATGGCTGGAAAGAGCATCCCAGTGTGGGTCCAGCCTGATTGAGCAGAGATGAGTAGCTGCTGCTGTCAAGGAAACTGGAAACATAAAGGCACATGTACAGATAAAAGCATTTCAAAGATTTTGGAGTCCTCAAACATAAAAGAAAAATGAATGATAAATTTAGTGTGCAGATGAAATATATAGTAATATAGCTGGAAAAATTGAGTTGACAATGCATGTGGAGAATATTTTATAGCTGGGGGATAGTTATGAGAAGCGAGGCCAAATGACCATATCTTTCTCATTTATCACTGACACTTTGTTAACTGATGGCAGTCCTGCTTCAGAATCATCAATGCATATATATAATATAAATTTAGAAAAGTCAGAATGAAGAGGGTTTAGCTCCTGAGTGACATTCTTTATATGTGAATTGAGTGTCTTTTACGTGCCATGCTAATTGCTATGTTTTGGGAATTTTGTGATCAACCTTGGCTCACATAGAGCTAATGGACTTGAAAGAACATGGTAATTAAAATATGAGAAAGTAGGTTTTCTACACATTTAGGAGATAATGTAAAGACAACTCTTACTATATAGCTCCGGGCATATGGTACATTTTCAATCATGGATAGCTTCGGATATGATTGGTACATTTTTATTCAATTAACATTTTTTTAACTCAGAAAACAATGTAATTTCCTAACTAATAGATAGACTTTTAACCAGACCTTTGAGAGTCCAACTTAACTAATATAAAATTCTAAGGAAGCATCAAGATATTGCTGATTTAAAGCCAATCTGGTGGCATATATCCTGGATTATTGCAGTTATCAAATACTGAACAAGTTCTGAATAGCAGAGGCTTTTCTGACAGATGAATGCCAAGTGCAGCAAGCAAGCAAACCCTAGGCACCATCCAGTGAGTGCTGGGGCTCGTGTGACTTAATGACAGCCCCACCTTAACACCATCATTTAGATGAATTATCTCATTGACCCACCGCTTACACTGTTAGTAGTCATTACTTCTGGAGTATTGTTCAGTGCACTAGGGCAAGAAATAACTCACGGACTCCCTGAAGCTATAGATGATGGATTTCAGCTCCCTGGCTGCATTCAGAAGGCACGGAGCTCAGCATATTGATTGGGGAATTCATTAGCCACCCACCCCATAGCATCATGTGCTTAGATCCTGATGCTGTCACTGGGGCTGTTTCATCTTGTTACTGTTTCCCTGATAGATGGCAGAGGGAACTGTACAACGGCATTAGCCTCAAAGATGGTCCTGACAGCCAGACCTGTCATTTCTCAGCCTGAGATGACACCTTTGGAACCTAGAAGCACTTAAAGACATTTAGATAAGCCCTGCTGATCGACCAAACTAACCTTCATCCCAAAGTCAGTTCATACTCAGGATGAGAGGAGATGACCGGCAATTAAAATGTTTCCTATTCTATTCTTGACTCCTTAGTTAACCTCTTTTAATTCAGTTTATTTTTCTACTCCATTGTCTATAAGATGGCAGATAATTTAATAGCATAGATGACTGTTTCCTACGTTTGTTTCGGACCGTGTCTTTAGAGTTCACCTTACCCGACTCCCATTGCCGTCACTCATCACAAATACTGACGGACAAAGTACCAGGTACTAGACACTGTGCAAAGACTCTGTTTATTTTATTATGAGCTCACAACTACTCAGTGAGGCAGTCACTATTAATATCCTCACTTCATAAATGAGGCAACTAATGTTTAATGAAGCTAGAGAATTTTCCCAAGATTTGCACTGCTAATAAATGGCTGAGCAGGCATTCAGATCCAGTTCTGATTCTTAATTACTATTACGCCCCTAATGAAAGTTTCAGAGTAGAAAGTGTAGCGGTGATCATTTTGATTCAACACATATTTACGAAATGGCGATTTATTTGGAGTTGGTGGAGATGTGAAACATGCAAGGAAGGAAGTAAAGACTGTATACACAGCTCTGTTTTAAGGGAAGATGGGCAGTATACCAAGGAAGGTAAGAATACTACTGATTATAGACACTGAAAAAATGTGCATGGACAGGGTGGGTCAGATTTTGGCTGGTGGAATCTGGAGAGGGAACATGCCAAATGAAGATACTAGCATGAGTGTAACCTCAAAGGAAGAGAATGCAAGCTGTATTCTCAAATTAGGTATACAGTCTGTCCACAATAAATGACTTGAGGCAATGGGCAGACAGTGGAATGGCAGAAAGATCCCATGTTTTAGAGGCAAGTGGTCTATGATTCAAAAATATAGCTTTGCTTCCAACCAGCTCTGTGTCCTTGGGTGAATTATTTGACATCTCTGGAGGGCATGGCAATCCACTCCAATATTCTTGCCTGGAGAATCCCGTGGACAGAAGAGCCTGGCGAGCTACAGTCCATAGGATCACAAAGAATCAGACACACACATTAAATAATAGTGCTACATGGCAAATCTGTGTAAAGATTTATAATAATGTGTAAAAATGTTTCATGAGTCTTTTCTGGTCCACAGTAGATGCTAAACTAATGTTTTAAGAAATGTTTTAAGTTTATTATTATTTTTTTCTTTCCAGGTATTTTAGGCCTGTAGTGGGGAGAACCTGTAATGGGGAGAATTTGAATGCCATATTGACAGATTGGTTCTGAAAACAGTGAGAAGCCCTTTTGAAGGTTTTTGAGCAGAAGACAAAATCCCCAAGGCTTAATTTTTAGGAAGGTTATTTTGGCTCTGTTGAAATAATATTTTTCAGTGGGTTTTAGGAAAATCAATACCTGGAGATTGTTCAAGTGGTCTAGGAAAAACTTTTAAAGGATTTATTCTATGATGATGATCATATGAAGGGAATGAGGATGAAACAAAAGAACATTTCCCATATAGAATCAATGGGTATCGCTAGCTGGTTGGATAAAAAACGGGAGCGAGAAGTAAGGAATCTCTATACTGGGAATGTTGTGATTTCAACAGCAATAAAAGAGGGGCACATGTTAAACAATAGATTTTAGGATAAAATCATAGTTTGACTTGGTTTTGCAACTATAAGGCATCCAGGAGTCCATCTGCAGAGCTTCCCAATAGGAAACATGTGATAAACTCAGATAAGGAAGAGGACCCAGACAGAGGGACTTGCAGGTTCTGTCTGGCAGGGACAGTGGAGACTCTGAGGACTGCTAAGATCTCTAAGATGATAAGTGAGTGGGAACTTGGGAAATATATACCTACCGTTACAAGATGAAGAAGGAAAAGGAAGGAAGCCAAGAAAGAAAAGGCTAGGGGTTCAGGGAAGACCTAGGAAGTGAGGTTTTACAGAAGTCAAAAAGCCTGGGAGAGGTTTTCAAAGCCAAATAATTCGAGAACTCTTTTCTTTTCCCCCCATATATTTAGTCAAACCGCTGTCATTTGAAATCACTTTGTGGCCATCTTCTTCGTCTTTCTCCTTGTTTTTCACAGCATGTAACGTTTGTCACTCTGGCCCTCTCATCGGTCATTTCGTGTTTCTCCTGGTAGCTGTCATAAGCATGACTAACGCAGAGCCAGAAGACAGGGTCTGGTCCTGGCTCTGTCACCAACTAGCAGGCATCTCAAGTGGGTGGTAGAGATACAGATAGTGCCAACCTCAGAATGGTAGACGAGGTCAATTGAGAGAATGCTTGTGAATGTTCCCCTTTACCATTGAAAGACTTACAAAATGAAATAAGATCAATTTCATAGTAATTTTGTTATGCATGCCACCTGCTTGGGGCTTCCCCAGTGGCTCAGCAATAAAGAATTTGCCTGCAATGCAGGATATATGGGTTCCATCTCTTGGTTGGGAAGACTCCCTGGAGAAGGAAATGGCAACCCACTCCAGGATTCTTGCCTGGGAAATCCCATGGACTGTAGCCCTACAGAGAGTGGGTCACAACTTAGCAGCTGAACACACGCTCCACCCACTTGAGCTCTTGATGCCTAAGAGTTTGTGGCTGGAAACCTATGCATGAAACCTATAAGATGCTAAAATGGTTATGGTTGTAGTTTTCAACAGGAAGGTTAACAACCAGGCAGATGGGGGTCAGAGTCAAAATGGGGATTGGCCCACTGCCAGATCCCATGGCCTCCTGTCCTCCTCAGAGGGTGTGCGTCTCTCAAACCTTGTCTCTCATCCCTTGTAGCATCACTTTAGGGAATGCTGTTTGGATTTAAGGTCACGCCACTCTTCCCTAAATAAGAAATCCCCTGATCCTGGTGATCACCATGTGCAGTGAAACATGGAATCTGATTACCCTGATCGTTATCTTAGCTTGGGTGGCTAGCAAAGCATAAAATTATCCAGCCCTTTTTAAAATGCAAGCAGCAGTACTTAGGTTCACTAAACCCTGTTAGAAATGAACTCCACCGGTTGACTTTCCGCGACTGCAAACTAATGTTCTGACCAGTTGACATACATGGTTTTGTAATCCCCTCTGCGTTTGCTGTTTTATTTATTGTCCAGAGCGTGCCTGGCACCTTGTGTATGTCAACTCATTTACTTCTCGCAACACTGTCAAGTTGGTGAGATTACTTCTATTTTAGCGATTAAGAGACTAAGGCTTGGAGGTAAATAACCATTGTCTGCAGCATTAGGGGAAGGAAAGAAGAGTAAATGTTGGTATGTTCTATTCTGACGTCATGCATAGTGCTTTCAAGAATTACCGATTCAGTACTGAAGTTAGATGTGGTAAATTTGGCAGAATTTACCTGTGACTTTTTTCTTTTTTTCAATCCACATGGTCAACAATGGTAAAGAGAAATGGACGGATGGAACACAGTATTTTGCCTAAAGCAGAATACCTAATTGGAACTAAGTCACTTTATTTTTTAATTTAAAGAAATTCTTCATTTTACATTGCATTTTATTGCTTCCCAGTATTTTTTTCTTTCATCTCAACAGCGTAAGGTACCTACTTATCCCCAAACTGCTTTCTTTAATACCACTATGCAAAATGGGCTTGGAAACCAATCTGAGGTTTTGCACGCAATATGGTGGACCATGAGATTCAAAGGTGGCTTTTGTTGTTAAATTTTAACAAAAATTTTCTCAAATGTAGTCTATCTGAACAGAGATTATTGGATAAATGCCTTCACGTGTTTCAATATATGATAAATACCCTGTTACCTAAGTCTTCAAATATTCTTATGTGAAAACTGTAAATGATATCAAATAATATAGAAACACATGTAGTCTCTCTTCAGTCAGTGTTTAATTGCATGTATTTCTAATTTAAAACCAAATATGAATGTCTTTGTAGTGACCTTGGGCTGTCACCCACTGGCCTTTTAGTTTTTAATGTCTAGTGGTAGAGTGTAGTTAAAAACTTGAAAGGTAGACCTTTTCACTGGAAATCATATTTCTTGAAGTAGGAGCAGATTCCCTTCCATTTGCACCTGACTTGATGCCTAATCCCTGAGGTTGGCAGGCTTTTGTGTTTGCTACTTACATCAGCGATGCTAGAGTGGGTTTTGTTGCATGTCTAAATAGCTAAGTTTAAGGCAACACTGAAGCTTGAAAGAAGAAAATGAGTTTGGGGTGATATGTTTCCCAGAACACAGTGCACAATGGGGGAGGGTCTTGGACTATTCACAAAGCGCAGCTATTAAAAAAAAAAAAAAGACAAAAATCTCCCAGAGGTTTGATTGGGAAGGTGTATGGGGGCATATAGTGAGACATATGATATGACAAACTTAGCTTTAGATGAGAGACAGGTGAGAGAATTTTCAAGTTAAAATTAATCAGACAGGTGAAAATGAGCAAACTAGTGAATAACAGTTTATTTATTTATTTATTTTGACCACCTCCCACTACATGCCAGGTAAGTTCTAGGTGCTAGGAATACAAGAGTGANTGTGTTTGAACAGAATTTTTCACAAGATCTCTGTTAGTTAAAAACGAGTTACTGCTCTTTATTAGTTAAAAAAGTTACTGCTTTATAGTAAATGACAAAAGCTAATCATGCGAGGGATAGTGTCTAAGTGTCATAATTTGCTTTCCTACCCAGCTTCTTCTGCTGGATTTCATGTTCCTTAAGGACTGGGTCCTGGTCCGACCCATCCTTGTATATACAGTAGGTTCTCAATAAATGTTCTTGAATAAATGACTGAAAGTGTGATCTAATGACAATCTTAACAAGTACGTGTCAAATGTATTCTTGATGCTTGGCATTAATTCTCCTACCAGTTTTGTTTTGTTTGGAGATTTGAGCCTGAAGTGATTTATGTAAAAATATAGATCATTAAAACAAAACTAAGTCCTTTCTTTACAGCATTAAGAGATCTGTGTCCCGACATTAAAAAAAAAAAAAATGAATCATCACTCTCTTCCTCTAAGAGGCTTGGCCATCTTCATTCACCTCCTGTTTCATCTGAGAAATGGTTACATTTATGGGTCAGGAACTCTGAGAGACTATTTCTATTCTGTCAAAATTTCAAGTAATCTCCTCAAAATTTGAAAACAGGTTATGTACAAAGGACAACCAAAGGGAGAATTGAGTTTCAATTTCATCAAACGTGATCATCCTCTAAAAGCATCTTTCCTAGAGACCTTGCATGAAGGGAGGTCAGAGAACATCAGAGATCTTTAAACCAAAAGGCTAATCTCTGAAAGAAGTGCATAGAAAAGAGTCAAATATTTAGCAAAATCAGGGATTGAAGTTGTCACTTTGGAGAGGGACAATTTAAAATATAATCTAAAATACACTTCACCTACAAATAATTTCTTAAGACTTTTTAGTTTTAAATAATTTTAGGTTTACAGAAAAGTTACAAAGATTTCACACAGAGTTCCTTTATACCCTTCTGCCAGCTTCCCCTAATGTTAACGTACAGGGTATCTTTATTGAAGTGAAGAAATTAACATTTGTACAATACTTTAAACTTCAGACTCTACTCAGCTTTCCTGATTTTTCAACTAATATTCTTTTTCTGTTGCAGGATCCAATCTAGGATACCAGATTTCTTCTTTACTCTTCTGGCCCCCTTAGTTTCTTCCAGTCTGTGACAGTCCACAAATAGTTCTTAATTGAAAGAATTATCTAAAACTGTATTTTTTAGATTCGTATCATCCTTCCTACCTTTTTCCTCTACTGAACTTGGGCATTAGCCACTTTCTTGGCTGTTACTTCTAATTTCTGCACTTAGTACTTTACCGTTTGCACATGACTGTAAAAGTCATGCGTTGAAGATGTGTATCGCAATCAGATCCATAGAGACTACAAAAGCACTCTTCTAGTTCCACCAAACTGCGTTCTCATTAATCGTTAGGATTTAGTATAGAATGGTTGTTGAGGACACAGACCCTAGAGCTGGATTGTTTGGATTTAAATCCTCACTGTAGTTGTATGACATTTAACAGGTCACTTAATTTGTTTCTTCCTCATTCTTTGCATTTATAAAATGAGGGTCATAGTATATTAAAATGAATAAGTGTTCAAAAGACACTTAGAACAGTTAATTGGCACATGGTAAGTACTATATACTAGCTCTTATTATAGTTATTATAAACCATAAAAAAGTGAGTAAAGAGAACCAATGTAAGGAAGTAGAGTGATGCCTGGATTCTGCAATCAGGATGCCTGAGTTAACATCTTGGCTCCATACTTTGTAGATGGGAATGTTCTTTGTATTGTGTAATTCAGAGATCATAATACCTGCTCTTTGTTTTTCAAGGAGTAACTTTAAGAATCAGATGAGCTGAGGCATGAGAAAGAGCTTATAAAGTATAAAACGCAAACCCAAGCAATAATAATATGCTAGTATTTGGCAGTCGGAAGGGGGCGTTGAGGTCAGAAGAGAAGAACCAAGTGGGTCTCATCACATAGTCTGGTCTTGACAGTGGAAGAAGCTGTGTGGATTTATTACTGAGTCCAAACTCACTCTGTTCCCTGAAAGCTAGGCCAGGAAATCCCAGATGAGGTGTTGAGGCAAGGAAGGGATTTTATCTGGGAACCAGCTGACTGAGAAGATGGCAGGCTAGTGCCTCAAATAACCATTGTGTCAGGGCCTGAGTGCCAGGTTCTTTTATGGATCAGAGATGGGAGTCGGGGGTGAGAAATCAAAGCTAAAAAAATACTTAACTCCTGCAAATGCTCCTAGAATGACAAACCTCAGGTAGGGGGATGTTAATTTCACTTTCGTACAGTCATTTCATGGGTAATGTGAAATTGAATATCTCCTGTCAAATCAACAAATAAAGATGTCACATCTATCTGTGATTCTGGCCTCCCTAAATGTGAACTTCTGGGCCATTTCTGGGTCAGTAAGCAGCAGGTGAGGGGTTCTGGGCACAGCACTATTTGCCCCACAAAAAATTCAAGAATGACACAGGCCTTCACAGGTGGGTGGGGTCAGGTTATCTCCTTGAGGCAGGCCATCTTGCACACAGTAGTAGACCATTATATCTATCACTGTGGATAAGAATTCCTTATAAGAAATGGAATGGCCATCATAGTCAACAAGAGAGTCCAAAATATAGTATTTGGGTGCAATCGCAAAAATGACAGAATGATCTCAGTTCACTTCCAAGGCAAACCATGCAATATCACAGTAATCCAAGACTATGCCCCAACCTCTAATGCCAAAGAAGCTGAAGCTGAACGGTTCTCTGAAGACCTATGGAGAAGGAAATGGCAACCCACTCCAGTGCTCTTGCCTGGAGAATCTCAGGGACAAGGGAGCCTGGTGGGCTGCTGTCTGTGGGGTCACATAGAGTCGGACACGACTGAAGCGACTTAGCAGCATGAAGATCTACAAGGTCTTCTATAGCTAACACCAAAAAAAAAGATGTCCTTTTCGTCATAGGGGATTGGAATGCAAAAGGAGGAAGTCAAGAGATACCTGGAGTAACAAGTTTGGCCTTGGAGTACAAAATGAAGCAGGGCAAAAGCTAACAGTTTTGCTGAGTGCCAAAGAATGGATGCTTTTGAACTGTGGTGTCGGAGAAAACTCTTGAGAGTTCCTTGGACTTCAAGGAGATCAAACCAGTCAGTCCTAAAGGAAATCAACCCTGAATATTCACTGGAAGGACAGATGCAGAAGCTGAAGCTCCAGTGCTTTGGCCACCTGATGTGAAGTGCCAACTCACTGGAAAAGACCCTGGTGCTGGAAAAGATTGAAGGTAGGAGGAAAAGGGGACGACAGAGGATGTGATGTTTGGATGGCATCACCAACTCAGTGGATATAAGTTTGAACAAGCTCTGGGAGTTGGTAAAGAACAGGGAAGCCTGGCGTACTGCAGTCCATGGGGTTGCCAAGAGTCAGACACAACTGAGTGACTAAGCAACAAAAGCTTAAGGGCTAAAATCACAAAATATAAGGGTTAAAATCACAGACGCAGATCCAGTGTGAATTCAGAATTAACCCTTCCTGGTTACAGGTTTATGGAATGCACTGTGTTAGTCCCAAACACTGGGTTGTTCAGTTATATTTGTCCATCTGCTGGACCAGACAGTATAGATGGGGAAGACAAAGCTACCTGGAAAACAGAATACAGGTGTTACCCTTTTATAGGCTCCCCTGGTGTCTCAGGTAGTAAAGTGTCTACCCGCAATGCGGGAGACCCGGGTTCGATCCCTGGGTCAGGAAGATCCCCTGGAGAAGGAAATGACAATCCACTCCAGTACTCTTGAATGGAAAATTCCCTGGATGGGGGAACCTGGTGGGCTACAGTCCATCGGGCCGCAAAGAACTGGACACAACTGAGCAAGTTCACTACTCCCTTTACAGCCTTACTGGGAAATGTTCTGGGCACTTCTGCTGATAGTCACAGAGGACAGAGATAAGGGGACACGGTGGGCTTGGGGACTGTTAAGTTAGATGTTAAACTCCTCTTTCCATGTTGGCATTGTTATTTCTGTTAAGGTCACAAAAGAACTTTTAGAAGAAGCTATGCCTTGCTTTTCCTCCAGGTGGCTTACTGCCACCTCAGGCCTCTGACTCTGAGACTCTGCATGCTGACTCAGTGACTCAGGAGGTTCTTGGGGACTGAGGGTCAGGGTGTGGAGCATATTGGGGTTGCCAAGGCCAGAGGTGCCATTGATTTTCTGCTTTGTTACCAAGCAACTGAGATTNAAAAGATGTCCTTTTCGTCATAGGGGATTGGAATGCAAAAGGAGGAAGTCAAGAGATACCTGGAGTAACAAGTTTGGCCTTGGAGTACAAAATGAAGCAGGGCAAAAGCTAACAGTTTTGCTGAGTGCCAAAGAATGGATGCTTTTGAACTGTGGTGTCGGAGAAAACTCTTGAGAGTTCCTTGGACTTCAAGGAGATCAAACCAGTCAGTCCTAAAGGAAATCAACCCTGAATATTCACTGGAAGGACAGATGCAGAAGCTGAAGCTCCAGTCCTTTGGCCACCTGATGTGAAGTGCCAACTCACTGGAAAAGACCCTGGTGCTGGAAAAGATTGAAGGTAGGAGGAAAAGGGGACGACAGAGGATGTGATGTTTGGATGGCATCACCGACTCAGTGGATATAAGTTTGAACAAGCTCTGGGAGTTGGTAAAGAACAGGGAAGCCTGGCGTACTGCAGTCCATGGGGTTGCCAAGAGTCAGACACAACTGAGTGACTAAGCAACAAAAGCTTAAGGGCTAAAATCACAAAATATAAGGGTTAAAATCACAGACGCAGATCCAGTGTGAATTCAGAATTAACCCTTCCTGGTTACGGGTTTATGGAATGCACTGTGTTAGTCCCAAACACTGGGTTGTTCAGTTATATTTGTCCATCTGCTGGACCAGACAGTATAGATGGGGAAGACAAAGCTACCTGGAAAACAGAATACAGGTGTTACCCTTTTATAGGCTCCCCTGGTGTCTCAGGTAGTAAAGTGTCTACCCGCAATGCGGGAGACCCGGGTTCGATCCCTGGGTCAGGAAGATCCCCTGGAGAAGGAAATGACAATCCACTCCAGTACTCTTGAATGGAAAATTCCCTGGATGGGGGAACCTGGTGGGCTACAGTCCATCGGGCCGCAAAGAACTGGACACAACTGAGCAAGTTCACTACTCCCTTTACAGCCTTACTGGGAAATGTTCTGGGCACTTCTGCTGATAGTCACAGAGGACAGAGATAAGGGGACACGGTGGGCTTGGGGACTGTTAAGTTAGATGTTAAACTCCTCTTTCCATGTTGGCATTGTTATTTCTGTTAAGGTCACAAAAGAACTTTTAGAAGAAGCTATGCCTTGCTTTTCCTCCAGGTGGCTTACTGCCACCTCAGGCCTCTGACTCTGAGACTCTGCATGCTGACTCAGTGACTCAGGAGGTTCTTGGGGACTGAGGGTCAGGGTGTGGAGCATATTGGGGTTGCCAAGGCCAGAGGTGCCATTGATTTTCTGCTTTGTTACCAAGCAACTGAGATTTCTCCTGCTGTAGAAAAAAGGCCCACCACCACCCTCTCAAAGAGAAATCTGTTGAAAAAGAATAGAATGGGCACTTAACTTGACTTGCCCCTTACTCACAAACAAGGATGATGAGGCAGGGTTAAAGCTTCAGTGCAACAGGCAGCTGCTGCTGCTGCTAAGTCGCTTCAGTCGTGTCCAACTCTGTGCGACCTCATAGACGGCAGCCCACCAGGCTCCCCTGTCCCTGGGATTCTCCAGGCAAGAATATTGGAGTGGGTTGCCCTTGCCTTTTCCAATGCATGAAAGTGAAAAGTGAAAGTGAAGTCACTCAGTCGTGTCCGACTCTTCGAGACCCCATGGACTACAGCCCACCAGGCTCCCCTGTCCCTGGGATTTTCCAGGCAAGAGAACTGGAGTGGGGTACCGTTGCCTTCTCTGAGAGGCAGCTGCAGCTGGGGAGTTGTGTGTGTGTGTTTTAAAGGTCCACCTCTTCTACCTATCTAGAATTATAATTAAATAATAAGCATAAGGGACCCTCAGAAGACCCAGCACACCTATCAAGTACATAAATTGAGGGGCGAATTGTATGAAGACTAGCTGACATTCGTTCAATGGTTGTTATTTACCAGACATTGTTCGAAACATTTTACACTTAATCCTTAGAACTCTATGAAGAGGGACTGATTATTTTAACACTCTTCTACAGATGAGAAAACTGAAACACCTACTAGATAAGAAGATTGCCCTAAATTGCACAGATTGTCATTCCAAGTGCTTTTCCGCAAACGTATCTATTTAGATAACAGTATTTTTGATCATTAAGATAATCGCTAAAGACCTGTACAATGATCCTGTTATTCCATCGCTACTCAAACTAAATTGTGCAGAAAAAGTGGTAAACACAGTAGCCAGGGTTGATATTAGTCATTTTTTCTTTAAAAGTCGTCATCTCAGCTTTCTTATCCATTCATCTGCTGATGGACATCTAGGTTGCCTCCATGTCCTGGCTATTATAAACAATGCTGCGATGAACACTGGGGTAGGGTTCAGGATGGGGAACACATGTACACTCGTGGCAGATTCAAGTCAATATATGGCAAAACCAGTACAATATTGTAAAGGAAAATTAATTAATTAAAAATAAATTAAATTTTAAAAAAGACGTCATATCCGTCAATTAGTCCAGTATGAAAATGAAAGGAATTACCTGTCCGTTGAAATTTAAAACACTTGAGGGCAAACGTTGAGCAGTGCTAGGATTTTGTTAACCTTGGGACCATCCCTCAAGACCCAGTAATCTGAGGGGAAGGAATGCTTGCCTTTTTTTTTTCCTGGTAGACACTAACTTACCAAGTTTTCTACTGAAAGCAAAGGAGAGAAAAGAATGAATCATTCCTCATAAAACCCAGGTTGTGACCTAATTATGTATCACACGCACATGAATACAGACAAGCTTGGCCACCCAGTTTCTAGCACAGTAAACAGCAATCCGACCTGATGAAAGGGTGCACTAGACTGAGAAATCTGGTCTCTGGTGAAAGAGATCCCTGATGGATAACATGCAAGGATATGTATTTTTCAAAGACCAAGGAAATGGAGGCGTGCCCTCAGCCAGGCAGAATGCAGAGTAGCCGTTCTTGGTTATTGGGAAGGATGGTACACTGCCTCAGGCCTGTCATTACAAACATCAGTGATCATTGTGGGAATTTGGGAGAGTGCTAGTGAATAGGAAGCTCCAATTACAGAACACTGGATAAAACAGCCTTGGCGCTAATTACACTGTGTTTAGAATGATGGGCCTAATGAGCAATGTTCCTTAATCCAAATGTTGATTTTCAAATGAGTTAAATTTGGGGCTAAAAGTGTATGAGTAAATTTGTTTACTGGCTTGACTGTGTGACTCCAAGTAGAATTCAAATGATGCAATGAACATTTCTTAAGTTACTAAGTCGACAGCGGGCCCAGGGTGAGGTCCTAGAGATCCCAAAGTAGAGAAACCCCTGAGGAATCATAGGCCGGTGAGGAGGAGGGCATTTTAATGATACTAATGTGGCAGTGATAATAGCAGCTGATGTTAGCTGATATTCATTGAGCCCTTGCTAGGAACCAGACACAGTTCTCTACACTCTGTCTTAATTCATTTACCTACTGAATACTTACCACCACTATCCCTTAAAGGAGAGACTATACTATAGGTGAGAAGGAAGGAAGAGGAGGATTAAGGAACTGATCTAAGGCCATGCGTGCAGAGGGTGGCAGTTCAGTTCAGTTCAGTTGCTCAGTCGTGTCCAACTCCTTGCGACCCCATGGACTGCAGCACGCCAGGCCTCCCTGTCCATCACCAACTCCATAACAGACTCAGGTGGTCTGATTCCAGAACTTTGGCCCTTCAATCTGATGTTGGTATTCCAGAGAAGGGCTTCAATAAAGTTGACTTTAAGTGGAGTGTTTTAGGGCAAGAAGAGGTATAAGTAACCATATTTGCCTATTTCTCCTGGAGGTAATGAGGTCAGGCCACAATAATATTATCCTAACTCCCTCATTCAGTCTATTCCAGTCATAATAGCCTCTGCCATTCTTCCAGCAGGTCAGCCTCATCCCTTCCTCAGGGCCTTTGCCCTCATTACACTGACCTGATCATTCCCTCCCAGGTATCCTCTTAAGAGTCTTTCACTCAGTCCTTTCCCACTTCTGCCCAAATGTTACCTTATTCGTGAAGACCTCCCTAATCCACTCCATTTTAGCAGCCCTTCCTCTGCCCACTTTCCTGCAGCCTCTAGCCTCTTATCCTGCCTTACTTTCCTCCAGAGATGTTAACATCCTCTTGATTCTTAGCCTGCTCTTTACACAGCGATCCCCATCTCAATAGATCCAACATCCACCCAGCCATTCAAAGCCAAAATCTTAAAATCCATTACCTCCCTTTCTTGATGCCCATATCTATTTCATCAGAAATCCTACTGAACCTACTTGCAGAATGTATCCCACATCAGACCTCTCCTGCTCCTGCTCACCGTCGCTGCTTCTCATTTTGCAGAAGCTCCCTGTAACCCCCTAAGCCCTCCCTCACCTGAATCTTCATAGGCACTTGTGTCTGTTTTCACTCCTGTCTGACACCCTCACCCTCGGCCAGTCTTTTCTCCTCGGGGCAGCCAGAATGATATTTTAAATGTAATTAGTTAATGTTTCTCTCCCTGATTAAACTCCTCACGCGGCTTTGTGCTGTATACTACAATTCTATGCTGTACTATTGTATACTACTCGTAAACGCATCACGATGAACTTGAAGCTCCTGCAGGATGTGATCCCTGAACATCCCTAAGACCTCATCCTCTGCCACTTCTCTCTGCAGCGACCACACTCAGGCATGTTCATCAGAGGTACCTGGCTTTTCCTAGCATTTGGGTTCCCCCCTTATCCTGAGACTTCTTCCCTAGCACCAAGCCTGGCTCTTTCTCCTCACTTGACTCACTGCTCAGATGTTACCTCCTCAAACTGACCTTCTGCAGTCATCTTGACTTAGAAAGCTCCCCTCTCCCTCCCCACTCATCGTTCTATCCCATTCCTCCTTGTTATTTCCAATAATCGTCTATAATTATCTAGATCACGTGTTCACATGTTTAATATCAGCCTTGCCCTGAAAGGAAGAAATGAAATGGGACAGTCTAAATCACTGCTCTGACCTCAGCACCCAGAATAGTGCCTGAATCAGAGTAGATGCTCAATAAGTTTTCTTTGAGTGAAGGAATAAAGGATTGAAAGAATGAATTTTCTGTGGCCTGATTAGAAATGATGACGGGTACAGTTCTGACGATCTGTCTTCCTTTGTATTAGTTTCTTGAATCTTGGACACAAATAACAAAATAAAACTTGCTTCTAGGAACAAGGTAATGCCATTGGTTCATTCATTCATCACTTTTCACTTATTAGGTACTTACTGTATTGAGAACTTCCACTGCTGGCCTCTTGTTCTGGTATTCTGGCAGTTTCTTAGCTGTGTGTGTGTGTGTGTGTGTGTGTGTGTGTGTGTGTATGCACGCATATGTATACTGGAGGGAGAATCAAGGAGAGAATGAATGCAATGCAAAAAAGTAATTTTTGTAGCAATTATGTGTCAGACTTATATGCACATTGTTTTGAGAATGAGAGGAAAAGCCCTCCTGTATCTATTAACTGGAAGATTAATTTATAAGCATTTATCTTCAAGTTATCATCAAAAATGGATTTCTATGATGGTCAGCTTTCCTAAATCTGAATTTTAACTGGCATGAGATCTGGAGGATAAAAACACAGGACTCAATAGTCACTAATGATCATTCATCCAAATAAAGGAAACATCTTTTAAACTGGACGTAGGTCTCTGGCAATCTATGGCCTTTTTTATCTTGGGTAAGGGAGGGCTAAACAGGCTGGGCTGCCTATGGTGTAAGGGGGGACTGATGACTACTTTTCACTAGTCTAAGGGATTAAAAGGAAAATTAGTTTCTATTCTAAAAAAAAATTTTTTAAGGCCAGTTAAAATTATTGACTTCATGCATCACTCAGCAATTACAGGAAACATTATTGCAGCCTCGCCATAGATGATGAGAATAATTGCCGTCCTTTCATCTTTCTGATCTGACAACACTCTCCCCATGCCTCCCACTTCCCTTCATGTCTTAGTATGCTGCCTGTGTCTGCTTTGTGGAGAGACCCTCAAGGCTCAGCATAACTGGGCCATTTCCGTGTCACAGGGTTTGCTTCTAAACCTTCCTCCTCTGTAGGTTGCAGTGAGGTCCATCACATGCAGTCAAATGGCAGAGAAGATAGTAAAGGTGCACACATCCTAGCACTAAATATGCCACCCATGAAGTTCAGTTACAAAGGGAACTTCTCACTTGTGTGCGCTGAGTCATGCGACCTCATGGACTATAGTCCGCCAGGCACTTCTGTCCATGGAATTTTTCAGGCAAGAATACTGGAACAGGCTGCCAGTTCCTTTTCCAGGGGCTTTTCCCGACCCAGGTATCGAACTGGCGTCTCCTGCATCCCCTGCATTGGGAGGTGCAGTCTTTACCACTGCGCCAGGGAGGTGCAGTCTTTACCACTGCGCCACCTGGGAAGCCCTGAACTTCTTTTAACAATAAATAAACCCACTGGCCATTTTCTCTCACCCGGTGTCAATCACTATAGCTTTGATTGGCAGTATGATGATTTATATTGGTCTTTTCTTGTATGTAAGTAGAAAGATGGGGAGGGGGTTCTACAAACATAGTGTTTCCCATACTTGTCTGATCATAAGAATCAATTGTAGCTCTTGATAAAAATATGCTCCAAGCCTATAGAATTAAAGGTTTCAACAGCCCTAAGGATCTATGTATTTAACAACAGACTAGGTGATCAGATCATCAAGCAAACATGGTGTTTATAGTGGGTTGTTTATGTACATCTAATGCTTTTCTNAGTCTTTTCTCCTCGGGGCAGCCAGAATGATATTTTAAATGTAATTAGTTAATGTTTCTCTCCCTGATTAAACTCCTCACGCGGCTTTGTGCTGTATACTACAATTCTATGCTGTACTATTGTATACTACTCGTAAACGCATCACGATGAACTTGAAGCTCCTGCAGGATGTGATCCCTGAACATCCCTAAGACCTCATCCTCTGCCACTTCTCTCTGCAGCGACCACACTCAGGCATGTTCATCAGAGGTACCTGGCTTTTCCTAGCATTTGGGTTCCCCCCTTATCCTGAGACTTCTTCCCTAGCACCAAGCCTGGCTCTTTCTCCTCACTTGACTCACTGCTCAGATGTTACCTCCTCAAACTGACCTTCTGCAGTCATCTTGACTTAGAAAGCTCCCCTCTCCCTCCCCACTCATCGTTCTATCCCATTCCTCCTTGTTATTTCCAATAATCGTCTATAATTATCTAGATCACGTGTTCACATGTTTAATATCAGCCTTGCCCTGAAAGGAAGAAATGAAATGGGACAGTCTAAATCACTGCTCTGACCTCAGCACCCAGAATAGTGCCTGAATCAGAGTAGATGCTCAATAAGTTTTCTTTGAGTGAAGGAATAAAGGATTGAAAGAATGAATTTTCTGTGGCCTGATTAGAAATGATGACGGGTACAGTTCTGACGATCTGTCTTCCTTTGTATTAGTTTCTTGAATCTTGGACACAAATAACAAAATAAAACTTGCTTCTAGGAACAAGGTAATGCCATTGGTTCATTCATTCATCACTTTTCACTTATTAGGTACTTACTGTATTGAGAACTTCCACTGCTGGCCTCTTGTTCTGGTATTCTGGCAGTTTCTTAGCTGTGTGTGTGTGTGTGTGTGTGTGTGTGTGTGTGTGTATGCACGCATATGTATACTGGAGGGAGAATCAAGGAGAGAATGAATGCAATGCAAAAAAGTAATTTTTGTAGCAATTATGTGTCAGACTTATATGCACATTGTTTTGAGAATGAGAGGAAAAGCCCTCCTGTATCTATTAACTGGAAGATTAATTTATAAGCATTTATCTTCAAGTTATCATCAAAAATGGATTTCTATGATGGTCAGCTTTCCTAAATCTGAATTTTAACTGGCATGAGATCTGGAGGATAAAAACACAGGACTCAATAGTCACTAATGATCATTCATCCAAATAAAGGAAACATCTTTTAAACTGGACGTAGGTCTCTGGCAATCTATGGCCTTTTTTATCTTGGGTAAGGGAGGGCTAAACAGGCTGGGCTGCCTATGGTGTAAGGGGGGACTGATGACTACTTTTCACTAGTCTAAGGGATTAAAAGGAAAATTAGTTTCTATTCTAAAAAAAAATTTTTTAAGGCCAGTTAAAATTATTGACTTCATGCATCACTCAGCAATTACAGGAAACATTATTGCAGCCTCGCCATAGATGATGAGAATAATTGCCGTCCTTTCATCTTTCTGATCTGACAACACTCTCCCCATGCCTCCCACTTCCCTTCATGTCTTAGTATGCTGCCTGTGTCTGCTTTGTGGAGAGACCCTCAAGGCTCAGCATAACTGGGCCATTTCCGTGTCACAGGGTTTGCTTCTAAACCTTCCTCCTCTGTAGGTTGCAGTGAGGTCCATCACATGCAGTCAAATGGCAGAGAAGATAGTAAAGGTGCACACATCCTAGCACTAAATATGCCACCCATGAAGTTCAGTTACAAAGGGAACTTCTCACTTGTGTGCGCTGAGTCATGCGACCTCATGGACTATAGTCCGCCAGGCACTTCTGTCCATGGAATTTTTCAGGCAAGAATACTGGAACAGGCTGCCAGTTCCTTTTCCAGGGGCTTTTCCCGACCCAGGTATCGAACTGGCGTCTCCTGCATCCCCTGCATTGGGAGGTGCAGTCTTTACCACTGCGCCAGGGAGGTGCAGTCTTTACCACTGCGCCACCTGGGAAGCCCTGAACTTCTTTTAACAATAAATAAACCCACTGGCCATTTTCTCTCACCCGGTGTCAATCACTATAGCTTTGATTGGCAGTATGATGATTTATATTGGTCTTTTCTTGTATGTAAGTAGAAAGATGGGGAGGGGGTTCTACAAACATAGTGTTTCCCATACTTGTCTGATCATAAGAATCAATTGTAGCTCTTGATAAAAATATGCTCCAAGCCTATAGAATTAAAGGTTTCAACAGCCCTAAGGATCTATGTATTTAACAACAGACTAGGTGATCAGATCATCAAGCAAACATGGTGTTTATAGTGGGTTGTTTATGTACATCTAATGCTTTTCTTTTTGGGGTGATCTTTTTCTTTGATTAAACTTAAAATATCCAGAGTCTCTCCCTCACTGAATGCTCCAGTGCCCAGTGCCTTTACTAGGAGACAGTGAGAGCCCTGTGGGGCATTTTGTGATGAAGATCTCTGTTTTATTATTAGGCTGAATGAATGAGGCCACCAGGAGAGAATCCCCTTTGTTGATGTTTTGACGATGTACGTGGGCCTCGTGACATTCGTCAACCAAACTGCCTCACCGACTAAGCTCAGCCAACCTTACTTCTAAAGCGTTTGAAAGTTTCGTATGGTGAAATCCACTTTGAAAGAAGTTAAGAGAAAAAGTAACAGGCTTCTAAAATATTACAGATGGAAGGGCCGTTGGGGGTCATCCATCCCCACCTGATAGCTATAAAAATACAGAAACGGGGGCCATTGAGAGACTTGTCAAAGTCAAATGTTTAATTAGAGGGAGAATTTGGACTAAAGCATCTGATTCTAGGCCTAATAGTCTCTCTGCGACACCATCTCCTAATTCCTGCAAACAATCATCACCCTCTAGGAGCCTCAGTTTCTTCTTTAAAAGGCATATTAGACCAGATCAGTGTCTCTGAAGCTGTTCTCTGAGATGCTGAGTTCAGTGGAAATGCCTGGGAGGACTCACCAGAGGTGGGGTCAGACTTCTTGCTCTGCTCCAATCTGGCTGATGTACTGAAATTGCATTAAGAATTTAAAGAAACCAATTCTGATACTTTTATTTTCTTCTCTAAAGTTATAAAGGCACAGGACTAGATGATCAGCTTCAAATACATATTTGATTCTGATATTTGTGGATTCTGAGAGAAGAGGTCTGTGAAAGCAAGGGCTTGTCTTTCTTTGTCATCGCCCGTAGGAACTGATTCTTGTGTTTTCAGTGAATGGTATTCATTCACCAGCTTCAAGTGTGGCGTGGACAACTCAAGGAATAGATACTGTGAGAGAACAGTGGAAAAAGAAGCTATTTGGAGGCAGGCTATCCTTTAACATGCTCTCTGAAAAGCCAAACTGAAATAGCCAGCATTTTCTCCCAAAATGGAAAGATGACATCACTGCTTAGNTGGCATGGACAACTCAAGGAATAGATACTGTGAGAGAACAGTGGAAAAAGAAGCTATCTGGAGGCAGGCTATCCTTTAACATTCTCTCTGAAAAGCCAAACTGAAATAGCCAGCATTTTCTCCCAAAATGGAAAGATGACATCACTGCTTAGGAAGTAGTAGTATGCATGCCGTCTTCTACTCTCCAAATAGGTCCTGAAAGAGGACAAGACCCTCAGAATGAACTATCTTTTGTCTTATTTGAGTCTCTTCTGAATTTAGAGGGACTTTGGTACTTCTCCTTAGATATCTGAGAGCGGTTAAAGCTCTAAGAAAGAGACCCTTTGTCCTTAAGTAGGAAAAGAGGAGAAACTTGGGAGCAGTTTTTTGAAACCATCAGTATCCAGCAATAGTATATGCTTTCTCCATATTCTGTGCTGCTGGTCTGAGTTCGCTTCTGTTTTGATCAAGACTCAGTTGAAAGAGACCTGAGGATGTGTCTGCCTCCTTTTTCTTAATTTTGGTCTCTGTCCTCTTACCCAGAAATAGGCTAGACGGTTGTCCTCTTGCCCCATTAAAATCACCATCTTGGTTTTCAGACTTTCTCTGCACATTGCATGATCCTTCTCACCTTTTCTCGATTAGCTTCTTTCACTGCAAGCTCTCACATGCTTCCTCCTCATTTGTCACCAGGTTTTAGACTGACTGGCATCTGGCATATGAATCAATCAGGTAAGAGCAGTGAAATAAGCTGATGGAGCCATCCCCTTCTTTTTCCATCAGCAATGATAAAAGAGCCCACCCAGTCAAGTGACAAGGCATTTAGGGGTGCTGGCGGCCAGACAATTCAGGTTTCTTATTTGTAGTCTCAGCTCCTCAGAGTTTAAGTGATTGGGTTGTCACTTGATAGTGTACATATTTCTTCTGCAATATTTGATGGTTGTTTATCTCTGATTTTTTCCTATATTTGATTCAGTTCAGTCACTCAGTCATGTCCCACTCTTTGCGACCCCATGGACCGCACCACGTCAGGCTTCCCTGTCCATCACCAACTCCTGGAGCTTGCTCAAACTCATGTCCATCAAGTTGGTGATGCCNTGATGGTTGTTTATCTCTGATTTTTTCCTATATTTGATTCAGTTCAGTCACTCAGTCATGTCCCACTCTTTGCGACCCCATGGACCGCACCACGTCAGGCTTCCCTGTCCATCACCAACTCCTGGAGCTTGCTCAAACTCATGTCCATCAAGTTGGTGATGCCATACAACCATCTCATCCTCTGTCATCCCTTTCTCCTCCCGCCTTCAATCTTTCCCAGCCTCAGGGTCTTTTCTAACGAGTCAGCTCTTGGCATCAAGTGGCCAAAGTATTGGAGCTTCAGCTCCAGCATCAGTCCTTCCAGTGAATATTCAGGCTTGATTTCCTTTAGCATTGACTGATATATTTGATTACATTCAGTTTAATTTTTTCCCTTTGGTTAACTTTTGTTTTATGTATCTTGTTTCTAGAAGTACATTGTAGGGATGTCAGTTTTTGAAGGTAACATTCCCCAGTTTGCCTGTGACTTAGATGGCACCACTTAGAAATAAATGCTAAAACTTTATCAACACAACATAAACAGGATTTACAGGGATTCTTGAAACAAATCCAACAATCTGGCCTCCTCTCTGTGTATTCTCCCTGACCCATTTTAACCTCCACATACAATGAGCTCATTACCAGGCAAACCATCTAACCTCTCTTAAAAAAATTTTATTCATTTCTTAATTTATTTGACTGCATCGGTCTTACTTGCAGCATGTGGGATCTTCATTGCGTTGTGCAGAATCTCATCATTAGGGCGCAGGACTCTCTAGTTCTGGTGCGTGTGCTCCAGGGTGGGCTGGCTTCTGTAGTTGCAGCACATGGACCCTGGAGCACACGGGCTGAGTAGTTGTGGCACACGAGCTTAGTTGTTCTGTGGCATGTGGGACCTTAGTTTCCCAATCAGGAATGAACCCCGTGTCCCCTGCATTGCAAGGCAGATCCTTAACCACTGGACCCCCAGGGAACCCCCCAACTAACCTCTTTCACACTTCTCTGCCTCTGCACATGCTGTTCCTTGGCCAGAGATGCCCCCCACCCCGTATCCTTCACCTGGAAAGTTTAGACCAGTCCCTTTATCCCCAGTAGAAATGTCATTAGCTCTGATATGCCTTCCGGTGAGCAAAGTCAGGGGTCCTGCCTTCTGTTTTCCCCTGGTACTTTCCCTTATCACTGTGACAGCCTCCTGCCTCTCTAGCCCATTCATTTAGAAGATCTTCAAGGGGTGAACAAAGTTTTATTCCTCTTTGAATTCACAGAGCCTTACAGATTTACTTGGGCTTCCCTGATAGCTCCGTTGGTAAAGAATCCTCCTGCAATGCAGGAGACCTGGGTTCGATTCCTGGGTTGGGAAGATCCCCTGGAGAAGGGAAANAGTTTTATTCCTCTTTGAATTCACAGAGCCTTACAGATTTACTTGGGCTTCCCTGATAGCTCCGTTGGTAAAGAATCCTCCTGCAATGCAGGAGACCTGGGTTCGATTCCTGGGTTGGGAAGATCCCCTGGAGAAGGGAAACACTGCCCACTCCAGTATTCTGGCCTGGAGAATTCCATGGACAGCATAGGCCACGGGGTTGCAACAAGTCAGACCTGACTGAGCAACTCTCACCTTACAGACTTACTTGAAGAAGGAACTAGCAACCCACTCCAATGTTCTTGCCTGGGAAATCCCATGGACAGAGGAGCCATGGAGTCACAAAGAGTTGGACATGACTTAGTGACTACACAGCCAACCAACACCGACTGACTGAAATAGAGGATATAGTTCTTCCATCATTTTGGCTGAAAAAAGTGATGAATTCATCAATCTACCTATTTCCCAGAATATGGAACTTCCCAAGGAGCCTCTCTTCTTCTTTGTTCCCCATTTCTCTACTTTTTATTTAATCTATAAATAATAATGAGGATAATAATAGCAATAATACTGTTTTATCCTGTGTAGTCTTCTCCACTAGCATGTTTTTTTTTTTCCCATTCCTTTTATAACTATGAAATCCCTGTTTCCATAGATATTAGTCTAATCTGGAATCTTTTCATCTCAGTTTTGGAATCTACAGTAGCCTCCTGGTGGATCTGTCTTCTGTGTGTTCCTACTATAATACGCTCTTCTACCAGGTTGTTGCTCAGTTGCTAAGTCGCGTCCGACTCTGTGACTTTATAGACTAAAGCATGCCAGGCTTCCCTGTCCTTCACCATCTCCTGGAGTTTGCTTCAACTCATGCCCTTTGAATCAGTGATGCCATCCAACCGTCACATCCTCTACCACCCACTTCCCCTCCTGCCTTCAGTCTCCCCTTGTGCTTTCAGTCTTTCCCAGCACCAGGGTCTTTTCCAGTGAGTTGACTCTTTGCATCAGGTGGCCAAAGTATTGGAGCTTCAGCTTCAGCATCAGTCCTTCCAATGAATATTNCCCTTTGAATCAGTGATGCCATCCAACCGTCACATCCTCTACCACCCACTTCCCCTCCTGCCTTCAGTCTCCCCTTGTGCTTTCAGTCTTTCCCAGCACCAGGGTCTTTTCCAGTGAGTTGACTCTTTGCATCAGGTGGCCAAAGTATTGGAGCTTCAGCTTCAGCATCAGTCCTTCCAATGAATATTCAAGATTGATTTCCTTTAGGGTGGACCGTTGGATCTCCTTGCAGTCCAAGGGGCACTCAAGAGTCTCCTCCAACACCACAGTTCAAAAGCATCAAATCTTTGGTGCTCAGCCTTCTTTATGGTCCAACTCTCACATCTGTACATGACTACTGGAAAAACCATAAATACCACATCATTCGGGGGCTTCCCAGGTGGTGTAGTGGTAAAGAATATGCCTGCAATGCAGGAGATGCTGGTTCAATTCCTGGGTTGGGAAGATCCCCTAGAGGAGGAAATGGTAACCCACTCCAGTATTCTTATCTGGGAAATTTCATGGACAGAGAAGCCTGCCAGGCTACAGTCCTCAGGATTGCAAAGAGTCGGACAAAACTAAGCAACTGAGCACACACACCATGTCGATTGTTTCAAGGCACATTTCTGTTACTTTACCTCTCTAGAGAGATCCTGAATTGGCTTCCCTGTTAGATAAAGACCAAAATTGTACTCCAAGCAACTGATGTATTTCATCTTAACACTTCTTATCCCTCAATGTGCTCTACAGCATCCATCCAAGCCAGATTGTCTGTTTTTCTCTGAATGACTTACTCCCAATCCTTTACAGCCCAGAAGAAGCCCTTAGTTTATGTATACCCAATCATATTATTTTATTTATTCCAAACCAGGTTATGAACTTGTCTCTCCCAAGAAGTCTACCAGGATTTATCTAGCCCTTGGGTCATTATTTTGCTATTTTATGTTACTACTGGTAGGACTTGGGGCACAGGGATTTTTCAGCCTTAATTTTTCCCTTTTGCTGATGTCAACCGATCACTTAACCTTCTTGTATTTGAAAACTGAGTTGGAAAAAAAAAAAAAACTGTTATACATGTAGGGTGTTTCATGATGAAATAGGAAGTGTTTCAAATTGAAAGTGATGATTTATTTGGTTTACAAATCAGCAATTGTCAAGAGGGTACATAACCCATTTTTTCCCCCTCTCTCTTTCCCTGTAGGGCATATCTGTATCTTTGGAGTTTGAAAAGCATAACATAAAATTATCATCACTTTAATTTGTTTATGTTCAAAATACTTAATTCACTTTGAAATATCAAATTGCATTAACAGGAAAGTGTGACAAATAGACTATTTTTGGTATAACAAATAGACCCCCAAAATGTTAATTGCTCAAACATTTTAAAAAAAAATTATCTCACTCATATATATAATACAATGTGGTACCAGTATGCAAGAGATAGGAATGATGACAGAGATGTTGCCATCTCCAGCAAGTCTTCCAAGGGCTGAAAGTGAAAGTGAAAGTCACTTAGTCTTGTCTGACTCTTTGTGACCCCATGGACTATATGGTCCATGGGATTCTCCAGGCCAGAATACTGGAGTGGGTAGCCTTTCCCTTCTCCAGGGGATCTTCCCAACCCAGGGATTGAACCCAGGTCTCCTGCATTGCAGGCAGATTCTTTACCAGCTGAGCCACAAGGGAAGCCCCTTCCAAGGGCTGCCTTGGGTTAAAATCCAGGCGGCACTAGTGGTAAAGCACCCACCTGCCAGTGCAGAAGGCACAAGAGATGTGGGTTCGATCCCTGGGTCGGGAAGATCCCCTGGAGGAGGAAATGGCAACCCACTCCAGCATTCTTGCCTGCAGAATCCCATAGACAGAGGAGCCTGGTGGGCTACAGTCTACAGGATGACAAAGAGTTGGACATGACTGAAGCACTAACACCTTCACATTTGGAAGTGGAGAGAACATGAATACCTTCATATGGGAGAATTTTATGGGCTGGACCGGAAAGTAGTCCACATTGGTTTTATCCGTATTCCACTGGATAAACTCAGCCCCTTGGCCACCCTAATTCATGGAGTATGGGAAGCATAAGCTATGGTGTGTACAGGAAGAAAAGGAAATGGTTGTACTGAAGAAATAATTGCTTTTACTTGACATAGTTTCAAAGTCATTTCTTATTTATACACTGTCTTTCTCAAAAATGATAGATATTCTCTGAGCAGGTGTTTCATATTACTTTGCTATACCTGCAGCATATAGTATAGAGGTCTGGGCAGATTTAGCACTTGATATGTGTAATTAGTTTCTATTTCTATGTAACAAATTACCACCCATTTAATAGCTTCAAACAATCCATGTTTATTAGCTCCCAGTTTTTGTTGCCAAGAGTCTGGGCACAGTTTGGCTCAGTCCTCTGTGAGGCTGTAACCAAAATGTTGGTCAGGGTTGACTTCTCATCTGGAATCTCAACTGGGGAAAGGAATGTTTCTAAGATCATTCAGATTCTTGGCAGATGTTATTTTCCTACCTCAGAGAACCAAGAATTCATGTGGCTTCCAAGACAGGAATAGACTACTAACAAGATAAAGTCCCATACACTATGAGATCATTCCAACACCTTTGCAACATTGTCTATAAGCAAATTACAACTCCTATTTTCACTCAAGGGAATACGATTATAGAAAAGAAGCGAATAGGAGAAAGCCTGTCTACGACTATAATTGTCAGGGCCTATCCACCACAGTAAGAGACTGAAAAAATAGAGGTCTTCCTTCCTGAGCCAATGAACCACCACTTTACCTGAACATACATTTCACACAAAACTGCAGAGGGTTATAAAGGATCTCAAGAGATAAGTGGCTCTTATTGGCCAAGAGCTAGTAACAATGCTGCCAAAACAAGTGCTTAGGAGCTCTACTTGCTAAGCTTCACAAATATCAGCCTTAATTCACATGACTATCTTTAGAACTGGATTCAGAATAAGCTGAGAGCATCTTGAACCTGTTACAAACAAGTCTTATTCCCACAGTACCCTCAAGGCCCTCATTATACGGCATTTGGAAACCTTCTGTCGTGTAGAATTTTTGTCTTTTCTGACCCTCTTTTTCTCTGTTCTTCTATCCAACTCAGGTGGTATTGAAAGGTATTGACTTTTTTTTTTTCTTCTCTTAGTCTTCCTGTTTGACCCTTTCCTTTCTGGTTCAGGTTATCCTTTAAGACAGCTCTTAGTGTTCCTTTTGGGGAAAAGTCTTAGGGATCACTCATGGTGTGAAACTACAGTCTGCATGTTTAATTTGTTTTGGAGAGGGCTTCAGTTACTCTTCCATTTCCAAACTTCATCATCTAGCAGCTAGATCTCCTGAAAGGAGAAGGTCTGAGAGAGTCTGGGTTGCTTATTTATGTGTCAGCTACGAAAAGAGCTTCTTTCCTCTCTGTTCCCACTCTACCTTTGAAACTCCAGTAGTGACTTTCTGTGGTTCCTTCTTCCAAGAGGATACAGTCCCACAGAAGTAAAGGTTCAGGGCATCAAACCAAACGATATAAAGGCTCTAATAGAGCGGGTCACATTTCTAGAAAGGAAAGCCAGATTCTCAAGATATTTTCTGGCTCTGTGACCAGCTAAAAATATATGAGGATAATCATTCCGACAGTCCTGAACTTTTAATAGCAAAGCTAACCTGGAAGGAAAAATGACACTGAGATATAGGGTGAGAATAGAATAGACCTCAGGAGAATCTGTTTCTTTTATTTCTAAGGCATTCATTCCTGGATTAGTCCATCTATCTTTAACTTGCATATGATTCTTATCTATTTGGCAGGACTTAAAATTAGTGAAATTCCCTGGTGGCTCAGAGGTTAAAGCGTCTGCCTCTAATGCAGGAGACCTGGGTTCGATCCCTGGGACAGGAAGATCCCCTGGAGAAGGAAATGGAAACCCACTCCAGTATTCTTGCCTGGAGAATCCCATGGACGGAGGAGCCTGGTGGGCTATAGTCCATGGGGTCGCAAAGAGTCGGACACGACTGAGTGACTTAACTAACTTTAACTTTAAAACTAGTGAAATTGGTGAATGGTACAATTCTGTAATGCTTTGTGTCTAAAATTACCATTTTTTAAAAGATTTCTTTGTGGACCATGTTTAAAGTCTTCATTGAATTCTTACCATTTAGCTTCTGTTTTCTGTTTTGTTATTGTTGTTTTCTGACCACAAGACATGTGGGATCTTAGCTTCCAGACCAAGGACTGAACTGCATTCTCTGCATTGGAAGGCACTGGACCACCAGAGAAGGCCCTAAAATTATTTTAAAAGCAAAAGTAAATTGAAAGCAAATAAATAAGTTTGTGAGTAGCAAATGGAGGCAAACTGTTCCTCTGAATGTAAATACTTGTTCTGTCTTCAGTGAGATACCAGGGAGAAGACAAGAAGGAGAAGCAAGGTGAGGGGAATAGATGGAGATTCTCAGCTGCTGTAGAGGCATCACCATGCGGGATCATTTTTCAACTACCTGGACTGAACTTGCCTCGTCAAGGCCTAAAACATACCCTGGGGGACTTCACATCACTATATTTGTAAATTAAGTCATTTGGGGATGGGTGCTAAAGAGCTACTCCCAAGGGATTATTACACTCTGGTCTCNCTGACCACAAGACATGTGGGATCTTAGCTTCCAGACCAAGGACTGAACTGCATTCTCTGCATTGGAAGGCACTGGACCACCAGAGAAGGCCCTAAAATTATTTTAAAAGCAAAAGTAAATTGAAAGCAAATAAATAAGTTTGTGAGTAGCAAATGGAGGCAAACTGTTCCTCTGAATGTAAATACTTGTTCTGTCTTCAGTGAGATACCAGGGAGAAGACAAGAAGGAGAAGCGAGGTGAGGGGAATAGATGGAGATTCTCAGCTGCTGTAGAGGCATCACCATGCGGGATCATTTTTCAACTACCTGGACTGAACTTGCCTCGTCAAGGCCTAAAACATACCCTGGGGGACTTCACATCACTATATTTGTAAATTAAGTCATTTGGGGATGGGTGCTAAAGAGCTACTCCCAAGGGATTATTACACTCTGGTCTCTTTTTCCTAAAGAACAAGGCAAGACATCAGGCAGGTAGAGCTACAGAAGCTAGAAAATTATGGGCTTCCCACGTGGCTCAGAATCCACCTGCCAGTGCAGGAGACACGGGAGACGCAGGTTCCATCCCTAGGTTGGGAAGATTCCCCTGGAGGAGGAAACGGCAACCTGCTCCAGTATGCTTGCCTGGAAAATCCCATGGACAGAGGAGCCTGCTACAGTCCATAGCGTACCAAAGAGTGGGACATGACTGAGCATGCACACTGTCTCTTGAAAGATTTGTGCTGCTCTGTTGGAATGCAGGGGCCCGTGCATATTTATCCTGATTCTGACTAGGAGGCTTCTTTATATACGTTGCCATTGTAAGAGAGCAAATCCTTTGCCATCATGGTTTCTTTAAAGCGAAGTTGCTCGGTCATGTCCGACCCTTTGCGACCCCATGGACACCAGGCTCCTCCGTCCATGGCATCTTCTAGGCAAGAGTACTGGAGTGGGCTGCCGTTTGGTAGTATTTAAAAGCCCTCATTTTGAATTCAGTCAGACTTGAGCTATACTTGGGTCTCTGTCTCTTATGATCTGGATGACCTTGAACTGATCACTGCGGCTCTTTACAGTCCAGTTTCTTAATCTCTTAAGTGGGACTCATAATACCTAATTCATATAGCTACCAATAGGAGCTAATAAAATAATGTGTAAATATGTAACACTGGGCTTGCACCTAGAATGCCTTCAATAAATGAGAGCTGTTGTTCAAGTCATTGTTGTCTTTATACTTTAGAGCACCCTATGATTGCTGTGACTGTAGTTCTGTAGCCACTTGGGAATACCATTTTAGAGATGAATCCTATCAGTTTCTTTATAAAATAGTAGTGCAGTTTTTTCATGAAATACATCATTTGTCATTCTATTCAAACGGGATTCAATTTTTTAATGCAATTTTATTCCAACCCAGTGTTATGAATGTAATATTCATGGTTTGCCTGAGTAAATTTTCAGAGAACTGAGTTCCTTCTCTGAAGAGCTAGTACAAAACTAAAATAAAGACAAATGTTGAGTCTTTCTGCTATCCAATCAATGAACTGAAGCATTTAGAAAACAAAGCAGAGAAACAGCAGTCTCCAGAAAGATAGAAGAAGAAATCTATGGTAAGGCCCTTTAATGCCATCAGTTCAGGGTTCTGCTGTAGATCTTAACCAGCCTTTACCTGTTGCTGAGTGTGCAGTGCTCAGAGATGTAGGGAGCCCCAACCTATGACACAAGCCTGGGAACTTTAGATCCAGTTACATTGGAAAAACCCAAATGCATGCCAATAGTAAACACGATGGTAAACCAAGAGCTTCTTTTCTGTTTCCCAAAGATATTTTCATGGGGTTCACCCTAAGAGAATCAGTTAAGTGATAATACTGTCAACACAGTCTCTTGAGAAAAGGGGTCTACTTAAGATCGTTGGGATTAGTCGAATTTGAGGCAATGGCTGAAAAATGAAGTGGAGATGCACCTTACGCTGTTGGAAATTCACACGTAGAAGAGAGATCAGGAAAACCTGTACACATTTGGGGACCTGGTGTAGCGGACAGCAGGAGGTCAGTGGCCTCACGAAAAGCTTGTGTAGAGAGGACATCATAGGGGATCAAGCACAGTGTAGACGACTTGGAAGGAGACCCTCCCTCTTCTTGATGCATTGTAGCACTCCTGAGAGGTAGGAGCACACATGCTCTTCACACTAATCCAGAGCCTGAAGACTAGAGAGGATAGCAGGCCTGGACAGGATAAGCCACTGTTGGGACTGCGAAATAAGCAACATGACTGTCTGGATCAGTATAACGATCTGGAACGAAGTAGAAGGGTAGGATTGAGAGATGCTTGCATCTTTGAAATACCCAGCAGTGTGTCTCTCTCATGTACTGACTCTGCTTAAAGCATCTTCGGAGGGACCTGTGTGAGCAGTTTCCTACCAATATATCCCTGAGGCCTTTTGGCAGATAAGCACTGTTCCAGCTTAGCTACATGGTAAAACTGCCTGCCGTCGGGGAGGAGACTGAGAGTAATTAAAAATAACTCGCAGCTCCAGCAGGGCGATTGCTCTCCCCGCCTCATCTGTGTTCCTGTCACATGCTTAGCTCCATGGTGAGACCCCAGCTGTAGAGCAAAAGACTCATCATAATAGTATCTGATCTGCTCAGTCTTGAGTTGATCATGAAAGAATGTTAACCAGATAAGAGTATAGGGTTCCAGGTTCTGGAAGGATTCTTAATTTTCCTGTTAAAAAGAAAGATGTAAGAAGGAAACAAAGACAGAGGCCAACAGAAAAGGCTAACCCAGCTCTGTAGCACAAGGGATCTTCTGATTGCTTTTTCTTCCTTGGTGGTCTGACCCGGTCCATTTGAAACAAAGCAAGTGAAATAGTCTGCAGACAAGTGATGTGAGATTTGTACTGAAGCTTTAGGTCCCCAACCCATCTCCAAGAAGAAGATTACGGAACAGCTGCTGGAGACGTAAACAAGACCCGAGGACATTCCTCCTGTGAAGGTCAGGGTCTGGCCCTTGCACCAGAGCACCCGGGTGGGCAAGCAAAGGGCGCAAGAGTGGGATCCGTTCCCAGGCTCGCTTGAGTCTCTGAGTTGTTTCTCCTCATGGTCCAAATTATTTTTTTAACCACTCACCATCTCAGGTTACCAGAAGTGGACTCTTTGCTGTTAAGAGTAGTGCTATTTGAAGCAGATCAGCCTAGCTTTCCTCCGTCCTAGCTAACTGTTTTGTTAATGAGTGACAAACTCTACCTCCCATCTTTCTCAGTCTGAACACTGAGCTCCCTTAATCTTTGCACGCTTTCCCCCATTTACTAGTTCAACCTACTCGGTCAACCTGATAATGAGCTGACCTGTGCTTAAGGACGTGGCTCATGCCCTGCTCCAATCCTAGTTCCCCCCTGATTTCAGACCTCTTGACTGAACTGGCTCAAAGGGAAGGGATTGACATATACACTAGTGATGCTACCTATAAAATAGTTAGCTAGTGAGAACCTACTGTATAGTACAGGGACCGCTACTCAGTGGCCCGCAATGGCAAGAAATGGCAAGAAAATCCACAAAAAAGGGGCTGTCTGTATCCATCTAGCTGATTCACTTTTCTGGACACTAGAAACTAACAACCTTGTAAAGCAACTATACTCCAGTAAAGTGAACAAATAAAAGAACTTTCAAAAATGATGATTAACCCAACATATTCACTTTATGAAAGTTTTGAAACTTACTCTCAAAGAAGAGTTCTTTAATAAATAGTTGTTTCAATTGTAATTTATAAGCTACCAAAATCAGCAGTTGGTAAGAGTTTGGGCTCTCAAGTATGACTGCTTGGGAAATTATGGCCTACCTTGGGGAAAGTTTTCCAATGTGTCCAAGCCCCTGTTTTCTTATAAAATGGAGATGACTGTAGGATATATCCCCAGATGACTATTATGAGGAAGTGATACATATAAAACTCACAGCACTGTGCCTGGCATAGAATAAGCCCTCTGTAAAACAGTATCTGTCATCATCGCTGTGCAAGTATGGAAACAGAATATAAGAGTTTAAGTGACGGGTCGATGTTTAAGCCTCCGTTCAAAAACAATAAAATTTTATAATTCTTGCAATGGGCACTTATCCCGGAGAGAAACAGTGCTGTTTATGGTAAAGTTTATTTATTTAAAGGTTGGAAAATAGGAGAGATAAGTCTAGTACATGACGGTGGGATTGCAGCAGAGCCTATAAAGATATACAATGTTAAATGGTATGTTTAATGTTTACTTGGGGCTTCCCAGGTGGCTCAGTGGTAAAAGGATCTTCCTGACAATGAAGGAGAACCAGGAGATGTGGGTTCAATCCCTGGGTCAGGAAGATGCCCTAGAGGAGGAACTGGCAACCCACACCAGTTTTCTTGCCTGGGAAATCTCATGGACGGAGGGGCCTGGTGGGCTACAGTCCATGGGGTCGCAAGGAGCTGGACACAACTGAGCGGCTGAGCACACAGTGTTTGTTTAGATGCGCGTATATTTTCCCCAATTCCTCATTCTTCCCCACAACCACTGTGTCTCCCTTAGGTGCACATCTGTTTCCTATAGAATGGAAGCTCACACGGGTTAGGAATTACGTCTATGCAATCTGCTCTGTGGACTTCCCCGGTGGCTCAGACAGTAAAGAATCTGCCTGCACTGTGGGAGACCTGGGTTCAGTTCCTGGGTCGGGGAGATCCCCTAGAGAAGGGAACGGCTACCCAAGCCAGTATTCTGGCCTGGAGAGTTCCAAGGACAGAGGAGCCTGGCAGGCGACAGTCCATGAGATTGCAAAGAGTTGGACACAATTGAGCGACTGACACCTTCACCCCCAAAAATGATGGAGGAATGGATGTTGAAGTCTGTAAATCTGTTGTGATCTAAAAAAATGTCAGGAAGCACTTAGAGTCCTAGCAAAAGGCAGAGGACTGCGGATACATAAGAACTTGCAAGTAAACTGTTAATGTGGAATGAAGCTGAAACAGCACAGGAGAGAAGGTAAAATGAATTGAATAGGGTTGGACTCTCCAGGTAATCTGGGATATAACCCCCTAAGAAGAGAATATGTAGAAGAAAAGTCAATGAGCCATTAGTAATCCATAACTATACTTTTTCCAGAGGTTCTCAAAATGTTGGAAAGTGATCTTTTGCAACCATTATCCTTACCCTGGGATATGTATGATCTGTCTCATGATTCTTGCAATGATGGATACAGTAGGTTCTTCAGACATTTTGGTTTGTTTGTCTGATTAGAGGTTCTGTCTTATATTATCAGAAGAGCTGGTGGTACTTTCAGGACAGGAGCAGATTCCCTGACTCAAAGGACATTTTACCGCCCACTAAGCCACCCTTTGCCAGGAGCTCCAAGGGAGAGCAGTTGTTCAGTCTGGTACACTGAGGGAGTGATCTGTCCCCAGCTCTGGAGGCTAAGCACAGCCTTGAATAAAAGACAGAACCAATTCTGCAATATAAATGACACATTCCGTTAATACAAGTGGATCCAAATGAGCTAATTTCATTCAGCAGCACTGTTACATTCTGGAGCTATGGGCTTGGATACGTCAGTCTGTCGGGAGAGTGGACTGCAGTGCGTAATTACAAGTTCTTGTTCAGCACTTCAGGAGCTAATCAGAGCGAGGATGTGAAGCTGTAATTTGCAAATGTGCAAAGACAGGGGTTACTGTGGCACTAATGGCTCTGCTGATAACATTCTTGCCACCAAACGACAGGACTGTGGGTACAAATTCGATGAAATAATTTGACCTCCCATTTAGTCATTTGATTATGAGAAATCTGTCCTGCTGGCAGCACCTGGGGACATTTCTAAATTTAATGCTGTTCAGTAATATAAAATATCAGTATGCCAATAAATTAATATTTACATTCCAAGGGACAAGGGACAGTACACAATTGTTAAGTGATAAATGGAGCAAACTAATGTGTAAAAATACCACTCAAGAAACTGGCTTCTACAAAACTTCATAGGACTAAATCAGGAAAGATTAAAGGAGAGGTTGATAGAAAAAATATGAATGCATTTATATGTGTATTGTTGTTCAGGTGCTAAGTTGTGTCTGACTCTTTGTGACCCCATGTACTGCAGCACACCAGGTTTCCCTGTCCTTTAGTATCTCCCACAGTTTGGTCAAATTCATGTCCATTGAGTCAGTAATGCCATCCAATCATCTCATCCTCTATTACCCCAGGATCAGTTCAGTTCAGCCACTCAGTTGTGTCCAACTCTTTGCAACCCCATGGACTGCAGTATGCCAGGCTTCCCTCTCCATCACCAACTCCAGGAGCACCCCAGTATACATATATGTAAATGGGCTTCTCTGGCAGCTCAGTGGTAAAGAATCTGCCCGCCAAGGAGATGTGGGTTCAATTCCTGGGTCAGGAAGATCCCCTGGGGAAGGAAATAGCAACCCACTCTAGTATTCTTGTCTGGGAAATACCATGTACAGAGGAGCCTGTTTGGCTTCTCCAGGAGCACCCCAGTATACATATATGTAAATGGGCTTCTCTGGCAGCTCAGTGGTAAAGAATCTGCCCGCCAAGGAGATGTGGGTTCAATTCCTGGGTCAGGAAGATCCCCTGGGGAAGGAAATAGCAACCCACTCTAGTATTCTTGTCTGGGAAATACCATGTACAGAGGAGCCTGTTTGGCTATAGTCCATGGGTTGCAAAAGAGTCAGATATGAGTTAGCAACTAAACAACCAATATATATGTAATATATATGTTTATGCATATTCTCTTTCTCCAGCAATTTCATCCAGTCCCATCCTTGGGTGAGTGGAGAAAGCAAGCAGCATTTTAGAATGGAGTAGTGGCTCATTCTCCCGAAAAGATTTTAGAACTTCACTGTCCCGTGAGCTCATGGTTAAAAGTAGAATGATTTCTGCTTGTCATTTTGCCGACTTAGGACTGAAAAATAACATTATTGCCCTCTGCTTCCCTCATCCCATTATTATCTGATTGTAAGCTATAGCTGATGTCCCTTGGAAAAAATAAGTACGCGGAACACCTTCATTGGTTTCTTTGGCAGTTATAAGTCTTGAAGCTTAAACTTATTTCTTTTGTAGAGACAGATGCATTATGTTGGAGATGCCTTGAATGTTTCTGTTGGTATACCCAGTTTGGTCAGTTCTAATTGTGAAATGTTAGGAATCACTCGGGGAAGGCAATGGCACCCCACCCCAGTACACTTGCCTGGAAAATCCCATGGACGGAGTAGCCTGTTAAGGAGCATGGTACGTTCAGGGCCTGCATTCCTTCAATCTAGAGATCCTCTGGCATCTATGGTCTGATGGCGTGACCGTCTCTCTGAAACATCTTCCATGTGGTGTGGAGTGGCGGGGCGGGGGGATGGTTTCATTCTGCTGAAGAGCTCGAAGATTTATGTGTATACTTCCACCAGGACCCTGGCCCAGAGCTGCACTGCTATTTCTCAGCTGCTCCTTCCTTGTTTTAGCATGCCCTCCCTTACTTGATTCAGTTCAGTTCAGTTCAGTTGCTCTGTCGTGTCCAACTCTTTGCGACCCCATGAACCGCAGCATGCCAGGCCTCCCTGTCCATCACCAACTCCCGGAGTTTACCCAAACTCATGTCCATTGAGTCAGTGATGCCATACAACCATCTTGCCCTGTGTCATTCCCTTCTCCTCCTGCCTTCAGTCTTTCCCAACCTCAGGGTCTTTTCTAATGAGTCAGCTCTTCACATCAGGTGGCCAAAGTATTGGAGTTTCAGCTTCAACATCAGTCCTTCCAGTGAACACCCAGGACTGATCTCCTTTAGGATGGACTGGTTGGATCTCCTTGTCGTCCAAGGGATGCTTACCTGACTAGCAGCTGTTTGAGCCTGCCCGTAGGAACCCAGGGAAGGGCACACAGAAAGGCCTTTGTCCTCAGGAGCCCCTCGGGGCCCTGCTCCGTTTCAGGATGCCTTTTCTTTTACTGATTCTGTGTAGGGGGCAACGTGTTGGAGTGCAGAAGCAGGTGCTTCTCAGTCATATATTTGCAAGTTTAAATCTCAGTTCTGAAGCTGATTCATTGTGGACTTTAGGGAGGTTTAAGTGGTCTTTATTTTCTCATTCGCAATGAAAGAGATGATAGCATCTCAGGCAGAGGGCTCTGAGGATTGAGAGAGATAGATGCGAAACACCTGGCAAGTCCTCCTATTCCGGGGAGGGCTCCCTGGGAACCAGACTTCCAGGCTGAGTTTCGCATGCAGGATGTTTATTAAGGAGTGTCCTTGGGATGAACACCTGTGGGAGGGAGAGGACAGAAGCTGGATGGGGCAAAGGGAAGTGAACTGCCTCGGGCATAACGGCAGCCTCAGCTGACTTCATGTGAAAGTCTGGAGCCACAGGAACCCTTTGGCATTGTCCCAAGTTGGGCTGGGAAGGCTGGACCTTCGTCCATCTCCAATAATTAGTTACCTGGTTTATGGGCTGTGCCAGGGGGAGGCCTTGGGCAAGAAGGGTCACTGCAACTGAGGCCAGCCTTGAAGTGGCTGACAAGGTAGGTAGAAATCAAACGATTGTTTCTCTCCAGAAAGTTCAGAAGGATTGATGCCAAAATTTGGCTACAGACCCCTTGCTGACAACATTCCCGGGAGGTGGGGCAACGAGGCTTTCACTGAAGGAAGATAGTATATCAGGGGACTCCACGGTCCTTCTCCTTCTTCTTCTTTTGGACTTGTTTGTCCTATTTTACAGGATTAAATCTCTATACAATGAGAATCTAACTGCTTCCCTGACAGAATACCTTGAAGTGTTCCAAATATGGGAAAAAAAAAAAGATCTTTTTCCATTAATGGATAATGACACTTTGACAGATAAGTGAGCAATTCTCCATTGATTCACGGAGGGAGGGCGGTGGGGGGGCGCGAAGATTATGGCAGGATGTGGCTAGCCTTGTTGAGTTAGCCTTGCTGCTATCTGGAGAGGCTGCTTTTTTCCCTTCTGGGGGATTTGTGTGTTTAAATCAAGGATGACACACTCAAAACACACTTTTGGGCAAAGGAAAGCTTGGCTGAGAGTAAAGGGAAGACCAACAAGGAAAGAGCCCTGTAGACCGTGACCTTTCAAGCTAAACTGCCTGCCCTGGGAGAAAGAGACTTCCTTGAATTTGCAGACCTCTCAGAACTCCAGTGAGCCAGACGTTGGCTCTTTTTCTCTGGGGCACTACAAAGCTTAGGTCTTTGTAGATCAATTAAGTCATTAGCACTCCATCTAAATGAAGGTTGATTTCCTTGAGGAGGCCTAGGCAGCTGGCTTGCCCCAAACAGCACAGAGGCCACCGGGGTGCCAGAGTCAGAGCAAATGGCTCTAAGCCGCTCGGGTCAGAGGGCCTCCAGCTTGTAGCTGAGTTAATGCTGCCTGTTTTCCAGGCGACCTCAATCACTGCCCTGGGCAGATTGAAAGCCGATACTAGACTCAAGTGCTCTCTAGTCACATGAGAGTTTGTAAATATGATTTAAAAATCCAATTGCCCCCACCTGCTCCACTAACAGGCGGGGTTAGAGAGCTGCAAGGTGTGAGAGACTGGAGGAGCAGGTGTGTTTTCATCTTGGGGAATGTTGCATTCTTACGAACCTCTCCCTTAGGTATCATAATGGAAGAGTTCTAGTTTTTAATTCAATTTGTTCCTTAAACTTTGGAATAGATGATAGCACAGTTGGAAAAGCAAAGGAAAAATAAAAAAGAATGCTCCCTTCTATTTTTGTCCCTCGTCTGCTCAGGAAACCAACCAGTTACTGGTTTTGTGTGCTTCCAGAGGTTTCTCATGCATATACAAGCGAGTATTTATTCTTGTTGAGCCTCCGTTTAAACAAATAGTCACATACTATATATATCATTCTGCATCTTGCTTTTCTCATTTAATATATCTCAGCTGTCTTTTCATATTAGTACATTGAGAGCTTTCTCGTCCTTTTCATAATCAGCTGCATCCCATTTCATTGCATAAACATATCATACGTTTCTGGGGGTTTCCCAGATGGTGCTTGCAGTAAGGAACCCGCCTGCCAGTGCAGGAGACTTAAGAGACGCAGGTTCCATCCTGGAGGATCTCCTGGAGGAGGGCATGGCACCCCACTCAGATGTGTTTAACCATCACTCTGCTGTTTGCTATTACAAATGATATTGTAATTAACCTTATATGAGCCTCATTTGCATATGTGTTTGAGTATATATGTAGGATACAGTCTCAAAAACAGAGTTACTAGGTTAGGGGGAATATGCATTTTGAAACTTCAATAGATACCGCCACAGGGCCCTTGACAAGCATTATATAAACTCACAGCCCACTCGCAATGGAAGAAGTATTTCCCCACATCCTACCAGCAGCTTGTCAAACTTGGAAATTTGCCAATTTGGTATGCAGTACAGTTTTGATTTTCTTTTTCCAATAATGAGGTTGTACATCTTTTTATATGTTTAAGAGCTATTTGTAAAATTTTTTCTAGGACTTGTCTATTGATGTGTTTAGCCAACTTGTGTTACTAGTTTGCTGGTTCTCTTTTCTAATTAATTTCTGCTAAAGAGACAAGCTTTCTGTGTGATATGGGTTGCCAATCTCTTCCTCATGCAACTTTTTATTTGCTTTTTGATTTTGCTTGTCGTTTTTTTTCCTGAGCTTTCAATTTTCATAAGATGAAATTATCCAACTTTCCATTTATGGAATCTGTATTTGAGATCTTAGAAAAGTGGCTTTTCACATTCTGGGGTTTTAAAGTAATTCACCCATATTTTGTTTTGGCAACTAGTATATTTTTATTCATGTTAAAATTTTAGGAAATTCCCTGATGGTCCAGTGCTTAGGACTCCACGCTCTTACTGCCAAGGACTGTGGTTCAGTCCCTGGTGGGGGAACTAAGATCCCACAAGCTGTGTGGTTCAACCAAAAAAAAAAAAAAAAATTACAGTATGTGGAATTTATCCCTTTATGAAGTGTAAAGTGTTAATCCAAATTTATATATTTTTCTGGATGGCTACCCAGTTATCCCAATAACATTATTTGTATAAGCCATGCTTTCCCATTTAAGCCACTTTTATGGGGCTCTGAGTTCCCAGATGTTTGAGAGTTTATTTTTAGACTTTTTTCCTGCTACATTGATCGGTCTATGTATGTACATTTTAGAATTGTTGAGCCTGAATAATTGATTTCAAAACATAAGAGAGCTTGTTCTCCCTCGTTGCTCTTCCTTTCAGAACTTTTCTGACTTTTCTCATGTGTTGTTTTTTTTTTTAACTTTTTACAAATTTTAGAATCAGCTTCTCTAGCGAAAATATGTACCTATATCATAAATAGAAATGTATGCTTTTATTGAGAAGATGGTATTAATTTATAAATTAAAGAGACCAGTTACCTTTATGGCCTTTATAAGTCTTTCTTTTCAAGACATGATATATGTCTTTTGTTTGAATTTCATTTTATGCTCTTTATATAAATGCCACAGTTTGTTGTTTGGTAACTTCTCCAAAACTGTTTGTCTTCATAACTATTTATAAATGTGCATCTACTAATGAATAAGCTGTTTGTATATATAAACTGCTGCTGCTGCTAAGTCGCTTCAGTCGTGTCCAACTCTGTGCGACCCTGTAGACGGCAGCCCACCAGGCTCCCCCGTCCCTGGGATTCTCCAGGCAAGAACACGGGAGCGGGTTGCCATTTCCTTCTCCAATGCATGAACGTGAAAAGTGAAAGTGAAGTCGCTCAGTCGTGTCTGACTCTTAGCGACCCCATGGACTGCAGCCCACCAGCTTCCTCTGTCCATGGGGTTTTCCAGGCAAGAGTACTGGAGTGGGTTGCCATTGCCTTCTCTGCCATATATGAAACTAAGGTGTACTAATTTTGTACTCTTCCACCTGATAGAATCTTATTGTTAATAGTCATTGTTATTGTCATTTCTTCTGAAAACCCCCTGTATTTGGTCGTATCATCTACAAATAATTTTATCACTCTCATCTTACTTTTTGTGTTTCTACTGTCTCTAATATCTTTGGCAAATAGCCCAGTACAGCAACATCATCATGATATTGAGGGTTCCTTAGCTTTGTTCCTTACCTTAGTAGGAGTGATTCTGGTGTTTCCTTAAAAATCATGAGGCTGACTTTTGGAAATATACACATCCTTATAGTTATCTAACATTGAACCATCCAGTGTTTGGTTTCTCAAATTAAGTCCCATTAGTTGTGAGTATTTTCTAAAACATGGGACAGGATTCTTCCTGCTAATACTTTTTTTTTTTGTCTTTTCCTATGCCTTTGAGTAATTACTTAGTATTGGAATTCTCTGCTCTTTAAAAGGGTGGAATGATTTCTCTATGAAATTTTGGGGCTTCTACTTTCTTTTTCTGAAAGGAGTGCAAGGGGCACTCCTCTATATCATCTATGGAAATGGATGTGTTTTCATTTTGTAGCTTTTTAGAATTATTTTTAGGCAATTACATTTTAAAAAAAATATTCTCTTTCTTCCCATGTTTTCAAATGAATTTGCAGGGTTAACCACAAGTATTTTTCCTCACTCTCTGGAATAATTTCCTACTAATCACTTTTAAACTTTCATGTATCTGCAATTTTCTTCCTCTTTTTCATGATGTGAAGACCTAAAGTTTTACCTTCTTTTTTTTTTTT
>SJYX01009600.1:23454-35440 GCA_006410675.1 Oreotragus oreotragus | reverse complement strand
GCGGTGTTGGAGAAGACTCTTGAGAGTCCTTTGGACTGCAAGGAGATCCAACCAGTTCATCCTAAAGGAGATCAACCTTGGGATTTCTTTGGAAGAAATGATGCTAAAGCTGAAACTCCAGTACTTCGGCCACCTCATGCTAAGAGTTGATTCATTGGAAAAGACTCTGATGCTGGGAGGGATTGGGGGCAGGAGGAGAAGGGGATGACAGAGAATGAGATGGCTGGATGACATCACTGACTCGATGGACGTGAGTTTGAGTGAACTCTGGGAGTTGGTGATGGACAGGGAGGCCTGGCGTGCTGTGATTCATGGGGTTGCAAAGAGTCGGACACAACTGAGCGACTGAACTGATACATGGCATGAGATCTGAAATAAAATATATCATATATATTTTTAATTCATTATTCATATTCCTGTCACCCTGAGCCATGTCACAGGCACTGGTGATTTTCATAAAATTGTTTTCTGATAAACTGCTTTTGAAAGTCATATGGCATCCACATACACACCTGCTGCTGCTGCTAAGTCACTTCAGTTGTGTCTGACTCTGTGCGACCCCATGGACGGTAGCCCACCAGGCTCCCCCGTCCCTGGGATTCTCCTGGCAAGAACACTGGAGTGGGTTGTCATTTCCTTCTCCAATGCATGAAAGTAAAAAGTGAAAGTGAAGTCGCTCAGTCGTCTCCAATTGTTAGTGATCCCATGAATTGCAGCCCACCAGGCTCCTCTGTCCATGGGATTTTCCAGGCAAGAGTACTAGAGTGGGGTGCCATTGCCTTGTCCATATACACACCTAGACTTCTTTATCCACCTAGCAATATTTTGCTTTAATCCACCAATCTCCCATCATGTCAAGCATTATACAGTTTTCAATCAAGGTCAAGTTTTCCCAGAACTGAGAAAATGTTCTTCTCAAGTTTCTTATACTTTAGTTTTCCTTTCATATGTTCTCTCCTCAGAGAGTGATTTATCTTACCTAAATTATTTTCCTACCATGAATTAGTGCTATTTTATTGTCTTGAATATTCTCCTCAAAATGCTTATTTTAATAATTAGTAGATAGCAGAAATATATGTAGCATTTTTTGAATATCTATTTCTATTTTTTATACCAGTAAATCTATAGAACACAAGATATTGCACTGTACATATTTCTACTCTATAAATATTTTCTGCATGAACAAATGTGCCTGAGGTTGTTTCTAGACTGAATGATTGGGGAGTGCTCTTAATTAATCTAGAAGTTTGAGAAAACAGCTTTTTTAGTTGAAAATAATTAGATAAATTTGAACAGCTGTACATTGAGATATAATTGATAATTAAGAAAGATGACTTCTAGACTTTTAAGAATTTAGAGTCCATAGCACTGGAGAGGAAAAAAAATGGGAATGGAGGTAGCAATCTGGATAACAGAATCTGTACTTTTATAGAGTTCTTGTTTGAGAAAAACAAGTTAATGAGATTTTTCCAGCTAGAGTATCTTCTCAGCCTTATACTATATTTATTATTTATTTGACTGCTTGAATTTCTCACAACTTTAATTCTATGAGCTTCATGAGAGGTTACAATGACAAATTTTTTTTTGGTGATATTGAAAATAAGCAGAGAACTGCAGATCTTGACTTCAGTGTCATCATAATGAAGATGTACAGGTGTTAAAGGGAGATTTTCAAAAGGCCAAAAAGTGTGACTTGACTTCTGCAAATATAGAAACAGTATGTGGCAAAGATTTTATTCAACTTATAATTAATGAACCAGTAAACTGTTGAAACTAGTTCAACAACTATTTGAGTAGCCAGATATAAAGTAATGCTATAATACATTTGCAGATTATATATAAAACTGGCTAATGTCTTCCAGGGAATTATAACTTTGATGTTTACTGTTCCACCAGGCACAAATTATTTGCATGTCTCTAGATAACAATACACAAGTTGACTTCTGCCCATAAAGAATCACAAAACAGGTAGTCAAATAATCTGATATACAGTTGCATCAAAAAGAATATAACACTAAGAATAAATTTAACCTGTAGAAGGCAAAGAACCTGTAAACTGGAAAATAAATGACATAATGAAAGAAACTGAAGAAAACAAAAAAATAAATGGGAAAATATTCAACATTCCTGGATTAGAAGAATTAACATTGTTAAAATGTCTGTAGGTCTTCCCTGGTGGCTCAGAAGTTAAAGCATCTGCCTGCAATGCGGGAGACCTGGGTTCGATCCCTGGGTCAGGAAGATCCCCTGGAGAAGGAAATGGCAAACCACTCAAATATTCTTGCCTGGAGAATCCCATGGACGGAGGAGTCTGGTGGGCTACAGTCCACGGGGTTGCAAAGAATCGGACACGACTGAGCAATTTCACTTTCACTTAAAATGTCTATGGTATCCAGACCAATCTACAAATTCAGTGCAATCTCTATCAGAATTCCAATGGGACATTTTTCACAGAAGAAAAGTATTAAAATTTTTATGGAATAAGAGCCCTTAAATAGCCAAGGAAATCTTGAGAAGAAGAACAAAGCTGGAGGCATCATGCTCCCTCATTTTAAAATATATTACAAAATTATAGTAATTAAAAGAGCATGGTATTGGCATAAATGCAGACACAAAGATTAATAGAACAGAAAAGAACTCAAAAATAAATCCATACATAGATGGTCATTTAATTTACTACAAAGGAACCAATACTATATAATGAGACAATGAAAGTCACTTCTATGAATGGTGTTTGGGTACACTGGACAGTCACATGAAAAAGAATGCAACTAGAATATTATCTTACACCATACACAATTAACTCAAAATGGATTAAAGGCTTGAATATAAGACCTGAAATTATAAAGGCTATCAAAAAAGTAAAAAGGAAGTATATTGAATGGAGAAAATGTTTGCAAATTATATAGTTGATAATAGACTAATACCTAAAATACATAAAGAACTTATAGAACTTAATACAAAAAAAGCAAAAGACCCAGTTTAAAAATGAGCAGATCTGAATACATATTTTTCCAAAGAAGATATACAGGTACATGAAAAAATGGTCTATACTATTCATCATGAACGTGAAGTCACTCAGTTGTGTCCGACTCTTTGCGACCCCATGGACTGCAGCCTACCAGGGTCCTCTGTCCATGGGATTTTCCAGGCAATAGTCCTGGAGTGGATTGCCATTTCCTTCTCCAAGGGATCTTCCCAAACCAGGGATCGAACCCAGATCTCCCGCATCATAGACAGATGCTTTACCGTCTGAACTACCAAGGAAGTCCATACTATTCATCAGGGAAGTGCAAATCAAAACATTTAAGATACTACCTCAAACCTGTTAGAATGACTAGTATTAAAAAGCCTAGGTATAAATGTTGGCAAAGGTGTGGAGGAAGGGGGATTCTCTTGTACTGTTCAGCATATGTAAGTTGACACAGCCACTATGGAAAACAATTCCTGAAAAATTGAAAAACTAGAACTACTGATGATCCTGCAGTTTCGGTTCTAGGTGTTTATCCAAAGGAAATAAAAACATTAATTCAAAAAAAATGCATCTCCCTGTTAATTGCAGCATTATTTTCAATAGCCAAGATAGGGAAACAATCTAGATGCCATCAGTTGATGAATGGAAAAGAAAATTGTGGGGTTTATATATATATAAACCTCACAATTATATATAACTGAAATATATAATTATGTATAATTGGGATAGAATATATTGATGGAATATTATTTAACCACAAAAAGAGTAAAATGCTGCCATTGCAACAACATGGAAGGACCTCAAGGGCGTTATGCTAAGTGAAATGTCAGAAAATACAATACTGCATGATCTCCCTTATACGTGGAATCTATGTATATATCTGTATCTACATCTATATAAACTGAGCTCATAGATACAGAGAACATATTGGTAGTTGCCATAGGGGAGAGGTGGAGGGTGGGAGAATTGGGTGAACTGCTTTTTTGCTGTTGTTAAATTGAATTTTCAAAAAGTGAAATGACTTAGGAGCTCATTAGTAATGCAGATCTCAGACTGCACCTCAGACCTACCAAATCCATACTTTGTAAGATTCATATGTATATTAGAGTTTGAGAGTCACTGGTATTTTAAAAAGCAAAAATGTCAAAAACAAAAAAAAAGTTCACTGGATACTGGTTGGTTTAAAAAAAAAAAAAACAAACAGATATAAGAGACACAAGAGACCAAAACCCAAAAATTCTTGAATGGGTTATGTTTCCCTATATGTTGTACTAGACAAGATGTTGTTCAAATGGAAAGCAATCAGCAGATGTTTTCAATAATAGAAAACTCGAGGGAGACAATACACCTTCTTTTTGGAAAAATGTGACTTGAAAATGAAATCTACCAAATAAGCGATGACTAAAACTAAAGGACGTGGAAAGGAAGAATTGTTTTTAAAAGATGAATTTATAAAAATAGAGCAAAGTAAGGGGGCAAGAAATGCTGTGGGGGGGCTACTTAACAAATATAAGGTGGTTCTAGAAATCTATGCTGATATGGTGCCATATTGAGGAGTATCCCTCATGAAGTAAGGGAGTGTCCTATGGATATATCTGGGCTATGGATATATATGGGTTGTCAAGTCAACTTATAAAGAATTGTCTATGCTAAACCTAGTGATATAATGTGATACTACAGGTTGATGTGTCCTAATGTTTTGATATCCATTCACTTCATATTTTCTGTGGAGTATCAAGTATGAGTTCAGGGCAAATGTCTTGCATTTCTTCTAAAGTCCTTAAAACTATGAATCCTAATTATGGCTCCCATTGGACTTGCATGAGAAATTTGTACAAAACAAAATAAAACAAAACTTCCAGATACACCATCAGATTTATTTATCCTGGACCCTGAGAATGAAAAATTAAATATGTTGTTTATAGTTCTGTTTCGCATGTACAATGTTTAGCCTCATATTTGTAAACATAGGATTCTTACATGAAATGAACTGATTCATAGATTCTGCTAAAAGTGAAAGTTTATGAAAATATTCAGCATATATTTTCACATGAGAGCAATTGGCTGAAGCTGAGTAATGATGTGTCCTCTTTAAATATGGCAAGAAATTGGCAAGCTTTTCCCAGACTTCTCATTCTCTATTACTTGTCTGGTCATTTCAACTTGCATCCCCTGCTCTATCTGTTTTAATTATAATTCCTCTGTCCTTGGGATTCTCCAAGCAAGAATACTGGAGTAGGTAGCCATTCCCTTTCCCAGGGGAGAAAGATCTCTAGGGGATCTTCCCAACCCAGGGATCAAACCTGGGTTTCACGCATAGCAGGCAGATTCTTTACCATCTGAGCCATCAGGGAAGCCCATTATGAGATATGTAAGGAATTTAATAAAGTGGATTAATAGTAACTTCACTGTGTTTTCAAAATTTACTAGAATGTGAGCAGGATATCACAATGTATTATTTTGTATGATTTTGCTATCTAGCTGAATACTAGTTAAAATATATCACTATAAAAATACATCTCTTTAGAGTAGTAAGAAAAAAAAATTCAACTCCTCTGTCCCATCACCAGAGGAGAATGATATGGCAAGATATCAAGTAGACTATAATAACTAGCAGGTATTATCAATTTATTTCAAAGGTCTTCTTCCTTCTTTCTCTTGCTTTATGCAGTTCATTAGGTTGAGAGAAGGACTCTTATTTGGGTTTGGGGACAGTGGATGAGTGATAATCATCAGGCCCTGGCCAGGCTAAAATAAAAAATACCTCTATCAATTTTCTATGGTTTTTTCAAGTGCGTAGGCCTGGAAGCAACTCCCATTTAGGAGGACTGATTGGAAGAATAGGATTTAGACTTCTTTGCTTCATCCATTCAAATGCCATAAAATGTTACCTTAATCTATCATATTCATTCCCAACTTGTAGGATTCAGTACGAAGTCAAACTATCCCTTTGACTTACCCGTTCATGGCACCAAAATCTTGAGTATAATCATTAAAAAATGGCTCGCAGATGAGCCTAGAAGGTCATGAGAATTGCTATAATATGGAACTTTATGAAATTGACAGAATTATAATTTGAGAAAAACAGACCCTAAACTCCTTCAGTTCATGTTTATATACACATGTATTCATTCATTTTTATTCTCTTATAAATTCCCACTTTCTCACTAATAAAGATCATCTAAGAAAAAGAATGTGCCAGGGTATAATCTAAATGATCTTTATATCATTCTATGGCATCTGGGCTGCAATACCTGCTTCTTGCATTAAGAACCTTATTACTAATCTCAGAAAATAGGCTAGGCTTTGCTTATTCACTTGCTCAAAGAACGATCTTTTATTACTAGGTCTTTAATGGATTGACTTCTATGCCATGTTTGCCTTCCTTTATTATTCTGTGAAAAGTTGTGACTTCCTCCATTACAAATGAGAGAAAATTGACAACAGTTTTGACTGTCTCCTTTTATCCTAGGATACATCACTGTTTGCTGCTCCATTCTCTCTTCCAGTTTATCAGAATTCTCATCTGAGCTGTGGCAAAGGAAGGGTCATTTAAACATCATTCTTTAGAAAGAATGAATTGCTCTTGGGCACTGTCAGGGCACTCTACTTGTAAAACATTATAAATCTCATGGGCAATAATTTAAGAAAAATCAAGGATATTATCACACCTAGTGCTGTGAAGGGTAACATGTGCCAAGTTCCTTCAGTCATATCTGACTCTAACCCACCAGGCTCCTCTGTCCATGGAATTCTCTAGGCAAGAATACTGGAATGGGTTGCCATGCCCTCCTCCAGTGCTCAGTAAATGCTTGTTAAATGAATCAATGAATACATGAATATGTTCCTTGAAATTACACTTAAGAATTTTGTTTACAAATCTAAAACAAGGTCTGATTCAGTAAGAAAACATTAATGTTCAAAAATTGATATATATATATTTAAAGCAATGCTTTAATTATTAAAACCATAAAATTACGTATAGAGATTTGTCAAGCAGTTCTAGATTATTCCTTAGAAGTGCTAGAATTTTAGAGTGTGCTTCATCCCTTTTTAGAAATTTGACCTCAGGATAACAGAGAAAATAGATTGTTCAAGGTTGTCTGTTATTGCTACTATTTCACATTAACTTAGAATAATAAAATGGTCTTAAGAAATGACTTAATTTGTAAGAATTTATATTTCATTCTATTTGTATTATAGTGTAGGCCTTATTATTATTGATATTTTTCTAAATGTTCCTTAGTCTTGAGACTTATTTTGGTAGTCAAGGCTAAATAATTTTTAAATTTTGATATTTAAAGATCGAGGGCAAAAATCCAATTCTGTACCTTCACCCACCGATACTCTCTGATAACACTTAAAGTATATTATTCCAGAAATGTACTTTTTCCAATTTAAGTTATATTTTAATATTTCTGGCTTTCATTTAAAAAAACTAAATATTTCAATATCTGCATAATGTGAAGATGCAAATCTATAAGGGGTCACGTTTTCGAACATGACTGAGTGACTAACACTTTGTCATGCTTATCAGTGTCTTAACGTTCCTTAGTTTTGTCTCGTTGCTGTCTGTAAAATTTGGGGGCACTGTCCAATGATCAATTTGGGGATATATTTCTTTAAGAATCACAAAATATAAGAATCTCAATAAGCTTCAAAATCACTTCCACCAACTCCACAATTTACAAAGGCTAAGTGAAAGTTAAGGAAGTTAAATTATTTGTGCAGTGTGACCTAACTGGTTAGTTACAGAGTTGAAAATAGACTAGATCATAAATGATTTTGATCTTATGATTATCTTATGATACTTAGAATTGGATTATAAATAATTGTTCCAAAAATTGCTCACATTTTGTTTTTATTTGATAGAAATTTGGCATTTATTACAACATCAATGAAAATTCTGTGAATATATAGAGTCAAAAGAGAAATAAATCTAATGAATTTTTTTTCTTAAGAAGTACAATTGAGTGTTAAAGAAAGATTACTGTCATTAGCTAATTTTGCAACTTTATAGGCCAAAGAAATCTATAACAACAGAATTTTGAAGTATGAGTGATTTGGAAGAATTATGGATATTAATTCAGTCTTTCTATGTAGTATTCCGTGAAATATTAAGCTTTAGGGTCTGTGTGGGAGTGTGTCTAAATATAGGTGTTATTTTGCATTCTTCTTCTGCAGTTTCTCAGACATATTCATTGCAGAGAGGCAGGAACAAAAGTAAACCATAAAGGCATGATTCTCAGAGGAATGCTGAGAGGTCATTTCTTCAGAGCCTTCAGAAAGACAGGGTCTTTCTCTGGGCTGATCTGGGTAACTTCAAACCTAACTTCAAACCTATATCTTTCCAGGGATACTGACTTCCACGAAAAAGTCTAACACAGACAGTAACTAATTAGTTTGGTTCAATTTTATGATTGATCCATTCTCTATCAGACCTGTCAACAACCTGAGATGATGATAAGATAACTGAGATCAGTATTTAAAAGCTTTAGATTCGATATTGGAAATTTTGATCCAAAAAATATACTTGAGCCAANGTAACTAATTAGTTTGGTTCAATTTTATGATTGATCCATTCTCTATCAGACCTGTCAACAACCTGAGATGCTGATAAGATAACTGAGATCAGTATTTAAAAGCTTTAGATTCAAAATATCGAAATTTTGATCCAAAAAATATACTTGAGCCAAGAGTAAGTTCTGTTTGCTAGATACACCATTTTAAAGTTTTAAAAGTTTTACTGTTTTTAGGCCAATCTATGTGTTCTTTGGACTTCCCTGGTGGCTCAGATGGTAAAGCGTCTGTCTACGATGCGGGAGACCTGGGTTTGATCTCCCTGGGTTGGGAAGATCCCTTGGAAAAGGAAACGGCAATCCACTCCAGTACTATTGCCTAGAAAATCCCATGGACAGAGGAGCCTTATAGTCCATGGGGTCGCAAAGGGTTGGACATGACTGAGCAACTTCACGTTCATGTTCATGTGTTCTTTAATTCATCATTTCTCATCTCTTACAACACACTGGTTTTATTTGTGTGGTATAATCACTGCTTAGGTGAATCACATGGCTTCAAAGTTCTACATCATAGAATTACTGAATTTCAAATATAGGAATAATGAGATCATCTAAGTTAAATCTTTTTTTTTTTAATTTATATTTTAGAGCTTCCATTTTACTTTATTTTACTTTACAGTACTGTATTGGTTTTGGCATACATTGACATGCATCTGCCACGGGTGTACATGAACTCCCAAACATGAACCCCCCTCCCACCTCCCACCCCACATCATCCCTCCAGATCATCCCCATACACCAGCCCCAAGCATCCTGCATNTGTACGTGAGTCTGAGTGAACTCCGGGAGATGGTGATGAACAGGGAGGCCTGACGTGCTGTGATTCATGGGGTCGCAAAGAGTCGGACACGACTGAGCAACTGAACTGAACTGAACTGAAGTTAAATCTTTACTTTTTTTTTTAGGTAAATAAATAGGTTCAGAGAGATGAAGTGATTTATAGAAAATGAGACAAAAGTAAAAGAAAGAAAGGAAACTAACATTTATAGTGAACCTGAAATATATCAGGTAGAGAACTAGATGCTTAACTCACATCATTACATTTAATTCTGATATTTATAGATAAAAATAAAATGTTGGTTATGTTATGTTCACACAGTTAAGGAAAAGAAAAGAAAAAATAGAAATTTGATAGTCAAATTCTGGTCAGCCTGACCTAAAACAATTAGTCTACCAAACAGAACCAAACTTCTGCTTCAATTCTCAGTTTACTTTCAGCCATATCATGTTGCCTATCAGTTAGACAAAAGATTTTTAATAACTAGTTATGCTTACTGTTTTAAAAAATGTGTTAATCTGGTAAATTTATCATGTTTTCCTTGGGCATTTTTGCTTAAAATTCAGGAGCATTCCAGAAGGAATCCCATATGAAAAATATCTGCTTTCCTATATTCTTACTTTATTTTCTAATATGTCATCTAAAAGTAGTAAAATGTGAAGATAACAAAGTAAATATGTCATTTTCATCTGGACTAGGTTGCTCTGGGCCGCCTCCTAGCTTCTGGATTCAAGAGGTTATAGGGCTCCATTGTTTGAAGGCTACATGGGACACTCCTCATTTCCTCATCTTCATGATCATCTCAGCACATCTGGCTTCCTGGTATACTTGGATTCTATTTACCTGAGATAAGTCTGAAAAATACCAAAGTTGCTTGCTCACTCNGGTTGCTCTGGGCCGCCTCCTAGCTTCTGGATTCAAGAGGTTATAGGGCTCCATTGTTTGAAGGCTACATGGGACACTCCTCATTTCCTCATCTTCATGATCATCTCAGCACATCTGGCTTCCTGGTATACTTGGATTCTATTTACCTGAGATAAGTCTGAAAAATACCAAAGTTGCTTGCTCACTCACAAGCAAACAGTTTCCACTTATGCAAGTTTACTCAGCATTCATACAGAATCATAAACTACCTGAGTTTTGGTTGTTTTTTAACATAAGCCTCACACCATTTGATGATATGCAGCTTAGCAAGAAAAGAGGAAAGCAAATTGCAAAGACCTCTTTTTTTGTATATCTACATTTGTGAGATGGTTGATCATCAGGCAGAATGCATAACAAATTATTTATTAAACATAAGAGAAAAGAAAGTCTACTGGCCAGTCACACCAGTCACCTTATGAATATAATATGTCATCTAAAAGTAGTAAAATGTGAAGATAACAAAGTAAATATGTCATTTTCATCTGGACTAGATTTCTCTGGGCCGCCTCCTAGCTTCTGGATTCAAGAGGCTATAGGGCTCCATTGTTTGAAGGCTACATGGGACACTCCTCATTTCCTCATCTTCTTGATCATCTCAGCACATCTGGCTTCCTGGTATACTTGGATTCTATTTACCTGAGATAAGTCTGAAGAATACCAAAGTTGCTTGCTCACTCACAAGCAAATAGTTTCCGCTTATGCAAGTTTACTCAGCATTCATACAGAATCATAAACTAGCTGAGTTTTGGTTGTTTTTTAACATAAGCCTCATACCATTTGACGATATACAGCTTAGCAAGAAAAGAGGAAAGCAAATTGCAAAGACCTCTCTTTTTGTATATCTACATTTGTGAGATGATTGGTCATCAGGCAGAATGCAAAACAAATTATTTATTAAACATAAGAGAAAAGAAAGTCTACTGGCCAGTCACACCAGTCACCTTATGAATGGATATTAAACTTGCAATTTCCCCACAGATATGTCTAGAAGGTTCATCAAAATCACTTATGAATCATATTTATTATTTAACACAATGGAGGAAAGAAATATTATCTATTGAGTTTTGGANTAACAAATTATTTATTAAACATAAGAGAAAAGAAAGTCTACTGGCCAGTCACACCAGTCACCTTATGAATGGATATTAAACTTGCAATTTCCCCACAGATATGTCTAGAAGGTTCATCAAAATCACTTATGAATCATATTTATTATTTAACACAATGGAGGAAAGAAATATTATCTATTGAGTTTTGGAATATAGCCAGTAAAAAGTGATGTTAGTTGGACTAGACTTGTGAAAGGAGCTATTAATGGAAGATGAATTGGTTAGTAGAATCACACATATGAAGTGTATTATGAAGGTCTCAGGAGACAGATCAACCTGGATCACTGTATTCAAATATACAACAGGAAATGTTTTAAAATAAAAAACACAGGGAGGCTTGTTAGCTTAAATATAAAATTAAAACTCTTGACTGAAACTCCTTTTGGAAACAATGACCTCACATTATTCTTTTCAACTACAGAGACACAAAAGGTGGATACCTGGTTCAAAACATGCGTAATTATTTTGACATGTCATTGGTATTTTATTTTATGTAGTGTATATATTTTTAAAATTATGAATTCATAATGATGTATAAATAGAATTGTGGTTTTAGTGTAAGGAATTCTAGAGTACATATTTTTGTAATATAAATGGCCATGTGTACATGTGTGGATACATA
>SJYX01009600.1:0-15348 GCA_006410675.1 Oreotragus oreotragus | reverse complement strand
GATCCAACCAGTCCATTCTGAAGGAGATCAGCCCTGGGATTTCTTTGGAAGGAATGATGCTAAAGCTGAAACTCCAGTACTTTGGCCACCTCATGCGAAGAGTTGACTCATTGGAAAAGACTCTGATGCTGGGAGGGATTGGGGGCAGGAGGAGAAGGGGACGACCAAGGATGAGATGGCTGGATGGCATCACTCACTTGATGGACGTGAGTCAGTGAACTCCGGGAGTTGGTGATGGACAGGGAGGCCTGGCGTGCTGCGATTCATGGGGTCACAAATAGTAGGACACGACTGAGCAACTGAACTGAACTGAACTGATAGAGAATTGGTGTAAAGTCAAATTAAACCTGTTTCCTTTTTTTAGTATTTAATTTATTTGGATGCACTGGGTCTTAATCGCAGCATGCAGGATGTTTAGGTGTGACATGTGAGGTCCAGTTCCCTGATCCAGGGTGGAATCTAGGCCCCCTGCCTTGGGAGTGCAGAATCTTAGCCGTCATACCACCACGGAAGTGGCTGGATGTATGTGTTTATATGTACTTGTGCCTTTCCTTGTTTTACTTAGTTCTGTGGGCAGATAGGTCCATGGACAAGGTTTAAAATATGTATTTTGGTATGAATGTTATGTGCTGAACTTATTCCCATGATGTTTTAGGCCAAAACCACATACTAGGACAAATCTTAGTATGTATCCTTAGTGATTTTAAAATTGTATACTGAAAACCCTAAGGTTCTTTATAAACACCTCAGATGTCAGAAAGTCATGTGGAAGGTGAAGGATCAAAGGTGGAGAGAAAAGACTATGTGTGAGTCTGTCATACTTGCCTATTTCTATCAGAGAAGCACTAGCTTTTACTATGTTAGTTACTAATATTTTATTTAGGATTGAGTTGTGTGGTTAGAAAAGAAAAAATTAAAGATTTCTGGTATAGATTATTAGACCTTCACACACAAGACATGAATTTAATCTTGATTTTCTAGCATTGTAGTACCTAAAAAACGTATTTCTCTAATCTTATATTTTAAACAAGTAATGATACATGTCATATTTGAAACTAATTATTTCCAAAATTTGCTGAAAACTGTTGAAACTCTTTTTACTCTTTACCTATACCATCTTACCTGTATTTCCAAACCTTTTATCCTGTTCTTTCTAATTACTCTTCAGCCAATGAGACATCCTGCCATTGCCAACATTTTCAGATTTCACTATCAGAAATTTTCTCAGATACATGTGCTTAGAGGGGAATGGCATTTTATTTCCCCCCTCCTTTATATTCATCTTTCAAAATCCTGCACATCTTTTGAGTTTGAGCTTAAATAACATCCCTTTTCTGGAGTTCCTCTGACTACTCTACATATGATATTTTCCTCTTCTGACAATCTTGCAGCATTTGTAGGTCACCTGGGGTGTGTTTTTCTTTGTATTATTTCCATTTGTACAGTTTACTTTTCTAACCTACAATTGTAAGCAAGTTAAGTACCTTAAGTAAGGACTGATTTGCACTAAAATATTTTAATCTGTCTGCTCTTTGAAATTGTCAACAACTGTGAAAGATTTAAGATTTTTTTACCTTACTTACAAGTTAACAATCTAGGCTATGACAGTTTCATGGGTACTGGCAAAGGACACGAGGTGCCTGATTTAGCGATAGGAGACAGTTGACTCCTCAAGGTAATAGCAGTAGCTAGACCATCAGAATTTTCTTGTACATGTTTCCTAATTACAGATTTCCACAGGAAAAGGTAAAGAGGCCTAGATGTAAAATATGCACTCAGTTGCAATACAGGAGAATTCTTGAGCTTAGAAAACTTTATCTTTTGTACTGAATACTAAGCATGCCAGTCCATCACAGCTACAGGAATTGCTATCTGTGAAAATGGTTTGGAGGAAAGATACTTGGTGCCTCTGCTCATAAGACATGACAAAGATGAGAAGCCCGAAGAGGACTGTCTCACAAATATTCATTCATTGAAGTATCTTGTGAATACCTCATATAAGCCATAGTTCTCAGGACCAAGAAAAGCTGCAAGGCAAACAATTAGGCCTTTGTTCCAAGAATCTAACTGGAAAAAATATGAAGTAGGTGGGAGCTTTGGTATATCACATTTGAGTTCAGTTCATTTTCTGAATGTAGGAGTGATTTTTTTCTGTTTAATTTTATCATTGTATTATATTTTCCTTTATATCAGTCCTCTTACCTTAACTCATACAGTTGCCTATGTATTATAATGTAATAAGATGAGCAAATCAGAGTTTTCTCTCTGCTTTTAACAAGAACACAAAAATATTAGAAACTGTTATGCATTTAACTACAACAATCATCTTTAGCAAGTAGTTAGGACAAATATTGCTATGTGCTGTGTATACTGTGCTCATACATTTCACTTTAAGTATATGGATTTTTGATCTGGGATATTTGATAGATATATTCACTTTATATATGAAAAATTGATTCTCATTATTGAATAAATTAATTAGTGACAGGAATCTAGGAAACCAACTCTCTCCATATTTTTAGTAGGTAGTTGAACCTGCTTACTAATTCCTTAAATGGTATTATTGTTACTGGATATTGCCATAAAATAAAAGATTTCATTTTATTCTAAATTATGAATTTAAGACTCCATGTAAGAAACAAAGCACCATAATTCATATTATCACCTGAAACAATGAAAGTATCTTATTTTCTAATCAGTATCTCTTTGTAATGGTGAGACATGGAGCATGATTCTAATTTGACTATTTCTATGATCTCACTTGATTTCATAGATTCCTGTATTATGGCTGATTGTTAAGGGGTTTGTGCTTGTATTTCAGGAAAACAAAGATGCTTCCCCAACAGAAGTATGACATTATCAGGGGATTTCAAAAGATAAAAGTCAGTTATTTTGTTTACCCTGTATATGGGCTGTTCTCTGTTCTTTAAAAGTTCTGCAGGAAGTGAATCAATGTAATAGTTTTTACAGTCTGTATAGTATAAAATAGACTCAAATTAAGCTAGCAGACTTGTTATTTGACAGTTTATAAAATATTTTACTATCTTTTTGGCAGTAGCAGTTTGAATGTTGGCAAATGTACACATTGCTTGCAGTTTCAAAACCTTGTAATGAGTATTTTCCAGTGTAATAGCAGAGAGCTAAAATTTGGATAAACCACTTAGACTTGTGAACTCTGACATACATGGTAACAATGTCTTTGTAAAAGAATTTTGTCAAGTATTGGAGCTCCTACTAATAGCACATCCATCTTTCTGCACACCATAAATCTTAAGAAAATTTCTATTACTCTGCAATTTGTCTGGCTTATGCTATTTATTAGCCATTTTATTCTGCTGCTTTAAGAAGTAATGTGATGTTCATTTTATTGCTGGTTCAATAAATTGTTAATTATAATGCAGTGATTGCAGCTGACGTGATTTAAAAGCCACATTAGCACTATAGCATTAAGTTTTAACTATTTTACCCTTCAATTCCCTGTTTATACAACAGTAAAAGGAAAATAGCCTTCGTCTAATTTTAAAAACGAAGGTACTTCTCTATTGATCACATGACACATTAGAAACTTTTTTTGAATAGAGGTTACACTTTTGTCTTGAAAAGGTGGGGGGAAATGAGTGAACAGTACACAATAGAACACTTAAAAAAGTAGCACTGATTCCAAGATAGCTAGAACACAAGGAAACTAGTTTTATTATGTCTCATAGCACACGTCATTTTTTCCAAAACATCCATAAGATATTTGGTCCACGCCAAAAAGTCCTTGAACTTTGGTCCTATCAAAATATCCATGAGCAAATTTGGTCCATGACAAATGTTTTGTTTTGTTTTCTTTTTTACTTTTTTATTTTGCTTTGGGGTATATAGCCGTTAACAATGTTGTGATAGTTTCAGGTGAACAGCATAGGGCCTCAGCCTTATGCATACATGTACCATTCTAACCAAACCGCCTGCAGACCAGGCTGCTACATAACACTGAGCAGAGTTCCATGTGCTATACAGTAGGTCCTTGTTAGTGATTCATTTTAAATATAGCAGTGTGACAAGCAGTTTTCGACAGGCCCAAATGTAAAGAACTTTTTGCCATGACCAAATGTCTGCTATGTACTCCAGATCGTCAGAGAGCATCATGACCAGTCCATTGTACTTCTCTTCAGGTTCATGCGAATCTAGAACTTTACTGCTGGCTAAAATAGTAAATTCCAGCATTATATATCTTTAAATATTTGGTAAATCATATTCTCTTAAATGTGGCAATTATGGTAGTCTCTGTACCATTCACATTAGCTGTTAATTATGTTCTGCTCAGTGTAATTTTGGGCTTTCCTGGTGGCACTAGTGGTAAATAACCCTCCTGCCAATGCAGGAGACAGGAGATGCAGGTTCAGTCCCTGGAGAAGGAAATGGTCATTAATACTCCAGTATTTTTGCCTGGAGAATCCCATGGACACAGGAGGCTGGTGTGTTATACAGGCCATAGGGTCTCAAGCAGCTGGACATGACTGAAGTGACTTAGTATGCATAGTCCCTCCAAATCCTGGAAAATCCCAGGCATAATATCAACTCTTCAAATGAATATATAGGTGCCAGAACCTTTCTTTAAGTCTATTATTCAGATTCTCCCAATTTCTTTTTTGAATAAAAATATTACATTTGGCCATAGAGAGGATATGTCTAGTGACATTTTGTTTAATTGTTTCTGTGTGTACATGACAATTGACAAAAACAGGTAATCTGTCAATTATTATTTTTCTAACTTTCAGCACATCTGTGCTCATGATCACACACTCATGACCTGCAAATACCTAAAGCAATAGGTGTTTATTCCTCTCTTTCATTAAAAGAAGAAACTTACCTGAAGCTCTGGATCAACAAAGTGAACTGGAATTTTTCTCTTAATTATGCCTTATTCTTTGTAAAAGAATCTCTCTGAAGATCCTGCTAATTCTATATTACTTCATTTTATTTAATCTTAGAATTTCTTTTTCAGTAACCCATTTTTGGAAAGTTAAGTAACCATCTAATAACCTGAATTTTTACATTGATTTTGGGAACCCTCATTTTAGAGAGTCTTTTAATAGTGTCTTCAATATAAAATAAATCTTTATTTGTGCCTTTTGCACTCTACTTAGGCTTTTCTGTTCCTCTTGGCCAAGTTATAATATTTCCAATTTCTTGTCTATGTCACACTGGGAAAAGGAGACAAGAAGAGTAGGTAGAAGAATGAAAGTGAAAGTGAAAGTGAAAGTGAAGTCGTGTCAGACTCTTTGCGATCCCCTGGACTGTAGCCCACCAGCCTCCTCCGTCTATGGGATGGTCCAGGCAAGAATACTGGAGTGGGTTGCCATTTCCTTCTCCAGGGGATCTTCCCGACCCAGGGATCAAACCCAGATCTCCCGCATTGCGAGCAGACGCTTTAAAAGAACTTCATTTCCTTTATCCCTTGCTCACAACCCAAATCTGGGATTTAGAATCTGTGTATATTCATTTACAGTCCCATTTAACCTGACTGTATCATGAAGATCATGCAGCTGGAACACTAAAATAAACCTCTGGGGTTAACTTTCTTCAGTTTTAAGCCCAAATTTTGCAATAAGGAGCTCATGATCTGAGCCACAGTTAGCTTCCAGTCTTCTTTCTGCTCCATCTTCAGCTGCAAAGAATATATTGATTTCTGATGTCAGAACTGACCATCTGGTGATGTCCATGTGTACAGTCATCTCTTGTGTTGTTGGAAGAGTGTTTGCTATGACCAGTGTGTTCTCTTGGCTCAACTCTATTAGCCTTTGCCCTGCTTTATTTTGTACTCCAAGGCCAAACTTGCCTATCACTCTAGGTATCTCTTGACTTCCTACTTTCATATTCCAATCTCCTATGATGAAAAGGACATCTTTTTTTTTTTTTTTTTTTAATTCCAATCTCCTGTGATGAAAAGGACATTTTTTTTTTTTTTTTTTTTTGGTGTTAGTTCTAGGAGGTCTTGTAGGTCTTACAGAATCATTTGATTTCAGCTTCTTTAGCATTAGTGGCTGGGATATAGACTTGGATTACTGTGATATTGAATAGTTTGCCTTGGAAATTAACATAGGTCATTCTGTTGTTTTTGAGATTGCACCCAAGTACTGCTTTGGACTCTTTTGTTGACTCTGAGGGCTACTCCATTTCTTCTGAGCATCCTTGCCCACAGTAGTAGATATAGTGGTCATATGACTTAAATTCGCCCATTCCCATTTTATTTTAGTTCACTGTTTCCTAAAATGTTGATATTTACTCTTGCCATCTCCTGCTTGACCACATCTAATTTACCTTGATTCATGGACCTAACATTCCTATACAATATTGTTCTTTACAGCATCAGACTTTACTGTCACTACCAGACACATCCATGAATGAGCATCATTTCTGCTTTGGCCCAGCCTCTTCATTCTTTCTGGAGCTAATTCTCTGCTCTTTCTTAGTAGCATACTGGACACTAACAACCTGGTGGGCTCATCTTCTGGGGTTATGTCTTTTTACCTTTATATATTGTTCAGGGGGTTCTTGAGGCAAGAACACTGGAGTGGTTTGCCATTCCCTTCTCCAGTAGACCACATTTTATCAGAACTCTCCACCATGACCCATCTTTCTTGGGGGGAGCACTGCATGGCATAGCTTGTAGCTTCATTGAGTTACGCAAGGCTGTGATCCATGTGATCAGTTTGGTTAGATTTCTGTGATTGTGGTTTTCTTTCTGGAGGCTGTGTGATTGTGCCTCTTGCTTATTCTATCTGCCCTCTGATGGATAAGGATAAGAGATTTGTGCAAGCTTCCTGATGGGAGGGACTGGTTGTGGGGAAACTTTTGTCTTGCTCTGGTGGGCAGGGCCATGCTCAATAAATCTTCAGTCCAATTGTCTGCTGATGGGTGAGGCTGTGCTCCCTCTCTGCTAGTTGTTTGGCCTGAGGTGATCCAATCCTAGAGTTTACAGACTCCATGATGGGGTTAATGGTAAACTTCAAGAGGACTTATGCTAACATGCCTCTCCCAGAACAGCTGCTGCCACTGCCTCTGTTCCTGAGGCAGGTTCCAAAATCACTGGGGACAGTGACTGCAGCCATGAAATTAAAAGACACTTGCTTCTTGAAAGAAAAGCTATGACAAATCTAGACCATGTATTAAAAAGCAGAGACATCACTTTGTTGACAGAGGTCCATATAGTCAAAGCTATGATTTTCTTGTAGTAATGTATGGATGTAAGAGTTGGACCATAAAGACGTCTGAGTGCCAAAGAATTGATGCTTTTGAATTGTGGTGTTGGAAAAGAGTTTTGAGAGTCCCTTGGACAGCAAAGAGATCAAACCAGTCAATCCTAAAGGAAATCAACCCTGATTATTCATTGGAAGGACTGTTGCTGAAGCTGAAGCTCCAATACTTTGGCAACCTGATGCAAAGGGCCAACTCATTGGAAAAGACCTTGAATGTGGGAAAGATTGAGGGCAGGAGGAGAAGGGGGGTGACAGAGGATGAGATGGTTGGATGGCATCACTGACTCAATGGACATGAATCTGAGCAAGCTCTGGGAGAGAGTGATGGAAAGGGAAGCTTGGCATGCTGCAGTCCTTGGGGTTGCATAGAGTCAGACATGACTGAGCAACTGAACAACTGGGGTTAACGTGTGTTAAGACTGTAGGTATTTAACTCCAAAATTAAAAATAGTACATAATGCAGGCAAGAAGGAAGATCCCCCAGCGGAGGGCATGGCAACCCACTCCAGTATTCTTACCTGGAGAACTCCATGGACAGAGGAGCCTGTGGGCTATAGTCCATGGGATTGTAAAGAGTTAGACATGATTGAGCAACTAAGCACTGCACAGAAGGACAGCTGGCAAGAAAGAACAATTAAAAATTCTTACACCACCATTTCTTGTAAGGTGTTTGAATTATATTATGACAAAACGTCTTAAATGTCCAGAAATCTGCATAGACTCTTCTTTTGTTTTATTAATTCATTTCAGGAGTTTTTAAACAAAGTGATATATCTCAAATTGATTTACTCAGATTCTGTTTTGATCAAACCAAAGTACTCATGTGTTTTAAAAGACTCTCAGTTGGTTCGAATAGTCTGTAAGAAGTAAAACTCACTAATCTCACTATTTTATGACATCCTCCTGCAGCTCTGTTAGATTAGAACCTTTGTTTCTCTCTTGCATATAATTTTAAAAGTTCTTTAATCACATAAAGCATAGACCCTGATCAAAATATATCCCTTTGGTTTATTTATTTACTTAGGTCACACTGCACAGCATAGGGTATCTTAGTTTCTGACCAGAGATCAAATCTCTGCATGGGAGTAGAGTCTTTACCATTGAACCAACAGGGAAATTCCAAAACATATCCCTTCGAAATGAACTTGAGGAAGGGTATGGGTATTATTTAGTTAATGGATGTTCCCAAATTACTATGAACAGACTTTATTTTATATTTTCCAGCTTTCTGTAGCCTCACCAATGGCCATGACTGCTGGGGAGCAGGGGAAGTATGTGTCAAAGCTATGATAGACAACATCCTACTGCCTTTCATGTGATCTGTACAGAGTTTTTGCTATGATTTCTCCTTCTTTCTGGATATAAACTTTATTCTTCTATTCGTGATTTCATCTCTTCTCCTAATTTATGTTATTATTTAACTGGTTCTGATCTCCAAGTTCCCTCAAGTGTAATACTTTACCTCTCTTTCAATATTGCTTTTATTATTTTCAGTTGTTTAAAATAAATAACTTATTTGTTTTTATCTAGGCCTCAGAATCCTAAATCTTGATGGAACCCTCTTTTTATTATCTATATTATCATGTTCTAAGAGGAGCTAGACCATATCTTGGGTAGATCAGAAATACCCTGAATAATTTATGGGCCTTCCATATTATCCAACTGAAGCATTGTGATTTTAGATTGATCATTTTTTCTTGCCTTATAGTTGACTGTGTCAGTTTTGTTTGCTAGATTGTTGCCTTAAAAACATTCACCATGCATTAATTTCCATTATTTAATTGGAAGGTTTATTTTCTAAGAAAGGCAATTAAAGCTTTGAATTTTGGTTGTTAACTATATATTATCTTGATAATTACCCCCAAGCTCTGTATGTCATCTCTGCATATGCTCAGAACCTAACCAGAACATTTCTTAGTTCTTCTGTTCATCTAATAGGATTGTACCAGAGTGCTGTGAGAGGTGGAAGGAAACTCACTCACTCTTCACTTGTATAACTTTTCAACTGAATTTCTCATGGTATCTCAACTTTAAAGAGTTCAGCCCTGAAACATTGATTTATAATTTTCCCACTTGAAATCTTTTCGTCCATCTCTTCTTCCAAGAATGGCACTAATATTCTCCCAGTCTCTCAAGCCAGGACTATAACAATCATTCTTTGTTGTTCCCTAAAAGCTTATATTCAATCCAGCACACAATCCTATTCAATCTCCACAATATTTCTAAATTCCAGCACTTTTCCTCATTTAAACATCCATAACCTTGCCTTTGATATCATCATCTCTTCAGTTCAGGTCAATTCAGTCACTCAGTTGTGTCCAACTCTTTGCAACCTCATGGACTACAACACATCAGACTTCCTGTCCATCACCAACTCCCAGAGCCTATTCAAATTCATGTCCATCACATCAGTGATTCCATCCAACCATCTCATCCTCTGTCATCCCCTTTTCCTCTTGCCTTCAATGTTTCCCAACATCAGTGAGTTCTTTGTATCATATAGCTGAAGTACCTGTTAACTAATTCCACTTAATTTCTTCCTCTTTCCTCATTCATAATCCATATTTTTCCTAGTAACAAGAATGAGATTTTAAGGTGATAAATAAGGTTGTGATTGTACAATTCTCTGTGCAAATTGGCCCCTCATCTCATTGCTTGCTTTATCTTCAGTAACTTTTTCCACTTTTTACTGCACACCAACAACATTTTCCCTTCTTCTGTTCTGAAAACATATGAACATTTTTGCCAATTTAGATTCTAGTGTATGCTGTCTCTTCTTCTTAAAATGTTTTCCTTTATTATTCTTTCTTTAGGTGGCTATTTTCAATTCTTTAAGAATTTTTTTTATTTAAGAAGTTTTGATTAATATGCATAGAATAGATTGTGGGGGAATTATATGAGGAAAAGTGATGATGTTCTGATTAAGGGTAGGATTAGCAGAGGTGAAAGTAACTAAGCAAATTCAGAATAAATTCTAAAGCTAATGTTGATAGGATTTAGTAAAAATTAGTTATGTATCAGAGAGAAAGAGAAAAATTTAAGGATGCTTCCTAATGTTTTGGCTAAAGAAATCTTGAAGGAAAGTATTCAGGTCATGCTAGTGGTAAAGGAGAAGCAACAAACTCATTGTGCGGAAGATCAACATTTAATTTTGACCTGTTGAGTGGGGGAGGTGAGGGTGATGGAGAATTCAAGAATGACTCCCATGTCTGGTTTCAATAAGATACTGTGTCATGGAGGAAATATTGAATCAAGGGACACAGGAGGAGAAGCAGTTATGGGAGTAAGTCATAAATCAATGGCAGTGGAAACTTAGCACTGAAGGAAAAGGTTAAGGTTAAGACTGTAAGTTTGAGAGTTGTCAGCTTGTAGATAGTAATTACAGTCAAGGAATTAGACAGTATTATCTAGAATGCAAAAGAAGTTTAGGATTAAACCTGAAGGACTGAGTAGAGAAGAATCTATCAAACAAGACCTAAAATTAGGATCCAGGAAATACTAGGATAGTATGCAGAAGGCGTAGTATAAAGGAAAACCAAAAGAGTTTCAGTTAGACTATAAATGGAGTGAAGGCTTCCCTGAAGCAATTCCACCCTCAGTAGGGTTTGGTAATTCACAAAGCAAGAGGTTTGATGAAATGGATTTCTTTCTTATAATGTATGTCAGCTAACAGTGCTATTTATGGCCCACAGTGTTGATAAAATTTGTTTCCTTTAAATGGAACTGCCCTACAGACTCATAATGGCATCCATATGGAAGGAAGGTATTGTGACTCTTAATAGCTCATAAAAACGTTTATTAAAATGTATTGACTGTTTAAATGAAGTACCTTTCATAAATTGACAGATTTGGGGGCCAGCTCTCTGCTAGATATTTAGGTAATAAATAATGCAGACCTCCTTTTCTTCAAGAGTTGAATATGATGGGAAAGCCTAGCAGATAGCAACTCCATGAACTAAAAATAAATTATAATAACTTTTATAATAAAGTTATGAACAAATTACTATCCAAATATATAGAAAAATACTTAATTCTCTCTGTGGTAGGGAAAAGCAAGTGTGATAGTGGAAGTAATATTCTAGATGGTGATATATCCTCTTGTTTTGTTTTAAAGTTTTGTTTAATTTATCCAGATATTCCTAAATTGTTTGAGATAAAAATTTCCTTGAATCTGTTAAAACATATGCTGTCTCTCTATAGGAAATGGACATGTGTAGCTGTTCACAAAATTTCAAATATACAAGGACTTCCTGGGCCAATTATGATATTATAAAAATAAATGGAGACCAATGTGTGGTCTTAATTATATTAAAAGTATTAATAAATTTTATTAATTATAGACTTTCTTCTTCCCTTTTTGGTTGATGAAGAGCAGAGGAGTGGAATGGGTAGAAGTTATTAACTTCTCATCTTTAATTTAAACCTGTATGGGGCGGGGAACCTCCCTTGGTCCGGCTACAATCCAATCTGCTATCTCTAATTTTTGTAACAAGACATTTACCAAAAAGTAGTCTAATTTATGGAAGAAGTTAGTTGTGTGTCTATTCTCCTGGATCTTTTTATGCCCTCACCAATGCCCTGTTTCATTCTAAACATTACACAGGATGAGACATAGAGTTCAATGCAAAGGTAGAATCCAGCTGTTTCTTTAGAGTGCTGACACGCTTTCTGTAGGAAACATCTATCATTATTGTAACCAAAAAATTTTAATATGTTTGCAAACAATTGAATTGCTCTGTGGTCTTTCTGTGTCCTTCTTGGACAAGAAGACTGTGCATTTTTCTTTCCCCTAGTATCCCCTGTCAATAAATTGGCCAGCTTGGCTTATTTTTAATAAGAAATTTGTTTAGGTAAATATCTGAAATTTAGATGCTTATGAGAATTTAAAGAATGGACTGTTATAAGATTCCTGTTCCTCACCTTCTCTGTACTAAAAGGATAAATCGCAGTCTTTAAAAGGTGCAACACTGCCAGGCATGTTGTTGTTCTGTTGGGATAAACTAACTTTCAAAAGTAGAAAATAAAATTGATATTAATTCTGAAAAACCTGTAAAGTTGCACTTCAGCCCTTGGCTAAGAAACCTATTCCTAAAATAATTAAGTAACATTATTTTTCATGTGTATTCTTCTGCCTAAAGTTAGAAATGACACAGATGGAGAATTGAGAGGCAAATAAACATGAGATTGGTTAAATGTAGGTAAGGAGAGTATGTGCACAGTAAAAGTAAAGACATCTATTTATTCATAATAATTCATGAGGGAGGTAATATTGAGTAGAAGTTAAGAGTTCCAGAATCAGACTACCAAGTTCACATTTTTACTCTCCTTGTTATTGGATTATCATGGACATTTACTTAACCTGTCTGTGCCTCACTTTCTCCAGTGAAAGGCAATGTGCTGCGCTGTGCTGTGCTAAGTCACTTCAGTCATGTCCGACTCTTTGTGACCCTATGGACTATAGTTTGCCAGACTCCTCTGTCCATGGGATTCTCCAGGCAAGATTACTGGAGCGGGTTGCCATGCCCTCCTCCAGAGGATCTTCCTGACCCAGGGATTGAACCCACATGTCCGACGTCTCTTGTATTGGCAGGCAGGTTCTTCACCACTAGCGCCACCTGGGAAGCCCATGAGAGGCAATAGTACTATCCAACTCATAAGTTTGTCAGTCAGTCAGTTCAGTCGCTCAGTCGTGTCCGACTCTTTGCGACCCCATGAATCGCAGCACGCCAGGCCTCCCTGTTCATCACCATCTCCCGGAGTTCACTCAGACTCAAGTCCATCGAGTCCGTGATGCCATCCAGCCATCTCATCCTCGGTCGTCCCCTTCTCCTCCTGCCCCCAATCCCTCCCAGCATCAGAGCCTTTTCCAGTGAGTCAACTCTTCGCATGAGGTGGCCAAAGTACTGGAGTTTCAGCTTTAGCATCATTCCTTCCAAAGAAATCCCAGGGTTGACCTCCTTCAGAATGGACTGGTTGGATCTCCTCGCAGTTCAAAGAACTCTCAAGAGTCTTCTCCAACACCACAGTTCAAAAGCATCAATTCTTTGGCATTCAGCCTTCTTCACAGTCCAACTCTCGCATCCATACATGACCACAGGAAAAACCATAGCCTTGACTAGGCGGACCTTAGTCGGCAAAGTAATGTCTCTGCTTTTGAATATATTGTCCAGGTTGGTCATAACTTTTCTTCCAAGGAGTAAGCGTCTTCAAATTTCATGGCTGCCGTCACCATCTGCAGTGATTTTGGAGCCCCCAAAAATAAAGTCTGACACTGTTTCCACTGTTTCCCCATCTATTTCCCATGAAGTGATGGGACCGGATGCCATGATCTTCGTTTTCTGAATGTTGAGCTTTAAGCCAACTTTTTCGCTCTCCTCCTTCACTTTCATCAAGAGGCTTTTTAGCTCCTCCTCACTTTCTGCCATAAGGGTGGTGTCATCAGCATATCTGAGGTTATTGATATTTCTCCCGGCAATCTTGATTCCAGCTTGTGTTTCTTCCAGTCCAGCGTTTCTCATGATGTACTCTGCATATAAGTTAAATAAGCAGGGAGACAATATACAGCCTTGACGTACTCCTTTTCCTATTTGGAACCAGTCTGTTGTTCCATGTCCAGTTCTAACTGTTGCTTCCTGACCTGCATACAGATTTCTCAAGAGGCAGGTTAGGTGGTCTGGTATTCCCATCTCTTTCAGAATTTTCCACAGTTTATTGTGATCCACACAGTCAAAGGCTTTGGCATAGTCAATAAAGCAGAAATAGATGTTTTTCTGGAACTCTCTTGCTTTTTCCATGATCCAGCGGATGTTGGCAATTTGATCTCTGGTTCCTCTGCCTGTTCTAAAACCAGCTTGAACATCAGGGAGTTCACGGTTCACATATTGCTGAAGCCTGGCTTGGAGAATTTTGAGCATTACTTTACTAGCGTGTGAGATGAGTGCAATTGTGTGGTAGTTTGAGCATTCTTTGGCATTGCCTTTCTTTGGAAATGGAATGAAAACTGACCTTTTCCAGTCCTGCGGCCACTGCTGAGTTTTCCAAATTTGCTGGCATATTGAGTGCCGCACTTTCACAGCATCATCTTCCAGGATTTGAAACAGCTCAACTGGAATTCCATCACCTCCACTAGCTTTGTTCATAGTGATGCTTTGTAAGGCCCACTTGACTTCACATTCCAAGATGTCTGGCTCTAGATTAGTGATCCCATCCTCATGATTATCTGGATCGTGAAGATCTTTTGTTTGTACTAAGGATTAAATGAGAAGCTCTATACAGCTTTCATCAAGGCCAGTGTGTCGGAAGACTCCAAGGTCATAAATAATATTTTATTTAGGTAGAATATAGAATACATAGAATAAAATGTAAATAGTGTTTCCTGGAACTGTGAAACATGGCAGTCCTAAAAGCACTTAGGAAAAATACCTAGAATACATTTGAAATTAGAACCATTATGTATGCTTTAAACTATAAATGATTTACCTTTAGTGATGAACTTGTAGCAAAGCAACAAAATACAAAGGGTAAAGTAAAAGAAATAGGTCCAAAATGGAGTCAAATTTGTTCTTCCTTTTTATAGAAGGAGGAAGAAGAGGAGAAAGTAGAGGGAGAGACTACATATATCATTTATTTCATACTCTCATCAAAATATGGAATTTTTTATCATCTAGAAAAATGCCTTTTGTGTTTTCTAGTCAATCCATTCAAGTCCTCAAAAGAGGCAACCAGTTTTCTCAGTTCATCAGTGGATTAATGTTCTTTGTCTTCTGTAAATAATAATTCTGACAAGTTTCTAGATCATCTAGATCACCACATAATATTTAATATATTTCTAGTTCATCAGATAAATGAAGTCATACTTTCTTTACGCTCTGTCTTCTTTTACTCATGATACCATTTTTGTGTTTCATCTGGCTTCCCTGGTGGCTCAGACGGTAAAGCGTCTGCCTGCAATGCGGGAGACCCAGGTTCGATTCCTGAGTGGGGAAGATCCCCTGGAGAAGGAAATGGCAATCCACTCCAGCACTCTTGCCTGGAAAATCCCATGGACGGAGGAGCCCGATAGGCTACAGTTCATGGGGTCGCAAAAAGTCGGATACGACTGAGC
>SJYX01009598.1:0-10720 GCA_006410675.1 Oreotragus oreotragus | reverse complement strand
CCCTTCACTGCTTTGAGCTTCCCAGTTTCTATCATTTGAATTTTTATGTCTGTGTTACTAAATTTGATGGCATTTCCATTGTTTTATGATCATAATTGTCTCATGGCTTATTTATAGGTTGTTTATAAAAGCTTAAAATCAACAAATCCTTCACCTAATTATGGTTAAGTAACAGTGATTGACTATAGAGCCAGGAGGAAAACCGTGATCATGTAACCTCTCTTATATGGCATTTTGTTTTTCAGGAGTTTCTCCCTTTTCCCCAGGAACCCTCTATTCTCTCCTGAGCCACACTGGTTGATTTCTAGATTTGTGTTCATGTTTGTTATTCTGAGACTTGTCTTTGCTTTTCTGGATTGAATCTCCAGTTTCCTGGATCCCAAGGACTTCTGTTTTTGTTTGTTTAAATTTACTTAATAGGCTAAAGTCAGCCCTTAAATAATTTCCTCAAAACTGCTCCTAGATATGGGAGACCTCAGACAAATCATTTTGGGGGGACCTCTTTCTACATAAATAATCGAATTTTAAAAGTATTACAAAGACCATGTAGAGTACAGTGTTTTGTTGGATGTAATTTAGAATGTTAGGTAGAGGTGAGATATTTACATATTTAATAGTCAGTCAGTATATGCTAAGGTTCTACTTTGTCTCTGTATTCTTTATTGCCAAATGCATGATTCCTAGCTATCTTCCACTATAAGAAAAAACTAGCAAGACTTATTATGCACAGTGCCAAGGTCTCGAGAACCTATTTGCATTGAAACAATATAGATCTGTATTTGTGCATTAATGTAACACTATTTATTGAATGCTGGTTATATCATTACTTATAATGCTGTAATCATTACTTATGAGTGGCATCCATCATGCCACTCATGAATATTGCTGTATTTTATTGATGACCACAAGTTTCAAGTCCTACCCAGAGTATGCAGGAAAATGTGAATAATAATTTGTTTCCTGGTTATGCTGAATTTACCACTTGGAATTCTATAACATAAATATAGAACAATACATCTTCCAACTCTAGTCTTCTCTTGAATTCCTTCTGCAGTAATCACTGCATTCCTAGAAAGTGATTATTTTAATGTTCGCTGCACCCTGCCTTCTATTCTCTACCATCAAAGGTGAGGACTATAGGAGAAATGAGAAAAGTGGCCTCACTGGGTGCAGGAATGTTTTTCCCTCATCAGGAAGAATTCAGCTGACTGGAAAAACATGACGTCCTCACATCAGTGGAGGCAGGAGAGAACATCATTGGGGTCACACAGAATAAAGAATGCCTGTTGTCACTCTCAGTTACCCTTGGGTGCTAAATTCAGAGGCAGAACCACAAAACAAAGCCAGGCAAGCACTGAGACATGGGTCCCCCATGCAGCTCAGGCTGAAGGCCCTTGGTCCTGACCCTCTAGCTTGTCCTGTGTTTGATGTTGGAGAGTCACTTAAAATCATCATCAGTGCCATTCTCACATGGCCCAATCTCACATGGTTCTGTGAAAGAAACAGAACAGCAGGTAGCAGGCTCAATCCACTTGCCGGGATGCCCTCCTGGAACCAAGGTCTGCCCAGAGCCTCAAGAAACCCCACGGCATGAGTCCTTAGGGCATCTTGGTGAACTCTTGTGCAGGGTAGATGGTTGGAGAGCACAGGGGGTGGGGATCAAAAGGAACTGGGGCCCACGTGGACCCTGGTCCAAGCTAGGATGCCCCACCAAGGCGTTCTCCTGGCTCTCGGTGACCCCAGGCACTAGAGGAGGCCATAGGAAGTTTCAAAGAAGATACCCTGGAGGCCAGAACCCATGCAGAACCAGGTCTGAACTTGGTTTGTCCTATCCAGCACTGCCACATCCCAGACCCTGGAGGGGACTTAGAGCTTCAAAGAGGGCATTCTCAAGGACCAGGGCTCTCCAGGCAGTACTGCTTGCTGGTGTGAAATGTAGTGTTGTCAGTTTATGCATTTCTGGAAATGGCTTTTTGCTCCCTCATCTTTATTTGTTGGATTGAGTATGACATTGAAGGTTGACATCCATTTCCACACAGAAATCTGAAAGCCTTTGCTGTACTGTCTTCAGATCCATCGTAGCTGACGATGAGAGGTCTCCTGCTGGTCAGACTTCTTGTCTTTTAGAGGTACCTTTAAAATTTCTCTTTCCTTCTGAATCATCTTATTATCTTCTCTTTATTACTGATGTACTAGGCTTTTGTAACATTGGGTCTAGAGGCATATGTGTGTGCACGTACATGACTTAGGTACCTCCTTGCCTTGGATGCTTGATTGGCATCTTAATTTGTATACTGATGTCCTTTGACTCTTGGAAAATCCCCCGTGATATTTCTTTGATTGCTTCCTCTTGGTTTCCTCTTTGTGTCAGTCTGTAGATAAGATGTGAGGCCTCGTGGATTCATCCTCTATATATCTTTCCTTTTGTCTCTCTCTCTCTTTTTTTTTTAACATCTCTTTGTTCTGCTATCTGGTCATTTATTAGACTTCATAATCTATTTGAATTTCAGAGTCATATTTTTATTTTATAATAGTTCGTCTTTGTTAGCTGTTTGTATTTTGTTGACACAATGACATTTTTACTCTTTCTAGTAATATTAATTAAGAGAATTTTTGAAAGTTAAACTGTGTTTCCAAACGATGTCTGTTCCTTTCAGAGTTGTGTGTTCTGCTTGTTTATCTTGGTCTCTCTCTCTCATGTTGTAGAGTTTCCTCAGAAGCTCAGTGCTCTTTGGCTGCTCCATCATGTATAAGAACCAGTCGATAAGCTGACCCTGAGCCGTGTATGTGGCAGGGAGGAGCAGGTAAAAGGGAAGGAGGCAGTGCTTGCAGGCTGGCAGTTCCTCTTCGTGTCATCTGAAGAAGTAGGCAACAGTCCTAGGGACCTATAGTTGGCAGATTGAAGGTCTTTTCCCTATGGGCATTCCATTTCTTTGAGAAAGAGTCTTCTCATTACTTGTATATTGGGTATATTAGTTTGCTAGGGCTGCCATAACAAAATACCACAGACCATGAGGCTTAAACAACAGAAATCTATCTTCTTACAGTTTAGGAGGCTGGAAGTCCCAGATCAGAGTATGGGCAGGTTTGGTTTCCCCCATTTCTCTCTCCTTGGCTAGCACATGTCCATCTTCTCAGAGTGTCCTCTTATGGATTTTCCTCTATGCATGTGTATCCCTGGTGTTCCTTGTTCTTCTTATAAGGGCAATAGTCCTATTGGATTAGGGCCCACCCTANAGGACTTCTGTTTTTGTTTGTTTAAATTTACTTAATAGGCTAAAGTCAGCCCTTAAATAATTTCCTCAAAACTGCTCCTAGATATGGGAGACCTCAGACAAATCATTTTGGGGGGACCTCTTTCTACATAAATAATCGAATTTTAAAAGTATTACAAAGACCATGTAGAGTACAGTGTTTTGTTGGATGTAATTTAGAATGTTAGGTAGAGGTGAGATATTTACATATTTAATAGTCAGTCAGTATATGCTAAGGTTCTACTTTGTCTCTGTATTCTTTATTGCCAAATGCATGATTCCTAGCTATCTTCCACTATAAGAAAAAACTAGCAAGACTTATTATGCACAGTGCCAAGGTCTCGAGAACCTATTTGCATTGAAACAATATAGATCTGTATTTGTGCATTAATGTAACACTATTTATTGAATGCTGGTTATATCATTACTTATAATGCTGTAATCATTACTTATGAGTGGCATCCATCATGCCACTCATGAATATTGCTGTATTTTATTGATGACCACAAGTTTCAAGTCCTACCCAGAGTATGCAGGAAAATGTGAATAATAATTTGTTTCCTGGTTATGCTGAATTTACCACTTGGAATTCTATAACATAAATATAGAACAATACATCTTCCAACTCTAGTCTTCTCTTGAATTCCTTCTGCAGTAATCACTGCATTCCTAGAAAGTGATTATTTTAATGTTCGCTGCACCCTGCCTTCTATTCTCTACCATCAAAGGTGAGGACTATAGGAGAAATGAGAAAAGTGGCCTCACTGGGTGCAGGAATGTTTTTCCCTCATCAGGAAGAATTCAGCTGACTGGAAAAACATGACGTCCTCACATCAGTGGAGGCAGGAGAGAACATCATTGGGGTCACACAGAATAAAGAATGCCTGTTGTCACTCTCAGTTACCCTTGGGTGCTAAATTCAGAGGCAGAACCACAAAACAAAGCCAGGCAAGCACTGAGACATGGGTCCCCCATGCAGCTCAGGCTGAAGGCCCTTGGTCCTGACCCTCTAGCTTGTCCTGTGTTTGATGTTGGAGAGTCACTTAAAATCATCATCAGTGCCATTCTCACATGGCCCAATCTCACATGGTTCTGTGAAAGAAACAGAACAGCAGGTAGCAGGCTCAATCCACTTGCCGGGATGCCCTCCTGGAACCAAGGTCTGCCCAGAGCCTCAAGAAACCCCACGGCATGAGTCCTTAGGGCATCTTGGTGAACTCTTGTGCAGGGTAGATGGTTGGAGAGCACAGGGGGTGGGGATCAAAAGGAACTGGGGCCCACGTGGACCCTGGTCCAAGCTAGGATGCCCCACCAAGGCGTTCTCCTGGCTCTCGGTGACCCCAGGCACTAGAGGAGGCCATAGGAAGTTTCAAAGAAGATACCCTGGAGGCCAGAACCCATGCAGAACCAGGTCTGAACTTGGTTTGTCCTATCCAGCACTGCCACATCCCAGACCCTGGAGGGGACTTAGAGCTTCAAAGAGGGCATTCTCAAGGACCAGGGCTCTCCAGGCAGTACTGCTTGCTGGTGTGAAATGTAGTGTTGTCAGTTTATGCATTTCTGGAAATGGCTTTTTGCTCCCTCATCTTTATTTGTTGGATTGAGTATGACATTGAAGGTTGACATCCATTTCCACACAGAAATCTGAAAGCCTTTGCTGTACTGTCTTCAGATCCATCGTAGCTGATGATGAGAGGTCTCCTGCTGGTCAGACTTCTTGTCTTTTAGAGGTACCTTTAAAATTTCTCTTTCCTTCTGAATCATCTTATTATCTTCTCTTTATTACTGATGTACTAGGCTTTTGTAACATTGGGTCTAGAGGCATATGTGTGTGCACGTACATGACTTAGGTACCTCCTTGCCTTGGATGCTTGATTGGCATCTTAATTTGTATACTGATGTCCTTTGACTCTTGGAAAATCCCCCGTGATATTTCTTTGATTGCTTCCTCTTGGTTTCCTCTTTGTGTCAGTCTGTAGATAAGATGTGAGGCCTCGTGGATTCATCCTCTATATATCTTTCCTTTTGTCTCTCTCTCTCTTTTTTTTTTAACATCTCTTTGTTCTGCTATCTGGTCATTTATTAGACTTCATAATCTATTTGAATTTCAGAGTCATATTTTTATTTTATAATAGTTCGTCTTTGTTAGCTGTTTGTATTTTGTTGACACAATGACATTTTTACTCTTTCTAGTAATATTAATTAAGAGAATTTTTGAAAGTTAAACTGTGTTTCCAAACGATGTCTGTTCCTTTCAGAGTTGTGTGTTCTGCTTGTTTATCTTGGTCTCTCTCTCTCATGTTGTAGAGTTTCCTCAGAAGCTCAGTGCTCTTTGGCTGCTCCATCATGTATAAGAACCAGTCGATAAGCTGACCCTGAGCCGTGTATGTGGCAGGGAGGAGCAGGTAAAAGGGAAGGAGGCAGTGCTTGCAGGCTGGCAGTTCCTCTTCGTGTCATCTGAAGAAGTAGGCAACAGTCCTAGGGACCTATAGTTGGCAGATTGAAGGTCTTTTCCCTATGGGCATTCCATTTCTTTGAGAAAGAGTCTTCTCATTACTTGTATATTGGGTATATTAGTTTGCTAGGGCTGCCATAACAAAATACCACAGACCATGAGGCTTAAACAACAGAAATCTATCTTCTTACAGTTTAGGAGGCTGGAAGTCCCAGATCAGAGTATGGGCAGGTTTGGTTTCCCCCATTTCTCTCTCCTTGGCTAGCACATGTCCATCTTCTCAGAGTGTCCTCTTATGGATTTTCCTCTATGCATGTGTATCCCTGGTGTTCCTTGTTCTTCTTATAAGGGCAATAGTCCTATTGGATTAGGGCCCACCCTAATGGTCTCACCGTAAGTTAATTGCCTCTTTTAGGGTCCTATCTCTAAATACAGTCACTTACTAAGGTACTGGGGATTAGAACTTCAGCATATGAACTTTGGGAGATCACAGTGCAGTCCATAGATGGATGTCTGTCAGTCTTCCAGTAAGGAGAGCATTTGGAAACGTGATGTTAACTCTTGAGTCTAGAGTAGAGTCTCTTAACTCTGGCAATTTTGACACTGGGGCTTCACCATTTTTTGTGTGATACCCGTACTGGACATCAAAGGGTGTTCATCATCATCTACCCACTAGATGCCAGTCATGACAATCAAAAATGTCTTTAAACATTGACAGATGCCCCTGAGTGTAAAACAATATCCACCCCCAGCTGAGAATCAGTCTGTGGATTTCTCCAACCCTTTATTAACAACTGATGTTCCAGAACCCCAGGTTTAATAGACAGATGACTGTATGTCTTTCTTTCTTTGCTCTAGTCTGTGGCTTCCTCTACTTGTTAGATTAGTCACCACTCCAGCCTCTTTTCTCCATCTCCTAGAAGTTTGTTGATGTCCTGTCTCCACAATGGGTTTTCATGCTTAAAGTGTCTAGCCTTTTTCCTTCTTTAATATTTTAGGAACTGTTAGGACAGAATGTAAATGCGCATGGAGGGACAGTGTATTATATTTAAGTAAAGACTCTCCATCACACCTCCCAGATTATAAATGAGAAAAGACTCTGAGGGAAGAAATAATTTGCAGACAGCTGCATCTAATAATCATAAAAAGACAGGATTGGAATCCTGTTCACTCCCAGTCCAGTGTAATTTCCATTAACTCAACTCTGTTGTTTCAGCATACTTTATTAGTAAACACACCACCATCCTTCTCAGAGAGCTCTTTCTTTAAAGGAGTAAGTCCTCAACAAATCGTTGGATTTTTTAAAAATGATAATCAGCAAGAGTGTTTAGGAGGAACTCTTTACTCCAGACTTTTGAATTTCTCTTAAAAGAAGTTAAACTCCAGCATCAGTAAATAAGTGTTTAAAACCAGAAGGGTTGATAGTAGGTGGCCACTATGCTCCGTGCTCGGTTAAATGATTACAGATAAAACATTAGTGTCGCTCATTCATTCATCCTGTTAGTTATTTCCCAAAACTCTCTGGCTGAGAATAAGCCTTGTGATTGTGTGTGTGTGATTCAAGTGCCTTGCTTGTGTCTGTGTGTTGTGAGGGTGTGTGATGTCTGTGCATTTCCATGTGTGCACGTATGTGTGCACTTGCACTGGGCACGCTAAATTTGGTTTTGGTCAGAAAGGAAGAAGCAGAATTGTATGGGACTAGTCTAGGGAGAGCACACGCTCGCTCAGTGATGTGGGTTTTCATCCCCTGCATCCATAAAACCGTCTGAGGTCTCTTCTAACACCTTGACAGGTGGTGATATGACCCCCGTCCCCCATCACCCCAGTGGGGCTGACAGTCCTGGCAGCCTGCTGCCTGCAGGGCTTCTGCTGCCCATCAAAGTCAGCTCTGATGAGGCTTTCAAAACACCCAGGGGTGTCAGGTGTGTGTGAGCTGCACGGCTGGGCCCAGACCCTCTAATCCCACTCCCAGGAGGGGCTGAGAACTCGGCCCCATGGAACCACGACCTTGACCAGCTAAAGGCAGTGATCCCTGGGCTGCAGAGCAGAAAGACTGCTGAGGACTGTGAGTCTCCAGGGGTCTAAGGAAGAGACAGATGATTGGAGACCAGTCTGCCGGGGAGAGTGCAGCCTGGGAGGACGGCGGGCAGAGTTCAGTCATTCTTTTGTCACCATGTGGGCTAAGTTGCTTCATTTTTTCAAACATTATAACTTCTGTAATAGAAGGGACTCCTCCATACCCTTTCTCAGTAACCCTGCTAGGGCCCAGCAGATAGTGGCTGAATCCTGGTTGATTGATTGGAGCTTTCTATTTAGTTTCAGTAGTGCTTGCATGGGGATTTCATCCATTCGTGTATTCAACACATATTTATCAAGTGGCTATTTTGTGTCAAGCATTGTTTTTACTTTAGGTTATTATGACAGTGAACAAAGCTGTGTTCGCCACAGTGTCTCTTGTGGAGAGACAACAATAAACGCACTGATGAAGGTAGATGGAATGTGAGTGCTCAGGAGGACAGGCAGAAAGGGAATTCGAGTATGTCTAAAGTTTAGACAGACAGGGTGGTTAGAGAAGGGCTGCGTGAGGAGCCATGCAGAGACCAGAAAGATTCCGCGCACTAGGAGATGAGGGCACCTTCTGTTGGGATCACTTAGTAGTAGACCCAGCACATCACTTACAAAGGGGGTGTTTTGGTTTGTTTGGTTTTGGCGCAGCATCTTTCTTCACCACTCAGAGAAGTTCATGTTCTTTGGCTTCTCTCTCAGCCAGTCCCCTCCCTGCCCCCTTCTCCCCCACCCCAGTGCCGAGAGCCACCTCCCATCTCCTCAGATGCTTTGAGTCACCAGCATGGGCGCTCACCTTTCTGCAAGCTTGCTTTAGGGCCCAGTAGTTAAACAGCCATCCTGAACATTGCATCTACCTCTTCCTACCACTTTATTCTCTTTTCTCTTTTACCACAAAATGTTTTGGAAAAATGGTCCTCATTTTACTGTCTTGATTTCTGCTTCTCAACCCATTGCTAGATGGCTTTCCTGTAAACACTAGCTTACCCCTGGGAGGATTTCTGTGCAAATTATAATTCTGATTGCTTAGCCTCAAACCACCTCTGTAGATGCTGCTTTGGGAACCTCGGGCCAGGAGCCAACTCTTTCTTCTCTGTAATCTGAGTCTTTCTGGGAGGGAACAGTAGAGGGAGATCAGCAGATGGGGGACAGAAAGGGCTTGCTCTTCCCTGCTGCTTGCTGTTTTGGTTAGTACCTCCACAGCAGCAACCCCACATGCCAGACGTGGCAGTTGGGTCCAGTGTCCTCCTTCTGCCAGCACCCCAGAGCCCCTTCTTGACTTCATCCTCAGAGGTCCCAGCTCCTGCTCTTCTGGGTCCACCCTCCTGGTTCTAAGGCACCAGCCAAGTGGGACCCTTCCCCTGAGTCCAGCTCCCTGAGATCCCTCTGAGCTGCAGAGGGGGCAGCACCCAGCTCTGGCGGGGGCGAGGGGGCTCTTCTCCAAGGCTCTGGATCCCAGCAACTCCCATCTCTACCCTTGGTTCCCTGGTGCTCAGGGAGGTCATTGCTTCTGTAGTTAAGTCTCTGTGTTTTCTCCATGTTCCCTTTCGCCTTTTCAGCTCTAACTCCTGTTAACCTGATTCTTCATATTAAACTTTCTCTGTTGAAATAACTAGTGTGGTTTCTCTTCTGCTAACTAGACCCTGACTGATACAGCCACCAAAAGGCTGTCAAACCGATTGGATTCTTCTCAGTCCTTACACGGTGGCACTTCTGTGCAGCATTTTGCTTTTCTGGCTTCCTCTCCTTCGAGAGCTCAGCTCCACCCCTCGCCTGGCCTCATGGCACCATTTTTTTCTGGATGCTCTTCTTGCTCTTGAACTAGCCCCTGTCAGTCTCCACCGTGATCTCCAGCTGCCCCTTACCCTGGTTTTCTCGGGTCCCTCATCTCGTCCTGCTCCCCCCCGGGCCATTCCAAGCCACAGTTTCTACCTCTTGCTGAGGATTCCAGTTCTCCAGCCTTGCCCGTTCTCCCCTGTAGGCTCATACCCCACGTGCATATTATTACCTGAACATCCTCTTCAATATCAATATTTCCCAAGTTAATCTTGCCATCCTCTCATCCCAGACTATCCTGCTGTGTTTACCATCTGCCTCATCGCCCAGGACAAAATGATGAGATTCATTTGGACTTCCTCCTCTGTCCCACACCCCACCTTTTCTCACAGTTAATGTCTCTCCAGGCCACGGCTTCCACCTCGAGCCCCGGTCATAGCTGAGACAGTGAGAACAAATCCTACGCACTTCCTGTTTCAGAGCCATGCTGAGGACTTTGCACACAACTCAATTAATCCTCACAGTATAACTCTATGAGGTGAGTTCTGTTAGTAGCCCCATTTCACAGATGAAGAAACTGAGGCATGAAAGGTTACATGACCTACCCAGTGACACAACTAGGAAGTCGTAGGGCTGGGATTTGAATTGGAGAAGACTTTCTGGCAGGCTGTCTGACAGCTTCTGAGGCACTGTGGACAGATCCAAGCTTGCCTGCATTGATTGTAGGGTTTCTCCCTGGTGTCTTCTCCAGCGCTGGGCCCAGCACACAGCAGGCACCCAAAGCATTCATTATCATAATCATTTTACATGATATCCATGAGGTCCAGGTAGCCTGAGTGTATTCTCTGAAATACACATCTTTCCTTGTCATCTCCCTGTTAAAATCTCACTGACTCTCCATTAGCCCAGGATCACATGTCCGATTCCAAGTCCTTTGGAGCTTGCCCTTATCGACTGGCCTCTCTCACGTTGCCTTGGGGCTCTTTCCTCTCTGCACACTTTCGCTCAGCACAGGAAACTGCCTGTCATTCCTGGCATACTGAATCACCCTTCTAGCTCTGCTTCTTTTCCATCTGAGGCTGTCTTGTCTGCAGTGACCACCCTTCCTCTGCTTGTTGGCCATTCCTGTTCTTCCTTCCAGTCTCATCTCGGGTATTGCCTGCTCTGGGGA